>JAMWET010000119.1:0-502263 GCA_024036415.1 Prochilodus magdalenae | reverse complement strand
GAACTTAACAAGATGGCAGCGTGGAATATCAAGCAGCAGTGAAAATGCTCATGGCAAACTCTGTAACGGCAGTGTTTCATGTGAAAAACACGCTAATGAGAGCCCCCTACCCGAATGACTGATGCATACTTCTTTTAGCAATCATTCATCTGCTGCTGTGTAGTCACTTACAGACTGAGTTAATATTAGTACAGATTGTTACTAAGCGAGCGCTGGAAGAAATTGCTGGTCCCTTGGTGTAATGATATTCTTTAGCCTTCATTTAGCCTTTAGAATAGCAGCCCTGTAGCCCTGTCTGTGGTGTGTCTCCGACGGTCAGCTGTTTTACTGAACAGTGGGGTCCTGCAACCAGTTGCTTCAACCAAGCTGGAAAAATACTGAAAGCCTATTGCTAATGCTTATTTACATTATGGACCATTGTTAAAATGGTTCCTGTAGCTTATTATATAATAGTAAGTACTAAACATCTCCAGGAAGTAAACAAAAAAAAAAATATTTTTTTTTACCATTTAATATATAAACCAAAAAGTAAACGCCATTAAGTTCAGATGAGTAGGTTGTATTTGTAACGCAGTCCAAAGTAAAATATTTAAAACTTGTATTTGTATTAATGTCACAAATTTTAGGTTAGTTAGTAATGGTATTGGTACTCTCTATTAGCCCATTCTTAACGATCAGGTGTCGGTGTCAGAAGGGAAAAGTGGTATCAGTGGTATCTCTTTGTGTCTTGGCTCTGTACTGAGCAATATTAACCAGCAGTGATACTAAGCCATCTTTAGTGAGAGTGTTCTTGATGCTGTGGTATTAGGCTGCCTCTAGTATGTGTGCTTTTTTCAGAAGTCAGATCGGCTATGTGTGTGTATGGTCATGATGTTTGCCACATGTACTGTGAGCAGGTGACTGGTTTCTACTAGCCCCAGCCCCCTTCCAATCCCTCCCTCTCTCCCTCTACTTCTCTCTCTCTCTCCCCCTCTCTCTCTCTCCCTCTCTCTCTCCCTCTCCCTCTCTGTGGTTCAGGTTAATGTAATTTAAAGCAGTGATACATCAGACAGACACTGAACAGAATGCTAACAGCACTGTGGTCCTTACTGCAGCCTCAGGCAGCCTGCCAGAAGCAGGCAGAGTGTGTGTCTGTGTGTGAGCGTGTTTGTGAGCGCCTGTGTGTGTTATTCTAGCTTTATCCTGTCTCTTGCCAGAGCTGTCATTCCTTTTTGCCCCCCTCGCTGTTGATGGCAGCCTAGTGGTTATGAAATGGCCACTGTTTTACTTTACCTTCCATTCCCTTTCTCTCTCTATAGCTGTATCCCATCTCTCCATCATTTATTGTCCTTTAATGGCAAAGCATGGTCACAAAGCCTGTGATGGACCGAAATGAAAATCCTCAGTCAAAATTCAGGATGCTAGGTACCAAAAACCGTGAAAGCAATGGCCATCCAAGGCAATGGTTCCATTATATTTGCAGTTAAACTAGACATTTGTGGGCTTTTTTTCCATAATTTCAAAACTGTGACAATAGATGTCAGCATGCTAGCGGGGACTTGCTTTTCTGCTCTTGTATTATGCAGCACGTTGTGTGTGGCATCAAAGTATCTTACCTGTAATAATGAAGTTGTAATTGGGTGTTGTAGTTCTTAATACTCAGCCGGAACAGAGATTTTAAATCACTTGGCTGATGTTCCGTTTAAAAACTAGGAAATAGTCCCGCATGGCTGATATGTTCACTCTGCTGCAGCTTAAACTGAACAGGAGAATGGATTTTAATGATATTATTTCAGATGTCTCAGTTTTTTTTGTTTTTTTGGGGTTTGCCCTTTTTCCCTCTTTTGTCCAAAAATCCAAAATGATGTTTTTGACTATTTCTAGGTAAAAATTTACAGTAGGCATCATTCAGACCTTCCCTAGAACAATTTACCTCTCCACCACTTTGGAATAATGCCTTCTGCACCCCCCCGCCCAACCCCTTTTTCTTCATTTAGACAGCCAGATTTGGTTCTGCTTGTGTGCGCGTGTATGTGTCCTTTCTCCCTGGACTGCAGCCAGCGTTTGAGTAGAGCATTTCATTAGGTTACTATGAAATAGTGAACTAAGAGAAAGTAGTCTTGCACATTGGCCTGAGAGAATTATGTGAACTTATCAGTTTGTCAAAGGCAGTGTGCAGTTTCAGCTTGTTGTTATTTCAAGCAGAACCTTGAAGCTTTGAATTTGGCTATGAGAGCTGAAGATGAGAGTGGAGCGGCGGAGATCGAATTTGTGCTTAACACGTTTGCCTCCCTCCCTGAGATTTGCTTGGAAGGCCTTTCTGAAAGTGCAGCGGAAGGCTGGAAGCTGAAGCAGGATTAATGATCTCTCACTTGTGCTTTAATCGCTGTGGAGATCAGTCTCCAAGACTCTGTGGGCCCAGCTCAGTTGAAACAACAGCTTTAGAGAGTTAGAGCTCTAATAGGACCAGACTTGTATTTGCTGTACGTGTTTTGCAGTGCACAAAACCTTTGAACAAGTAAACAAAACGAAGATGACTTTCAGAAACAGTAGGAAAACGCACACCTACCATTAAAACTCAGAGCTAGTTATGATGCTGCAGTAATAGTATGATTGGGGCTCTAATGCACTTTGTCCGTTCACCCTTACTCTAAATGCAGTACAACCACCAAAACATATTTAGTGTCTGTTTAGTTTGGTTATGTTGTTTTGCGCTTGAGCCAAAAAGTGTCATATAGGCTTTCTAAAGTGGTTTCAGGCACTGTGTTACATACTGTTCTCTATGAAAATGGACGAATGTACAGAAAGAATTCAGGCTTCCAGGTAACTATTAGGCATTCAGTGTACTTTGGTCATTTGTATTGATATTACACTTATCATCAAAATAATAGTTGCAACAATAATTTATAATAAATTTAGACTGATAAGGGCAATATTTATTGAGCTACACATACAGAAGTAGTGTCTCTAAAGGAACATGCAGACGTCTCTGCATGGAGTTGTAGCGTTTCCTTATGGTGTCCTAAGATAATCCATCCCATGCAGCTTTAATATTCTCACGCAGTGCCTGCAGATATTGCTGTCTGGGTGGAGCTGGACATGGTGTTAAGAGCAATCGTCAAAATGGTTTGTGTGCATGTAGTCCTGTATCATGCAGGGACCTGTCAATGGTGCTGGCACTATCAGGATGACTCATGGAGGGCTTCAGTGCTTGCTGAATATCTCTAGTCATGTCTGTTGGGTCAGTCAGGTACAGCGATAAGGCCTGTTCTTCCTTACTTCACATGCGACATGAAACTTGAATCATTCGCATGTGTCACAATGTCAAACCTACCCACCAGGTTTCATTCCTGTCGATTGATTCCTTTTGGGTAAAGCTGTTCATTTAAGTGTTTGTATTACATATTATCCAGACAGTATGTATTACAGTGTCAGAAACCGCATTAGCATGTTTCTGTCAGATTGCTTAATATCTTAATGTGTTTGGAGGCAAATGTGGAATGACTTAGGCTTGCTCTTCCAAACAGCTAATTAGTGTGACATCTGTTGATGTAGTTTTATTACACACTGGCTACATTAGCCTAATAGCTGAGGTGCAAAACTAAAAAACTGCAATGTATTTGGGGCAAAGGGTGTAAATTTAATTTTAATAGTGAAACAGTGAGCCCTTTTCACATTCTTTTTCATTGTAGAATGTACACTCAAGCTGAGCATGAACAATGGTTATTGAGAGGCCTGTAGAAAGACAAAAACAACAGAATGAGGACTAGTAGCTCATGAAGAGGGAGTGATGGACAAAGGGATGCAGGGAAGTCAAAAAGAAAAGCAAATTGGTTAGACTGGTAACAGTTTGTCTAGTGTTTGCTTACCATGCTTGCGGACAAAGCTTTGGCCTTACATCTGGAGGCTCAGTTGGTGGAAGAGTACTGCATGGCTTTCAGCTCCGTGTTTAACACCGTTATCTCGGAAACAGTGCTATTCAAAGAGACACAATTGAAAGTGGATCGTCCAATCTGGTAGTAGATCTAACTTCCTGCCTAAAAGACAATGGTATGAACATGTACTGTCATATTAAGAATAGAAAACTATAGTCCCTTACAGTCTCTTGACTATTCCTGTACCCATGTCATGCAGAATTAAACAGTATGCTACACACTGTACATTTGCACAGTGTACAGTCATACAGTCAGTACTTTCATTCTAAACAATGTCAAGAGGTTCTGATGAGAAGAAAAGGTAAAGTGAGGGAAATGGAGAGAGAGAGAAGAGAGAAGAGAAGAGGGTGAATTCATTCACACTCCAATAAATGAGCTCTTTATGGGCCAAGTCACTGAAATGACAGGCCACATCCCTAGAGACAGAAAGTGAACCTCATAACCTCTCTCTTGCTCTTCCTTCAGCCCTGTGCATGGTAAACGTAGGGCAAAGGAGAGAGCAAACAGCTTTGATGCACACACACAGGGAAATGTCAGGGAACTCGCGCTCTCTCTCACACACTATCTCTTATTCCCTTTACTCTGTTTGTCTCTCTCTCTCTCTCACTTTCTCTCTGTAGAGGGTTTTTCCCACCTTCTAAAGTAATGTTTTACCAAAAACTGGAAATGGAAAAGACAAATTTTAACAAAAGGCTAAATATTTGATTTTTCATTGAAGGAGAAATGTTAAAAATGCTGATGGATACAGATTTTTTGTAGAAAGAACGCAAGTTACTTGTTTCCTCTTTATCTGACGATAACATACATAGCGCAGGAAATCCTCTGCTATGTCACATACTCCATATTAGGGCATCTCCAGTGATGTAATTACTATTTTAAACATGCTGTTTTTTTACAGTGTGCAAACTGAGACATAGCCCTCCATGGTGCATCTTAGGCTTTTCGATTTGTTTGCTGGCTAAATATTTAATCATTCATTATTTTAATAAGAAAACAGTTGTAGCAGTTGAGCCTCACAGCTTCACTAACTTGAAATATTAGCTTATTATTTTCCCACTGCAATACAAAGTGTCTACATTCAGAATATGGGCTAGTCAGAAAAGTCATGGCATTGTAGTTTGTGCAGACAGGCAAATGAAAGAATGACTAAACTGCTAACAACCTGTCTGATCCCAGTAGAATGTAAAACCTCATACAGCTGTAACTGAAGCCTGAATAAAATGTTTGTTTTGTTTGCTTATAGTCCCATTCTGATTGGTTGTCGTAGTTTGTGTTAATCAGACAGATTAGCTTATGACACACTAGAAACTCTTTGTGGAGTTTGCATGTTCTCCCCACGTCGGTGTTGCTTTCCTCCGGGTGCTCCGGTTTCCCTTCACAGTTCAAAGACATGCAGTCAGGTTAATAGATGCTGACTTGCCCCTAGGTGTGAGCAAATGTGTATGTCTTCCTGTGTGCCCTGCGATGGATAGGGGGCCTGTTCAGGGTGCATCCTGCCTTCTGTCCATTGAACACTGGGATTGGCTCCAGCACCTCCAGTGACCCAGGATTCAGTGGTTTAGAAGATGAGATGAGTTTCTGTGATACCAATTCACTTACATATGCCTTCTTATTTTGCCAGTAACAGATAACCCCTGCGCATTTACATTGAATATCAGCTCTGAGCGCTTTTTGATAGTAGTTACAATACAGATCAACTCGTTCACCTCAATAACAGAAACAGCCTGTCATTTTCTAAGGGATAAAGAAAGATGGTCATGTTAAAGTTCATTATGACCACTTTCTGCAGTCAAATGTGCTTTTTTTAATGGCAAATCTTAAAATATTTTCTTTTATTTGTCATCTGTGTATACAAGACAAATACAACTTTTTTTTTGACATGGTGCAATATAGGCAATAATGGCAGCCCTTTATTCCCTGGCAAAACCACTTTCGACCGAACTTTCGACTAGGGCATGATGCAAGACAGCTCTATCTCTCTCACTGACTCTCTCGCTCTCACGCAGGAAAATGTCACTTATTTTCTGGCTCAGCGTTGAGGTGTGGAGATGCTAGAAGGTTCTGAGTTGTGTTATTTAAAGTGTGTATGTATAATGTAGAGATGGCGGTGAAGGCGAATGGAGGTTCCAGGTGTTACAGTGCATTTAATTACCCTCACGGCAGATTAACGAGACAAACTGCGCTACACTCACACACCGCTTCACACGCTCAGGTGGGACTAATTACCTTTCAGCACTAAAGCACACACACATACCCTCGTAATCTCTCAGAAAAGTCTCGTACAGCTGCCCTGTTTTTGACATTACGGTTGACACAGTGTACCATGGTCTACATTGCATCACAGTACACACCCACACAAACATACATTCTGTATCACAAGCTGAACACACACACGGCCTTTAATAACATTGCTATCCAAAGATTAATTAAACTCTCTCTCTCTGTCTCTCATTGCCCTGTAGGGACAAGCACACAGTCATAACAGATGGCTCAAAGCAGAGGCTCATCGTGTTAAGCAGCGTAGCTATTCCATCTCACATTCATCACCATAATAAACTCATTTCTTTGTGTTTGTGTCCCTTTTGGTCATGGCCTTCCACACAGGAGTGCAAAAGACCCATTGCTCACTTTCACAAGCGCTGAAGCCTTTGAATTATTCTTGTTGTCCTAATTTCTGCATTTTTTGACAAATGACAAAATTTGTTTACTGTATGATGCTAGCATAGCTTCACAGTAAAGGTGGCAATTGACAAAAATATAATTTGAAGGTTTGCAACAGATAAAATGCAGCAGTGTGCACTCATTGTTAAAAACAGTTTATAGATCATTTTAAACGGGAAAGATAGATAAAGTTTAAACGGGACTTGATATTCTTCAGTTTGTCCTCCTTCCTGTACTGTTAGGTGGCTGTTTGTAAGGGTAGACATATACTTGCAGATGCATCGTGAATGTAACTGATTGCTGACCCTTGTGTTACACCTGTTACTGGAGGCTTCGCATAGAGGGCAGAGCACTATGTCCAGCGTTTTCCACAAGGCTTGGACATAAAGGTCTCAGATTTGTTTCTCTATTTCCTTTAGAGTTATACTGATCTCTCTCCAGCTGTTCTGACCAGCATATTTGTCACTGTGGCAGGAACAGGTTTTTGGGTTCACACACAACTTTCAACTAAACTTTCTGCCATCTTAATGAGGCTGAGTGCCTACACCACCCCTACTGTTTCTATGTGTACCACACCTTGCATACACATTGAGTTAATTTCCGAGGATGTGCACAACCGACGCACCAAACCGACGAATGATTCTCAAGGCACCCATCATGTGTAGGTGAAGGTGTAGTTAACAGAAATTATCCATACCCTAAATAAGCCAGGGAGATTAAGCCTCTCCCACTGAAAACACTTTTCTCAGGTGCCTGAAATGCCTCTTTGGAATTCCAGCTCTTTTCTCAGTTACAATGTGACTTCATCTCTTAACAGAATCCTTTTCCACACACTGGGAAGTTTGGCATCTCCTCTTACTGCACTCAAACAACTAAAAAGGTGAAACTTACAACTCTGAAATCTGGTCGAGTCTAGCTTACAGTCTTATTGGTCTAAATCTGTTTTTATGGCACATGCAGCTGATCAGTGCTGTCATATACTTCATATACTTAGAAAAGTGTATTGGGAAGCAATTTATGATGATAACAATAACATCTTGTTCTTGATCTTTGCTCACCTCTGCTATACATAAGAACACCCTGTTTAGTAATGATGTGTTCAGATTTAATAGTGCGCTCACTCTCACTGTCTATGTCTGGTGTCGTGTCTGTCCCAAATGCATCAATGTGCATGCACACACACTGGATGAGTGTGATAGAGATGACACTAGTCCTTGTAGAGTGTCTGGCTGCAGGCAGTGCTACAGGTAACAACACAGCTTCTCCAAAACACGACTGTTCCCATCCATCTGGCAAAGCTGGGACAAGGACTGAGGGTCTTCAGTAGCAGTATAAGGTGTGTGTGTGTACTTGAGGGGTCGTTTGTAACAGAGATGAAGAAATGCTTAGTGTGAGTATCCCCCTGGCTTCCTCATGCTTATCTTAAGTTGCTGCTTCTTTAGGCCCTTCAGGCTGCCGTCTGTGGAGTGCTTGACAGAGCAGGTGGTCCAGATAGAGCAGAGCCAGCGTCCCCTCCAGGGGCTCACAGAACACATACTCTCTCTGACCAGACGCAGTCTTCTAGCTCTCTGTCCCCACCGGCCCTGTGGGACTGGAGTGTAGAGAAAGCTTTAGTGTGTACAGGCTGGGTGCAAAGAGAGCTCTGAGGACAGAAGTACTATAGGATATTGCGCACTGAGAAAATCAGCATCACTCAAACATTTATTTAGACTTTCATTCATTAATTCCTACATAACCTTTACAAGGGAGTTATTCCTGTAGTAGTCTTCTGGGATTCTTTCTTTCTTTCTTTCTTTCTTTCTTTCTTTCTTTTTCTTTCTTTCTTTCTTTCTTTCTTTCCTTTCTTTCTTTCTTTCTTTCTTTCCCTTCTTTCTTTCTTTCTGTCTTTCTTTCTTTCTTTCTGTCTTTCGTTCTGTCTTTGTTCTGTCTTTTTTTCTTTCTTTCTTTCCCTTTCTTTCTTTCTTTCTTTCTTTCTTTCTGTCTTTCGTTCTGTCTTTGTTCTGTCTTTCTTTCTTTCTTTCTTTCGTTCTGTCTTTGTTCTTTCTTTCTTTCTTTTTCTTTCTTTCTTTCTTTCTGTCTTTTGTTCTTTCTTTCTTTCTGTCTTTCTTTCTTTCTTTCTTTCTGTCTTTCTTTCTTTCTTTCTTTCTTTCTGTCTTTTTTATTTCTTGTACTGTTCTGCTGCTCTCCAGACCTTTCTTTTTCTGATTTTTTTCTATCTTTTGTTGTACATCTTATTTTCTTTCTTTTTATTCTCTGTTTTTCATTTATTTTTATTTTTCATTAATTTATTTTAATCTTGTTTTCTTTCTTTCTTTCTTTCTTTTTCTTACTTTCTTTCTTTCTTTCCTTCTTTCTTTCTTTCTTTCTTTGTACCTCTTTAGTTATTGTCCTGTTTCTCTCCAGAGTCTTTGCTTCTTCATTATAGATGCAGTGAGTGAATGTTTGTTCATCTCGCTGAATGAAAGAGCTGTTTTTAGTTGGAAGTCTCAGACATAATACTCTCTCCTTGTCTCAAGAGCAGGAAGCCAGGGCACAAGGATAATAGAGAATGAGACAGACAGAAAAAACTCAAGTTGCATGCTAAAGAGTTATCTGAATGAAAAACGCAATGACAGCAGAAGGGGCCAATTATTCCCATAGGCATTCGGTTTGGCCTAAGATTTTGTTTCTGGAACAGTGCTTGAATCCATATGAGTTCCCGTGTGATTGAATTTTCTTTCTTTTCAAAGGATACAGAAAGAGTAAGCTTTTTTAATTTTGGGTTTGGAAGATGCTGTAATTGGGATAGTGCTGTTTTTCTTACTGATTCTCCCTTTTTGCCCTATTAGCTGGTGTGCGGCTAAAGTTTTATCAGGATAATGCTTTATTCATGAAAGTAGTGACTCCATAGCAACCTGGAAACACACTTTCAAATCCACCTACACACCTTAATCATCTCTTATTCTAACCCCGTGGGCTAACTATGTTCTTCAGTTTGTAGTGTGTAATAGAGTATGCATTTGGAAGTGCCCGAATATCAATTCTGTGCTGATCGAGCACTGGTAACCTTTACACAACTCATGTTATACTACATAAATATAATGGTGTAATTACACCTTAATTACATTGTTAGTTACGTTATAATTACTTTCAATATTAATTAAAATTCTGTATTAACAGTTTTCAGTCTGTAGTTCTACATTCATCTCACAATGCCAAATTTCCTACAATGATACTAGATTATACACCAGGGATGTTCAATTCCAGACATAGGGGGACAGAATTCAGAACAGGTTCATAATGTCTTTAGTCGAATTATGGTCAACTTCATTTAATGGCCAGGTTTTGTAGGTGACTCTGAGCAGGCAAACTGTGATTGTGACTCTATTGATTATAATTCCAAAGTAAAAGTAATTAATAGTGTAATTACTTATAGTGACGCCTACTAAACACTTCATTCATTCACAATTTATTATAATATTCAGATCATCATCAGATCTCCTATCCTACCTGTGAACATGACTGAAAGTTGAGAATCCTCAGCTGTGAGCAACATTTGTGATAGATAGATAGATAGATAGATAGATACTTTATTGATCCCAGAGGGAAATTCTAGAAAATAAGTATATATCTGCTATGAAGAACACATCTCTGCACATATTGGGGGGAAATAAGTGGCATATTTTATATTTTGTGTTTGTTATTGTTTATTAAGTTTTAGTTTCCTGTATAGATATTCAGTTGTAAAGATTTTCATTTAGAAACTCAATAAAACATGTCATATGACTGTATCTCGGCTTTATTCAATGACAAGTAAGAAAGGATTGATGTAAAATTACAACATTCTTGTGTTATTACCAGTGTCATTAATCACCAAATGTCATTAACAAACTAACATAGGGGCTGCTAGATCACCAGGCTCTATAGATTGAAATGAGTGAGATTTTATTTATTTATTTGTTTTTGTTGGCACAGCCAGTTGGAGGAGGTGAGAGAGTTCAGAAGGCAGCAGAAACTGTGAGCTCTGGCAGATCCTAGCCAGAATGACCTTGCTACAGTCCACACATCCCTGTCTCCCTCTCCTCCTGCCCTCTTGCTCTCCCATGGAGCTTTGTGGCACATTTGGCATTCCCTCAATATGAATTCAGATGCATGACCTGGCAGCCCAAACGAGCACAGACAGACCATGGGCCAGCTGTTTCTGAGCCTCACTGGAGGATCAAGTGTGTATCGGTGAGGGTCTAAAGAGGCAGTGGTCTTCAGAAACTGTTCTCTGGAGCAAATTCAAAGATAGTAAAAGTGAACCACTTTCAAAGCCCTTATTTAACATGCTAATGTAAAGGGCAAACACTGGCTATTTGCACCTCGTTAATCTACTTCTCATATCTCTCAGCGTTAACACAGCATTGCCAAACCAAGTTAACCTATGCTGTATTTAATTACAATGCAGGCTGTTTTGTCCAGTGATGCCATTTTTGTTTCTTTGTCGCTGTATTCCAGCACACTGGATTGAAATGGATAGAGTTGCAGGGATGAGGTGCAATTGCTCATTACCCAAAGCACAGCATTTCAATTGTTAAACAATATGAGGTGCATTTATGAATACCTTTGTTAATGTGAGTACAGATGGGCATGCATAGGAAAGTATGGGTGGGCAACCGTTGTGGAAAGGTTATTAAAAAAACCACAGTAAACAGTCAGTTTATTGTCCAACTTATAGAGATGTTTCAGATAGATAACCCCTAATTAAGTTCTTGGACCATCTGACAGACACAAAATCCACATTCCCCGAAAATGGGAGGTCTCTGAAAATAAACTTATCATGTTTACTGTTATTGTTTAGCAATCCATCCACAATTATTGGGCTTTTGTCTTTCTTGCCTAACTTAAGCTGTAGTCCTGGTCTGACTCAAGGTTTTGCTGTAGCAAACCTACTTAACCCGTTGGTTCCAACTAGCTTAGCAAATGTAACTATCTGGCACAGCCCCAAAAACGTTGCAGTATGCCATTGAGTTTTTCGAGAAACTGATAAAGAGTGCATTGTTACTCATTTCTCAAATCTAAGACAAAAGGAGATGTGTAAGATATCAATGGATGTGTAGAAGAGCACAATACCAAGCTAGAACAGCACATTTCCAGAAGGAGAGTTGGTAAACCAAACATTTTATTATTGCTGAAGCTAGCTATGGTGAGTGGTCATCTAACTAACGCTGGATTAGCAAGCCAGCATGGGACCCCTGCACAATGACAACAAATACACAGTTGGTCAGCTGCGATTGTCTCAGCCGAATGTCTCAGACCTCAGTAACTGATGCCACATTGTGCAGGACAGTGACCTGAAACAAAGAACTGTGGAGTTTTTTAGGACCTGTAAAACGCTACAGGAAAACCCCAAAACAAATCAGAATTACTCCATTACAGATCAGCCAGACTCATCATGGAGGATACCCAGCATCAGCTGATGTGTATGGGTCGCAGATGTCAGGCCATCATTGACTGATTTTTAACCAGAATTAAACATGGCAATTTTATTTAATTATGTTTATTTGTACAATTATATATGCTTCCTGGAAATGAGATACCTCTCCTACATGCTTCATCCACTACAGATGTGATTACAACTGAAGCTGGCATTGCATTAGGCCTGAGTACAAAATCAAAATTAACAGATTGCACAGTATTACTGTATTGGAGAACAGTACTGGAGGATCTTAAAGGTCCCACAGCCATTTTCCTTTTTGATGTTACACATGTAGATTGGGTGGGTTTATGTACCAAAAACAGTTGTAATTAAATTTTACATGACCATTTTTTCTTTTTGCCCCTTAAGATTGAACAGGCAGTATTTGTTACTGTGCTTTTAGGTCAGAAGTGTGTAAATTCAAGGCATGGTTGTGGTTGGTATGACTCAGCGGTTAACACCTCTACCCACCAGGGAACTACCACCCCGTGTGGGAGATGGGGGTTCGAATCCCAGTCCAGGTAGCAAATGCTGAGCTACACCAATAAGAGTCCTTAGGCAAGACTCCTAACACTACATTGGCCTAACTGTAATACGAATGACCCTGAAAGTCGCTCTGGATAAGAGTGTCAGCTAAATGCCTGAAATGTAAATGTGAATAAGCTCTGCTCTGATTGGTTGCCGTGTATTGTACCTCATTTAAAAAGTAAATCTGTGTTGAAACCCTCCTTGTAACTTCATTGTGAATGGGCAGGGCTAAACTGCTGGATGCTGGTGTGATGGTGTTCTGTAACCTAATAACAAATCGGCTTTTTGCAGCTGCATTTCCATGTACAGACTGTATGAACGTGAAAAGATGTATTTTGAACGCTTAACATTTTTTTGTTTACATACAACATCAAACTCATTTAGTAAAAAAGAATGTAAGGGATAGTTGGGCTATAATAAGAGAATTAATAAAGTAACATAGGGCATACACTTGTGTTGTGCATGTAGGCCTTAATTTCATATGTGTGTTATTGTTGGCATTTGATAGCACTGTTTTTTTTTTTCCCAGACTAAAAATGAGCACTGCATGTCTTTGCCACTTTGGGGCCTGCAAGAAGAGGTTACTATTAGCTTGATTGACTCTTAATGAGCTAAGTTGGTTTGTGCTGAAGTTGATTGTGTTAATTAAGCTATTCTCGTTAATCTGTTTAATTTATTTAGAACATTTTCTCCCCTGTATATCCACTAGTGGCCTATACTGAGTTACTGAGGGTGTGCATGCATTATCCAGAAAGCGCACTAGAGAATATGCATGCCTGAAAAAGCCGTCTAAATCCTTTAAAATCACACCGGCGGCCTCAAAACGGAGATTCTTCGTCTGACTTCAAGAGCAAAAGTCAGCCTAGCACTCACCTTAAGGCAAACGCTTATCTAACGCAGGGATCACTCTATCCAGGAAAAAAAAAAGCCCTGCCAGAGGAGGAGCAGAAGGCAGCGAGTGGAATAGACTTAACTCTTTAATTAGGCTTTACGCATATGAAGCCCTGCCTTATCCGTGCAGGCCCCGGGCAATTCATCTTAATTTCTCTTCACTTCACTTTTATTAGCATATCATGACTAAATTTAAAGCAGCTGAAAACTCTGATCTGATATCACCGCATTTTATAGAGCCCTGAGGTCTTTCCCTTTTAACTTCGGAACACTCTCCAGGACAAGTGTACGCACACTCATGCACAAACACAAGTACACATTTAAGTAAGTATTGCAGGGGGTGAAAAAAGAGTCAGGAGGGTTTGTGTAAGCTTTCACTCTATTAATTATTAATATTGCAATATCAACACTGGTTTATGACAGAGGTTCAGTAAACCTGTATGTTGTATATGAGGTGTTAGCTTGTGAGTGAGGATAAACACAGGCCAGTGCTCACAGCAGGGTGACTTGAATTATCAGAGTTTGCACGGTGCTCCTGTGATCCTGCTGGAATATCTCACTATTGTAGGGGTACGTGAAGTCTATGAAGGGCTGCAAATGACCACCAAGCAGTTAAACATAGCGGTCACCGGTCAATGACATTCTTAGGCGGACCAGTGAACCCAACCCATGGCGTTAGGAGAACACACCCCACACCAGAACGAACCAACCACCAGCCTGCACAGTTCCTCGTTGGCATGGCTTCACTCCGTCCGTGCCACTCACAAACCTTAGCACTAAGCCGGAGAACTTATTCATGGAACCACACCACATGTTGCCAGTCCTCTAGGTGAGGTGAGGCACTGTGTCTGGTGTTGTGGACATTAAGGGAGATTTTCTTAGGAGGTTCAGTGACAGTTGCAGCATTGATGTCACATTGGATACATACTGTGCTAGTTTAAGTGAAATGCTCCCCGACCTCATCCCTTCTTGAATTTCCCTCTGGGATCAATAAAGTATCTATCTATCTATCTATCTATCTATCTATCTATCTATCTATCTATCTATCTATCTATCTATCTTCAAGCAGGATAATACAGAGCGGCCATGCCAGTCTAACAAACTGGACTCTGGGAAACAAACATGCTTAGGCACAGTATGGATCGCCTAGTGTAAGTACACCCTAAGGGCTTCAGTATGGGAAAGCCATAAACTTGTCAAATGAGTTCTGAAATTCCCACATATAGCTTTGGAAATGTCACGGACAGCTACCTAATCACTTCACACTACTAGGCCACTGCATTGGTGTGGTGATCAGCCGGCTAAGTCATCCCTACTATTAGCAGCCACTGTAGGTGATTGTCTCTGCAGGAGCGATTCTGTGGTTCCTTCCTGGTCTTAACTACATTGTAGGTGGTGATTGGGTCATTGTATGAGGAACTCATGCTGGCTTGAGCCTTGCTCACCACAGCAGGGAACCAGGTGATGTGTCACTGCCTACACGCTAAATAAGATGTGGTGGGCTGTAATTAGAGCCAAAAGCCTACACCGAGAGGCACCGTGCTGATGGCTGTCCATGGACAGCACTCTAGTGGCTTGGAATCAGGATATGCATTAGTACAGTGTACACTCCTATTCCAGTCATTGCTAAAGGGTTAGAGGAGACAAGGCTTTGAAAGTAACTGTCAAAAATGATCAATGGAAGTAAACTCAGCATTGACACATTTTGTAATCAAATATATGCTTTTAAATTTGTTTGGCTGTGTGTACTTGTCTTGGCTAAAAGCCAAGCGACTTCAACTAGAAAGCAAATTCACGATGGAAGGTGTCTTTTTTATGATGGAATATTGCTAAGAGCTTTTACAATATTAGAGTTGTATTAGAGATGGTAGTGCTGTCATCATGACAATAGCATAAGTGCCATTGCTATTATACCTTAACGTTTATGGCAGCCATCTTCAATCGACCAGCTCAGATGACCATAATGAAATGGACCTATCATCATCTTCATCTGTTTATTCTGCTGCATCATGAAAACATGCTCTACTTTTTGTGTTAGTCATCCCTCTTATTTGAGATACATTCTCAAAGATCTAAAATTCACCTGGCATATTAGATGACCTGCAGTGACTTTAAGCTTTTAGTGAACAGACATTATGCAGTGCTGTACATGAAGAATATCTTATTGCTGTCTCCAGAAATGATAGAAGAAGCAAGAAAACACCCTAAACATCATTGTTTGCTAGTGTAGTAGCAGTTTATTCCAAGACATTTTGGGCAAGTTCCATTGGTCCGTTCATCACACAATGTCCACACAATGTGAAGATCAGCTGGTATTATCATTCTTCAGTGGTATTAACAGTTGAAATAGTCACGAGGTTTTCATGCGTCAGGAATGCTGTAAATTAAAGCATGCTAATATCTGTATGATAATGAAGCGTATACCTACAGAGAGAATGTGTAGCATATGTGCATAATGTGCTTGGTTTATGTACCCTGTGTGTGCATGTGTGCTAGCAGCAGCAGGCCACTGATTGCTGATTCCAGTCACAGTGCCTCTTCCTCCTCTGTCTGCCGGCAGTAGATTCTCAGCTTTTTATGCCTGCTGCCTCTCATTGCCTGGCCACTGGCTGCTATGCAAGGCTCTATCATTAGCACACAAAGTAGGATTGATGGGCTAGACTGCAGAGCCACCAGGCAGAGAGAGATATTCACTCTCTGCCCCCTCACACCCTTATTATAGCCCACTGAGGAGTATTTACCACATTTGATACAGCTTGTGTGTTGCAGAGGTGGTATATAGTGATGGCGTATATATGCATGTGTGTGTATTAATGGGTGTGTTGCACACTATGTGTGTGTGTGTGTGTGTGGCTTCAGCAATGAAACACCCATCCTATGTGAGTGTGTAACATCTAGTCTGTGTATAACGTAACATGCCAGACGTCTTGGCATGGAGTTGTAAAGGTTCCTAATATAGTCCTGCATAGTGCAGCCATCTGCCAATGATGCTGGCACTAACAGAATGACTAATGGTGGGCATCAGTCCTTAGTGAATTAGAATTGTGGCTGTTAGGTCACTCCATGCATGTCGGACAATATATACATATAAATAATACATATTATTATTATTATTATTATTATTATTATTATTAAAAACCTCAGTGTCACTGCTGAACTGAGAATAGTTCACCAGCCAAAACTATCCAGCCAACAGTGGTCAGCGTCCTGTGTCCACTGTTAAAGCACTAGAGGATGACCAACACAAACTGTGAGGCAGACAGACTACTGTCTCTGGCTGTGCATTAAAGTGGATCAGCAAAGCTGGAGTGTCTGATAGAGCAGACAGTGAGTGAACCCAGAGTCTGGTGTGTGGAATTTAGAGGAGATTTCCTTAGGAGGTTCAGGGACAGTTGCAACATTGATGTCACATCATACTCTGCTCTAGTTCAACTGAACTGTGCCCATAGCTCATCTGATACAGAATGGCCATGGCAGTTAAACAAACTGGAACAAACATGTTTAAGCACAGTACGCATCGCCTAGTGTGAGTACATCATGAGGCTTCAGTTTGGAAAAGCCAGAAACTGGTGAGATGAGTCCTAGAGTTTCTACATACTGCTCCAGCAGCACTGCTGTGTCTGGTCCATCAGCGCAACATACATGTGATGCACAATAAATGTGGATACAAGATGTATAGGTTAGGTGTGCCTAATAAAGTGCTGCCTCTCAGTAATAACCTAGATGTTGTTAGCGGGTTCCCTGACAGCCACTTATTAGGTTGAGCTGGCACTGTGTGCCTGTGGTTATGCAGGGTTTACAGGGCTGGGTACTTTTGAATGGACTACATGGCTGTAAACTGTGGTGTGGTGTGTGTGTGTGTGTGTGTGTGTGTGTGTGTGTGTGTGTGAACACATCAGGCATAAGCAGCAAAGTGCCCTTTCTGCTTGGCAATGTTCACCTACAGTATGATTGCTGACTCATAGATGAGGTACAGAGCCAACCGTAACAGGTTGTCAGACATGCTAAAGCTGTGGAGAATTTTCCTGAGGCGTGCTCAAAGTGGCCCGGGAAGAAAACAGCAGGCTGAAATAAAAACCACTGTGGATGGCGATCTCCCCGTGAGTTAAAGAGGACGCTCATGTGCTCTGACATGTGGCTGCTTCCTTTTGACAGGCTTCCTTTGGTTCGTTTTCACCCCGGCCTGCCGTGCAGACGGCCGAAATGCTGCAGGATCACTCTGTGGCTGCAGAGAAGAGAGGAGGGGAGAGAGGGAGAGAGAGAGAGAGTGGGGAGGAGACAGAGAGCGTGTCAGATGCTCCTATTAGGCCAAACATGCCTTTACACTGTAATGCAAAAGTGTGTCTACATGGAGGAACACATTATTTCTAACCTCTGCCAGAGAGCATATCCATTTTCTTTTTAAATTAAAAATGTCGGGCCAAGAGAGGAGACTTGCCATGGAGCATTACTATCAGATCAGCCCACCGTAGTGTGCCCCTCAGGGGGTGAGGGAGAGAGAAGGGGTGAAAGAGAGATTGAGAACAAACGAGGCGAGGGGTGATATATATAATGGTGAGGAGACTGAGAGAGATGAATTGGAAGACAGTAGGGTGAAGTCTAAAAGAAGGGAGTAAATGAAACTGAGAAGGAAAAGGGATTGAAAATAGAACGCTTATAGAAAAGAGGGATGAGGGATGGGGCAGAAAGAGATCAGTAGCGGGTGAAAAGCAAACATGGAGGGGAGGAGGGAGTGAGGGAGTATGAAATGTGAAGTTGTTCTCTGCCTCTCACACACATTCTGAATAAATGAATGTAGGATTGATAGGCTATACAGTAGAGACCTGAAACCCTCATGTCATGTGATGGGGGAAAATATGGTGATGCGGTTCCTGCTATTCATATCAGGTTTGCAGCCATCATTTCCAAGGGCAACTTAGCATGCAGCAAATTCCCATTGGCCTGTGAGCCGTGTACATACACTGTAAAGGCTTCCATGAAAGTACATCTCTACTGTGGTTAGAAATCCCCATTTCCCTAATGATGCATTTCTTTCCCTTGACTTAGTACTGAAATCAAGGATTTTGATTTAGAATGGTTTGTTGTTAAATGGTACATTACAGACAGACATTCTTATTTGCAATTTCAACACAAATGTAAGCTTTTATTGACTATGAAAAACTACCAGTCAAACTACACGTCTCTTTATATGTTGTGTTGATAATGGTCAAATAGTTTAAACTATGTAACTGGGGACTGTATTATTGCTGTACAGACTTTGGCATGAACCCCTTTACCACATATTTAAAATATATATATTAAAGATTTCAAATCTCATAGCTTCACACAGTGAATTTATAACCACTAAATTTAATAACATTATTTGGATGAGCTTTTAGAGACAACAAACTCATCAGAGGTCTGGTTCCTATCACCTCCACTGAAAATTCCTATATTCTATAGAGTTTCTAGAGCAGAGGTCATTTTACATCAAACACCTGAAATGGCTTTGTTTGCATCTTAACCGTCTAATCATAGATAAAAATGGTGATATACAGTTTTCAGTTTTAGAGTATGGCAGATAACTAGAATTATATCCAACTCTATGCCATAAAAAAAGTCCTCTCTGTTTGTTTTTGTTTTACTAAAGTCTGTTTGGTGTGCTTTGCTCGTGGCGTCCAGGATCTTTTAGTAGAGCTGTAGTTAAACCCACCTTGTGAAGTCTGGGACTATGAAGGTTAAATGCTCCAAAAGGAGACAAGACTCAATATTCTTGGTCTTTTCAACTGGTGTCAATTAAGGGTAAGCTATACTCTTACAAATTAACACAGGCAGCAGAATTAATACTTTGTATTATAAATATATTTTTAAAATATAAAAATATTAGA
Organism: Prochilodus magdalenae; assembly: GCA_024036415.1. Lineage (NCBI taxonomy): Eukaryota > Metazoa > Chordata > Actinopteri > Characiformes > Prochilodontidae > Prochilodus > Prochilodus magdalenae. The sequence goes on along the minus strand of JAMWET010000119.1, from coordinate 482,962 downwards.
GTATGACATGGACAGTCCATTTCTGAATGAAATCAGATGTGTTCTTAGGTTTTTAGAAGACCCACTACATATGTTTAACTTGCAATATGCAGTATGTATGGTTATTTTTGAAAGAACAGTTTAAATTATTAAGTAGAAAGATTCATTCATGTTCTGTTAATGTTTAGAATACTGTGCAAAATTCTGTTTGGATCTGTTTTAGAATAAAACAGATTAAATCATGTGATGTATCTGAAACATGTACTGGTGTATTATGCATTCATGCTTGACTGTCGAACTGCATGACTCTAAAACAGGCATTAGCAAACCTTCAATCATCTAAGGTACTGCTTTTAGCCTCTGGATGTTCAGATATCAAATCTCAGAATGTTGTAAGACAATATGCATTCGGTAGGCTGATTGTGCCAGAGATTTGATGGAACTAGAAGCCCTCTGAGGCACCTAATGCCGACACTCTGCTGTTATAAGCACACTAATGTGGCCCATCCCCCCATTTGAAATGAACAGGGATATTGCTAAGTAGGCATTAGCATTTGTGCTGTATGTACCTGTTTACATACAGTCACACACAAGCTGTTGTGGCTGAGATGTTAAAGAGATTGAGTTACGTGGCGGAATAGCTGTACTTTTAGCTAATGGCGTTTATCTCCATTGAGCATCTCCAAACAGTGCTCTTAACGCTGCCTCTGTTTGTGATCATACCGCTCTAGAGTGTGTGTGGAGGGAACAATAAGATGTATAATCATAACATTTGGACTTGGTTTTCTGAAAAGCTCGGGCTCGTCCCTTCAGAGAGAGCAAAAGAGCATTAGCAAGCGATTTTATGCTAAGCAGTTTTCACAGCAGGCAAGGTGCGGTAATGAGCGGCTCAGTGTTCGAGTAGGATGTTTTAACTTTAAACACCGCAGTTTACTGTCTGTGTAAGTGAAACAGAAATGTCTTCAACCAACGCATAAGGAGTAAACAGGGCCCAGCGTTTGGTTCCCTCTGCCGGGCTAATGAGTAGTTGTGAATAGCGGCCTATCTTGGCACCTGCAGGGAGACCGGGCTACTTACTGCTAGAGAAACATCAGATGTAATGGCTTCAGGATATAGACCGCCTCCCTGCAGTGAGACCAAGGTTATACAGACCTTTGAGTGTGTGTTGATGTAAGGGGTGTGATGTTGAAGGAGTAAATTGGCCAAATTTGACTCATTTTAAGGTAGAGCCGGAAGAAAATGATCGTATTTTATACTCTGAAAATGTATAATGTATAAGAGTCACCTTCACAGGGAGCCCAAACTGCCAAAATTGGTGTACAATCTAGTTCTAGCTTTTTGTATGCAATTATACCACCCATTCCTCTTTCTCTCTGTCTCTTTCTCTCTGTCTCTCTATCTCTTTGCCAACATTTCTACTCTAAAGTAATCCTGACGCATTACCCCCCGCTTTACAGCTATTTCATCAGGACCCCGTAATGGAAATGACCTCATTTCCCATTAGTTGGATTTTTTTTTTGAGGGGGGGGTGGTTCGTTAAGTGCGTTAGACTTCACACGCAGCTCAATTATACATGCTCAGAACATGGTCTTCTCACCACACACTGTGCAGGATCTCTCAGGGGAGAAATGAGGCGATACATGGCCAACGTCTGCCCAAAGGCTAACCGCAGTGTAGAGGATTCATACAGTTCATAGATTTTGTCAGGAACGCATCCATTGCATCATCTTTGTGCTGAATTATTTACACCTTTTGTAAGGTGATGTCTGTACGCGCTTGCTTTTTTAATGTTATTAGATTATGGAACAAATGTGGAAAAGTGTACAGAAGATATCAATGTGATGTATGTGGCTGGCTTTTGGAAGGCATATGCATTTAGGCGTTTTGTAAACAATCCATGTACAAGCAGCTTATTTCATTTATTTCATTATTTATTTATTTTGGTGTCCCATCCCAAACTTTTCAATGCTTTTAATGTGGTTTTAACCGTACTAGCTTAGATGCTGTTTAAATATTGCACACACTGAAGGCATTTACTGAGCTAAGCTGCTGTTAAATACGGACTCTGGATTCCAAATGTATTAACGGGTTATCGTTTGATGGTTACGGCTTTAAACACAAGCTGATGATGGACATATCTAAAAAGGCATGCTTGTGGTAGATATAAGCTCCCTCCCTCCCTCTCACCCGCTCTATCCCGCCTCTAAACCCAGTCAAATCTCAGAGAGGCTCATTGTCAGTGCAAGCGTGGAAATTGAAAATGAATCTAAAAGTCTCTGAAAGAGCCGGTTGATTGATCCCAATCAAAGGCGGCCCCTCTAATGATTAGCAGCTTGCTCCGAGGCAAAGGTTAAATGTTCCACAACTAGGAGTGATAAAGTGTCCTTTAAGCTCACCAATTATCCACACTTGGCGCTCCATAAAATATTTAACCATCTGTTATTGACTTCAGATTAGGAGCCAAATGCAGTTTTCTTTCAGACGGCGGTGCTTCCACACATCTATTTGTCACTTTTCTTTTTTTTTGATAGTGAGAGAGAGATTTTCTTTTATTATTGCAGAACATTTTTGGAGTTTTGCTTTGCTGTGCTCTGGCTTACAGCATGGATGTAAACTGTGTTAATAACCTTGGCTTATCCCGTTTGAACTCCTGACCAGGGCTGCCCTGATGACTCATGTAAAGAGATTTACAGCCAGATTACAGATTATTTATCTCTATAGAGAATAAGAGTGTTCAAGCCTGGTTTAGCCTAACTGGGAATCCATCACCCGTGCTCCATGGCACTCCTAAAAAATGCTCATGCATGCCTATTTCCAAATAGGAAACAGAATGTGCGCCACTGTTTGTTATATTAAGAATATCTTATGTTGGGTTTCCCAAACTCAAATTCGCAATATATGTACAACAAACTGATGCTCATTCTAACTGACCTATCCATACTTCCCTCACAATCTTTCTCAACTATTAGAAAGTTGGGGAAAACCCCATTCAACCTAACTCCCTGTTGGAGCTTATAGTCATTAGACAGCATAACATCAAGTTACTATCCAGTAGCCAGGTTGAATTTGCTTGGTTTGATCATGCAACTTATTTTGTTACGATTTCTAATTAGGACGAATGGGATTTTTGCAAATGGGAGTATTCTGTTTAGATTCCTCTTTCTTGCTATGAAAGAATGCATTTGTGGGCAGGGAATTAGTGTACCAGTTTTACTTCCAGAATGAAGAGTGAATGGCCTGCATCATAAAGACAAATACACCTACTGGAACAACAGTAGGTGTATCCCCATCATCAATGCTGTGATGATGGGGATATTGATATCTGTGATTAAAACCATGCATGCCAGTAGGCAGAACTTAGTAACACGCAAAGACAGAATTTTGTAAGATAACCATCCAAACAGGAGTCCCTTACCTGAGCCAGGCTGTGTTTAGTTCAATTACTGAACTGCTAACTTTGGTTAAATCTCATATATTAAATCTCTTACATTATGCATTATAAGTTCAGAAGGGAATTGTGCAAGCATGAAGGCAGAATCATAAATGGATATTAGATTTTTTGTGCTATAATGCATTTTGGGTCCAGGAGGCATTATTAAAAGATCTTTGTTGTGCACAACTTAGAGTACATAGCCAGTTAGGAGTTTCCCCACTGACACTTTATTGTAAAGGTTAATCGTACAAATCCACATGGAGCTCGTTCATCATAATGGCATCAACGTACAAGGTGGTGCCGCATCCATACAGGACGATTAGCACAAACTCCAAAGCATCAGACCTCCCTGGGTAGTGTAGTTATTTTCCTCCTGATGTCTTATTTGTGAAAGACTGGCAGACTGGCAGAAAACAGTTGCGAATGTCTCCATTATTTAGTGGGCTTGGCGAGGCAGAAGAGATTTGCAGTGACAGTGATGGGCAGACATGGCATCAGGGTTTCTGCTGCAGGCCTCAGGACTGGACCATGGGGAAATGGTGTGGAAACGTGTGGACGGCGGACCGTTTCGCCAGCGGCCTGCTGGGAGAGGTGCTCTAGCTGTGGCTTTGTTTATCAAATTTCAGCCTGTGACGTGATTAAGCGTTCTGAATAATTGATGGTGCCATTCCTCATTAAATCCCAGCTTCTTTAGCTCCAGAGCATACAGGCACTATTTTTGGACTCCATATTTGATCATCTGTTTTATGAGGGTCATGCTAATATGCGGGAAGGGTCAATGAAATGTGTTTTAGGAGAAATTAGATCTTGCATTTGGGGCTCTCATGGGGTCGTTTGTCGGCTTTGATTTTGGGGAGGTTGTTTGGAACACGTTTCGGCAGATTGCTGCTTTGGATATTAATGTCATGGCTATATTTAGGCTTTTAGTTTAGTGAAGTCCAGTCACATCTCAGCGCAAATTCTTCTAACTCTGACCCAGATGTTATACTTCTCACTGCAGTAGTATATTCTGTAGCACAGGGCAGTTTGATGTGTTAAAGCACAAGTTGAGAGCCATGATCATTTTTAAAATGTATTGACCGTGTAATGAAATCCCTGTGTTTTCTACATCTAGCAGCTTTTTCTGTTGCTGTTATTGACGTGATGTTACGCACACAAAGAGAATGCCATTGCCTGTAAATGAGAGTTCAGAGAACAAGCTTGTACTGTACTACTAATGAACCTTATGTATAATTTAAGGTTATTCATAACCAGTTTAAAAGAATCTCCAAAAGCAGTTTATTTTGACAGTAAAAATGCATTATGCAGTTTTGCTGCAACATAAGTGTTGAGCCTGCTGCAGTCTTTGCATTTCTTAGATATACATAGTTCTGGAAGGCTGAATTTTATCACTAGATGTTGGAGTGAAAACAGTCTTAGGAAATACAAAGTTTATGCAGCACATCACATAAAAAAGACAGGATTAAAACTAAACCTTTTTATCCAGTTCACTCTCATGCTCTGCAGTAGTTAGCATACAAACAAGCTCTAGTAGAAACAGAATGTCCACAGTGAACTGTGTATGTGACAGAATGTGAAATAGTAAAATCACAAACTCTAGTCCTATTGATAGTGTTTAATGTGCTTCTGAGTATTCACTGTAGAGAACAGTTTATAGCAAATACATAGTGAATGGATGAGAGCAATGCATCCAGGTACTTTGTCTTTGTATAATGTCCCTGCCCCTATTTAGGTGAAAATAGCTGCCCCGGTTTGACTGGTGGCAGGTACAAATTTTGACATCTTAGATAATTTAATAGCCTAAAATAAGAATATACTTGTGCCTATTACCCAAATCCAGACAAACAGTTATGTCATTGCAGATCAGTGCTTGGCATCGTTATACAGACAAAATGAGAGAAATAGGGACTAATGACTGTCCTTTTAGTCTGCCTTCACAAAGTGGACAAAGAACCTTACTCAGTGACCGGATGTGGCATATCCTGACATACATAACTAGTTTGAATCGTATTTCAGACATCTGCTACATTTTCTGTCATTAAGGCAGTTTAATGAGACTGAAATTGGCTTCCTCTTTGCCTCGGGCGCGAGAATGTGACTGTGGTACCATTTAAGCTGGCGAATAAGAACCTGTCTTTAACTCACTAGCACTCTACTGCATCCTGTTAGCCAGATTTCCCCTGTTGTAACAGGCAAACATTAAATCAGACTTTCCCTGTTTGGTCATTGTTCTGCCATTTCAACATTCATTATTTCTACTTTGATTGTTCTAACTGTTGACTTTAACATCATTAACTGACCTGTGATGAAGTGTGTGCCGCAGATGTAGACGAGTGTGCTGACCTGGTCTCAGTTTATCTTTTACCCTTTTGGTTTTGTTGTTAGACATGATAAATGCAACACAGCAGCTTTTAGACATGGTGCCACTAGCATTTCCTACTTGACAGTTTTAGTTTTTCACCCCAAATAGGGCGTGGTTATTCGGACAACAGAGAGGTGATGTTTGGTTGCTCTGATCTATGAACAGACTGATAACATAACAAGGCCTCAAATAAGGAGGTAATACGTGGAGGTGGAAGGTTCCAGAGAGGTGTTCCTGAACATTCTTATGGGAAGCAACAGAATGCAGACCTCAGATTGCAGGTTTTTTGCATGACATGCCAACAGCGCACCTTAATACATGTAGGAAACACATCATGGGGGAAAAATAGTGAAATTGTTTTTATAAATGTACCTTTGCAGAACAAGGGTCTTGAGAGAGTGACAGATCAGACACGCAAGTGGGGAGGAAAACCGGAATAAAAGCAGAGAGATAACACTAATTAAGGCTTGTTGGCATCTGGACAAAAAAAAATCTGTCACTGTTTTTTTTTTCCTGCTCTTCTCCCTTTCTTTTGCCTTTCCTTCTGTCTTGCTACATGAAGGGAGTGCATGGGGAAAAAGGTGGCGGGCTAGTTCCGATTTACATCCGAGCTGAGGAACAAGCCAAGAGGCCAACTTACCAGAGAGGAAAATTTCTGTCCGTCTTTTTTCTTCTCTTCTTCAAAAACATAAAAAAGTGAGGAATTCCCTTAAGACGGATCAGACTGTTTGATATCCGCTGCCGCTGTGTCTCTGTAAATAAAACGGAGAGAGAGCATGAGAGAGCGAGGAGAGAAAGAGATGTGAAGCGGCTCTATTTCGGTAATCTCTCTCTCTGCGGATTTGGAATAATGATTTAAGTTTGTTTACTCACCTCGGCTTGATGAACTGGTTGTGGGAAGTCTGTTCACATGCCTGACACACACACACGTATCTGCTTTATACAGCTCAGCTCAAACTGTGCCGACGGTTCATTGTGGAGTCACACGTTCATTTTGGTTCCTTGTTTCTTCAGAAATCCTCACAGAAGTAGGCCTGTGTCCTAAAACAGTCAAGGCAAAGGAATGCTGAGATGTGAAACAAACCCCCCTGTCGCTGGGCTCCAAATCTAGCACATATAGGCAAAGCTTGAGGTCTCATACAAGCCCAGCATGAAGGGATGGATTTTTTTTTTCCTCACCAGCTCTGAAAACATTTGGGCTAGTGTCACGGCTAAAAACTGCTATCATATTTCATTAGGTAATGCTAGAAAACTGGTTAATACTAGTTAGAAGTTTATCCCAACTGTTATAACTGTTATGCTATTGGTCAGTGCTAATCAGAGGTGGACAGTAACACCCAACATGTACTCTGGTTATTGTGCTTGTCTGTAAGAGGCTTTTAGCTTGTTTTACTTGAAAACCCTTCATTTTAAACCACTGGTAGATGGTTTATACATGTGTAGTATATCTAACTAAGATTTACCTAAATATCAATTATGACTCATATTTGAATGTGGAAGATTCTATTACATCTAACCCTAATCCTAATCCTAACCATTAAATGGTTGATAACCACGTATTACCAGAAATGTTGTTAATAATATAGTAATCTGTTATTTGAGTAATTTTTACTTTTCTGCTCCTGGTGGTAAACTGACTTAGGTTAACACAAGATGCATATGGAGATTTGTCTTGCCCTAAGGCAAACTGATTTGGGGTTTGCTTGGTTGAGTCTTTCCTTTGTCCTGTGTGTACTCAATCTTACTTGGACTTGGAACACTAACACCGCTCAAAAACACTCAGGACTGAGGTTAGGCCAGAGATGAAGAGTTGTTTCATGTGGGGTGCACTGTGTTATGACATGTGTTAACACTAGTGAGTAAACAGGAGCTTTGTGCTAATCCCTGCTACCAGCTGCAGCCTGTCAAGCTGAAAGCAGAGGAAGACAGGAGGGCAAGCAGTTCTGTCTCTGTATGCGACACACACACCTGAATCATTAGATTAGATTAAGTTAGATTAGATTAGACTCTATTGTCTGCAAATTTGCTGAAATTTCTATCATGCAGAGGGTTTCAATGAGAGCTGCACAGCCTCGACCAGTCGATCTCATTAGAATGATTATGCCATGTACATAATCACATATAAGAAGTCCAAATTGCATAGATTACAGTACAGCAGAGGTCTTTTCATTTCCTGCATGATTCATTAGATTACATTCTTGCAGTTTTTTTTAAAGCAGTCTAGATGTGGTTATAGCACCGTTTTAGACTGAGCTATAATGAATGTGATGTTTATGCCGGGGTGGAGCATTTAGTTTGACTTTTCATATCCTATGTCTTGTGTGTGTGTGTGTGCGAGCATGAATGTGTTATTTCCTTATTCCAATATCTCTGCATCTCCTTGATGGGCATTCAATTTCCCTTCTGAATGCGTTTGTGTCTTGGTGTGGAAGTGCTGACTGTGATTGTTTGGCACCAGCTTTCTCACATTTCAGTAAGGGAATTCAATAGTAAGTCATTAGACAGAGGTGTCAGAGGCACAGCTGCCATCAAAGTCACTTAAGTGCTCTCATTTCAGACATTAATGAAGCCAGTGTGGAAGGCCCCTCCCGGCCTGGTTTCATCCGAATATATTTAACCAAATACAAAGCAATATTACTTGAAAATGTATGCGAATTATTTTACCCTCACAAGCAAAGACATGTTGTCAGCTGTACACTTTTGGGTTATACTGTGTCTGCGGTTGTAAGAGAACATTTTTGGAATTAATTTTTTATCAAACAACCTGGAAAAAGTCAAAAATCCGAACCTTGAATGAAATCCGAATATGTATTCAACATGCACCTAAATATGTACAGGGGTTGGACAATGAAATTGAAACACCTGTCATTTTAGTGTGGGAGGTCTCATGGCTAAATTGGACCAGCCTGGTGGCCAGTCTTCATTAATTGCACATTGCACCAGTAAGAGCAGAGTGTGAAGGTTCAGTTAGCAGGTAAGAGCACAGTTCTGCTCAAAATACTGCAATGCACACAACATTATGGGTGACATACCAGAGTTCAAAAGAGGACAGATTGTTGGTGCACGTCTTGCTGGCGCATCTGTGACCAAGACAGCAAGTCTTTGTGATGTATCAAGAGCCACGGTATCCAGGGTAATGTCAGCATACCACCAAGAAGGACGAACCTCCACCAGCATCACGTAGTGACCTGGCCACTATCCTGCAAAAAGAATGGCTTAAAATCCCTCTGACCACTGTGCAGGACTTGTGTATGTCATTCCCAAGACGAACTGACGCTGTTTTGGCCGCAAAAGGAGGCCCTACACCATACTAATAAATAAACTAATAAACTGTACATACATACATAATTAGGTTAAGATGGTTAACGGGTTAAGATTTTTCATTTAGAGTATTATGATATGATTTGCCATTCTAGAGTAAAGGTGGTAGGAACCAGACTGTTGAATGTCCAAGACTAAATATATAGATATGATATAAAACACTAATCGGTTCAGTCTGATGATGGTGTAGGTGTGGTTAATGCACAGCTTGACTGACCACTGTCTCTTCAAAACTCCTAGCCTGCTCCCAAACCCATACAACTAAAATAATTATCCAGTTATGTGACTGGACAAAGAAAGTCACGGCTGAACAGACGTGCAGATAGACTAATAAAGGAACACACAGTAGGCTGGACAAACAGATGTGCAGATAGAATGATGGATGACTGGACAGACAGGTGAAAAAATGTGCAAAGAGATGGACAGGGGTGCTGAAGGACAGATAGACAAGTAAATAGATGGACAAAGCAATGCATGAATGTAGACATGGATGAACGAACACAGTTATACAGGTGTATAGATTAGGACTTGGAGGCCAGGAGCTGGAGTTAGCTAGCGTTTGGATATGCAGTGCTTGCTATCTCGCTAAGTCTATGGAAGCAGAAACCAAGATTAGGACTGTCGAGTTTACATTAAGGACAGAATTTGGGAGAGACATTTGGGAAAGTATTCATAAGACATACTTTGTGGTTGCATATTGTGACTCAGAGGAACAAGATTAACTTTATTACAAAGCAAACACAGACTGGCAAACCCCTTTAAAGGGGACTTACTATGCATTTCTGGCATACTAAGCATTTCTATGCTGTGTGTTATGTAGCTTTGTGTATATGTAAATGGTCTGGTGCCAGGGCTTAAAGATACAGGAGCTCTGAGTTCTAAATTGAGTTTCAGACACATTAATTTCTCAATTGTAATTCCACTAAACTTAAATATTATTTTCTCAGAACTTACTGGTTGTATTATAGTAGTGTCTAAAGTAGTTACTGAACAATATATATTTGTATCAGTAAGTGTGCAGTGTAAGAGGTTACAGGCGGATATGAAGCAAAATAGAAAAAGCGGAAGAGGGAAAGATTAAAGTGTATGAGAAACAAAGAGAGTAAAGGAGGAGTGTGGGTTAAGTGTTCTTATCAGCGTCTACCCCTGATGCGGCACTGATAGGTGGCCTCTGACGAGCCAGCTGGGATGTGTCTTTGATATCAAAAGGGCAATGAGGAGTATGATTGACAGGTTGGGGCAGCGAATGGGAGCATGCGAGTGCGTGTTAAGTGAGGTGTCACTCCAGCTGGGAATAATGAGCCTGAAAAGACACGTTAGTGGGACGTCTCTGATCAGGCAAAGGGGAGAATCCAAACGCTCCTAAAAAAAAAAAAGAAGAGGAAATTCATGTATTATTCACCAGCCAGACACATTTCCTTTCCCTCACCTTTTCTTCAGTCTTTCTTTTCCTTCTCCCTTTCATCCCTCTCTCCTGTAAACAACAAGAGGCCATGCTATCCCTGATAACTCCATTGTGAAAATAACACTCTCTGTATGCGTCCCGAACGAGCGATTTAGCCCAAACAAGAGTGCTTATTCAATTTGGACTGCTGCAGTGGAGTATGGGCGCTTGCCTGCAGTCAGTGCAGTATAATTAATTGCCTGCACTATAAATCTGCAGCCTAACGAAAAGCTGTTTATCTGCTTATGTTAAAAAAAAAAAAAAAACGCTTCTCTTAAACGGAGGTCGTGCGTTATTAAAGAAGTCAAAGAAACTCAAAGGAGAAAATACACAGAGGAGAAAAGAGAGCTTGTGGTCTGGAATGTAAAGCATCAGTTATGTTTTTATACCTTGCCCCATGCCTTTCATAGTCTCTAATCATGTAAAATGTACTATATACATGTAATATTTTAGAGACATGATTCCTATTCATCCTCAACTCTGTATGAAGCAGTCCAGTTCTACCTTATTTAATTGTTTATGCGGGGCTTTTGTTTTTCATGATTAAATAAAGGATGGGACGCCCCCAACATTTTTGATCACCTCTCTCTGCCAACCTGCGTTGTCTTGCTGAAAATTCTGGCCATCAAGTAATTTATTTCTGGTTTGTTAATCCAGCATTACTTGAGGTCTCTGCCAGCCTGGGGCCCTCAGGCTTTAGAATACATGGACATGTTGTTATTTGTTTGTTTTCCTGCCTTTTATAGAACAAACCTCCTGACAAGTGGAGAAAAATGGTCCTAGGCTTCAAACCACTGCTGACTGTAACATGCTTTCTATTCTACAAATTCTGTTTTCTATAAGGTGATGTTTCCTTTTAGTTACATTAAGGATTACTTTCAGAAGCTTGATATTACACTCAGGTTTTTGCCTCACATCCAAAGCTTAGTTTTAGAAGTTGTTTTTTTTATTTCTGAGTCTTGTAATCTAAGTAATCCCAAACATATGCAGTGATGCTGAGGCTTGGATAATTCACTGTTCTGATACCAGCAGAACACCAGCAGTTTGTTTGATTTGGTTTCTGTGCAAATTTTTTGTCCTTCTTCTGCCTAAAACGCCTCACTAGAATACCAGCCATTTACCCGTTTACTAGGTGACATCATCTTGTAACAAAATCCAAATTGCCCATCTTCCGGCAAGTTTGATAGACCATCACCCAACAGACACACACAGCTAGAGAAGAGTCATTTTAAAAATTCTCCTATTTAACTCCAGATTGGCAGAACTTGTAGCAAGATTCACGCTGGTGACTGACCAGTCAGAACAGAGTGGATAAGCTAAACGATCATGAGCACACATCACAAGGCGGGGCTTACAGACAGAGGAGCCCCTACAGAGCCTTTCAGAGGCTGAATACAGATATACCGTCTGAGAAAAGTACCGTCTAAGATTTTGGAAAATTGAAGCATGTAAGTCTGTTCTAGTAGACCCTGGTCGAATATCAATGCCTGTGTATAAAAGTGTATGCGTTTATTTGTTTTCCTGTATAAGTCTACTGTTTTCAGACACTGTTTTCAGTAAGTTGAGACTCAGCCATGATGGCCCTGAAATAAACAATTCCACTCTTCAGCCTGTCTCCTGATTTCTACCCTTCAGTGCAAGAAAGTGCTTCAACTTCACCCCGCAGAACATTTTGGACATAAAAAATGGGCATAAGGTTCCCTTTAAAACCAAACCCACCGGTGACTGTGGCCCTGCACTGAAGGTAGGAAGTGTGACCTACTGTAGCTCTATGCTCATGATTCAGGCTGAAAGCTGTCCTATGCCCTGATAGTGACCGGGAGCCATAGAGACTGTAACGGGTGCCAGATGCCCCCCCGCCATATCTACTGGCCTTTGCCAAACCCCTGAGTGCCCCTTCAGCAGTGACCACAAATAACCATGCCAGCAGCCAAGGTCTCCCTATCGCTCTGCAGGACTCAAACACACAAAAACCTATCGGACAAGGTCATGCAGGACTGGCTGTATTTGTTTGTGCTGTTTACCTGCTAGGCAGATAAGATCGTGACCAGCAGGTCAGATATCACTCAGCAGAGCGGATACTGGCCCACTGGACCGTCCGAAAGAGCTAGTGAGTGAGAAAAAGGCAGAGGAACACATAGCAACGGAGAGAAAAAGAAAGAAAGAAATGGCTACAGAGAGAAAAAATACAGAAATAGGTAGCAAGGGAAAGAAAAAGGGAGAGAAATTGATAGCTAGGGACTGAAAAAGGGAAAGAATCGGGGGGAGGGGGGGTTCAGGGAGAAAAATGGATATCTAATAACCGAAAGAAAGAAAAAGAGAGGAACAAAGTTAGGGAGAGAGAAACAGTGTGAGAGAGAGGGTCACTAGAGAGTGAAAAAGAGATACAAATGGATAGCTAGGGAAAGAGAAAGAGAAACAAAACTGATAGTTATAGACAGTGAAATGCGAAAGAAAGAGAGAGAGGGAAACCATTAGCCTGGGGGATATAGCGAAACATAGGCAGATAGAAATAGAGGGAGAACAAATAACAAGGGAGAAAGAGGGAAATAAATAAATAGCTAGAGACAGAGAGAGAGAAGAAGGGAAACAGAACTAAGGAGCAAGAGAGAGAACAGAACAGGGCAATAGAGAGAGATTTCCCAACAGACTGTCTAAAGCAACAGACCACATACAAACTTGACCAAAAAGGTGAAAAACCTTCTAGTGATTTCAGGAACAGTCAGTGCAGTTTGTCCCACCTCAGGGCTTCGTACAGCAGTCTGGGACACGCAAACCCTCCCTGATGTTTCTCAGTAGGAGCCATTTTTATGGCCTTTTCAGCCCCCTAAAGTCTGTGTGTCTGCTCGGCGAGCGTTTCTGCGTTAAACCTGCACTGCATGTTGCCTGGACATCATACATGCTCTGTTTAGCTCACAGTGAGTGGATGTAATTGTAGCAGAGTAGAAACTGTGGTGGATGAGATTCAGTGGTGGAGACCGACCCACCTACACCTGTGTATAAAAGTGCTTACATGAACCAGACCCACCAGAATAACGACTCGCTTTACTAACTGCCAGCAACCTGCACACACACACACGCCATAACAGCGCCACTCGTTTATTACAGCAGTGGCCTTTACAAATCTGAGCTGGTTTTCTTTCATATTAAACTATCTTGAGGCAACAGTGTCATTAGAAGTCCATAAGCCGTTGGACAGCTCATGTATCACAGGTTACATAACCTCCGAGACCCTCGTAATGCAGCTGGGAGAATTTCTGTACAGGATAAAAAATAACACAGACCATCATTATTTAGAAGTCACGCTGCTCAGATGTGTAGGAGAGCTAATCTAGTCTGTGAGGGAGAAGTGCAGAAAGAGAGCGTAGTCTTCTCACAAAGAGAGAGAGAGAGAGAGAAGGCAAAAGTAATGAAGTCATGGGTAAATAGGACACAGCCTTTTTTTTTTTTTTTTTTTTTTTTTTTACTGTTGCTCTCTGTTTTCTTTTGTCTTTTTCTATTTTTCTGTTTTTCTTTCTTTCCCTTTTATTTTATATTTTTTACCGTTTTTTTTTACTATTCTCATTTGTATCTGTATCTATATCTATCTCCAACTTTATCTTTATTTCTCACTGTCTTTTTCTCTATGCATTTATTTTCTCTCTTGCAGTCCATATTTATTTCTCTCTATATCTTTCATTTATCTCTCTTTTACTAGTTTATATTCTTTTTACATCCCCCTTCTCTTTTTTTTTTCTTACTCGATCTCTCTGCCCCTTTTTTCTTTTTCTTTTCTCAGTTTTTCTCTCTTTCTCACCGTCCCCCCCCCCCCTAACACCCCCCCCCCTTTTGTTTTAATGGGTTGAGTCTAGGGCTGCTTTTGAGTTTATTAGCTCTGACCTAAATGAGAAGAGACAATCAGTGATGGAGGAGACAGGAGCAGATTGAGAGGCATCGTGACCCAGATAACACACGGTATGGAGAAGAAAGCTCTTGCACGTACTCACACACAGCAGGAGTGAATCCTCCACGACTGAAACTCAAAGCGGTTGGTTTGTGTGTTGTGTCTGTGCTGTATAAATATAGTTATAATTGTACTTAGCATTTATTATTTACATTGCTCTGATTGATTTAGTTTACATTCAAGTTGCATTCATTCATCTGCTAACGTAATATGGGTCATGCTGTTCTATTCTAAATAGAGCAATGTGATGAGGTAGTCTGGTTGCAGTGCATTGTGGGATCAGAATGCCTATTTAGGTCCCAAAAAGTGCAGTTTGGACAGTAGTTTGAACTTAATTAAATCATGCCACATGTTTCATTTCATATAGAGTTTGCATATACAGACTTTGTTACCACAACCTGTTATATTCAGTTTGCAGGTAAAACTCGCTCCCGAAAAAAATCTGCATTCACCCTGCTTCTGCTTGCAGCCCTGTGTGAGGGTCAGTAGCATCCATTATTTGACATGCTCTAATAACAAATAACAGATTTTCTCCTGTTATAATTCCAACTGAAAACGACTGCCATATGTTAGACTTACCTTTAGTTGGCTTAACTGGAGGCGTGTTGGCCTTTCCTTAGAGCACTTTCCACAGGCTGGCAATGCAGTTCATAAAGCATCTTATATAGACTATTCATTGTCCTGCTCCTGCATGCACTGGATGGGTTAACAACCCACCCTTGTATATGACATTAAAAGTTAGTCCAGCAATGTAAGATGCTGTGGTGGACCAGTGAGTTACCATTTTGAAAAGTTTTTTTTGTTTTTTTTTTCTTTCAGAAACAATATGCACCGTATTTCCAGCCTGTAAGTTATATGTCTATAACTTGCTACACTGCACAGCTCTGCTAAAGTATACAACCTTTCATACTCACCCTGTATATGCATAATGTACTCTCTGCACACGCGCCAATCAGGAAGGTGAACTGACACAGTGTGCAGATGGTGAGGGGAAAGAGCAAAGACTGTCACGTCTTGTTCATTCATTCAGTGAGGAGAGAGAGAGAGAGAGTGTGTGACTGCTTCTGTTTGCTGTAATTTGCTCTTAATACATGAGAGAGAGAAATTACTGCGATGTCCTGTATGCAAACTGCTGCTAGAGTTTAAGTTAGGTTAAGTTTAAGCATGTGTGTGTGAACATACAGCCTTCAGGTGCTTAAACATTTCTTTAATGGCATTAAACTGCAATTCTTTTCACTTGATTGGATAGTATGGCATATCTACAGTAATGTGTAAAATTCATTCATTCGACTTCCAGCCAAAACAGCCCTTACATTTCTGTGGAAATGAGATGGAGGTAAAAATCTATTAAAAGATAAATGGGAGCTAAAACTGTCCCCATCAGATACTTACACCCACAGAGAAATCTTTCAGTAAAAGGAGAAAATCAAGCTTCTCTCTTGTTTCAGGTCTGAAAAATAAATCAAAAGGACGTTCTGGTTGGTTCTGTTGGCTACCCTTTTGATGTCAAAGTAATATAGAGGGAAATAATTAAATAACACAAAGATGACTTAGCTGTTCAGACCTTAACATGATTGAATGTGTCAGGGATAACTTTGATCATGAAAATTAAAAATGGTATTTTATTGTGTAGATTTAAGTTTCCTGGTGGTGGAATGAGAATAACTTGTTCTTTAAGCTTGTTTTGACTGTAGATTAAATAAATGAATGGTGGTCCTTAAGCTTTCAACAGTACTATACATTATATGAGTTATAGTGCTGGGTTGCTTTGTACTGTGTAGAGTACTGTTCACAAGCCTATATGGCACTTACATAAGCTTCTCATGGCAACTGACATACTCCTACGTAAATGTTTATAAATGCTCATTCCAGAAAGCTTGATCTGTCATAGAGGCTACTTCTGTTAACATCAATCACAATTGGAATAAACATTGATAAACACTGATGTAGGATTATGTCATGACAAGCTTATGTAGCTGTCATGTAATCTTATGAACAGCACCCTACTATAGTAAGGGGTAATAGCTACTTTTTGTTCAAGTCTATGCCTTAGTCTTTGTACCATTTGTTACAAGGTTGAGAAATAATAATAACATGTCATAAATGTAAAAGATTGTGGGTTTTTTTCTTTCCCCAAAAAAAGGCAATACATTTATCAACCTGAAATGACAAAATATACTCATAAGGACTGTGGTATTGATTGAAAGTCTCAGACAGAATTTCTCCACCAAGTCCAAGCTGAGAGCTTTTGTTATTTCTGTGTTAATTGTGACTTTTCAGGGTTAAGCATGTGCATTCAAACACGCAGAAAAATTGCATTCAGATGCTTAAACACTGTTTTAAGTGTGTTTAATTGCATCCTCTGTTCTTTTGACAGTATAACAGGAAAACTCTAATTGAGACTAGCTAGTATTTAGATACAACAGGCTCAGTATAACATCCTTGCTCCAGACTCAGGCATGGACATGGGCCTCCACAGCCGGACGCGCTGCCTAGCGCCTGTGGCACCGTGTGCCCGTTAGTGCTGTGTGATTTATGGGGATTAAGTGTGTTTGCTGGCAGCGTGCTGCTTGCGGCCATCCAATTTACCGGCTGCTTCCTCTCCTCCTGCTCTCCTAAAGCTCCTCCTCCTCCTCCATGCTCCATTCGCCTGCCACTCTTCCTTTCCTCTGTGTGGTCTCCAAGCCCTGGCGCAGAGGAGCTGCACCCGAAACACTGGGCATTGCTTTCATCAGCCGTTTTTTTATGGGTTTTTGTGTGCGTGTGTGCGCGTGTGTGTGTGTGTGTGTGTGTGTATATATGTGTGTGTGTGTGTGTGTGTGTGTGTGTGTGTGTTGTTTTTTTTCTTTTCTCCAGAAACTTAACATCAGTGTCTCTGGGTGGACATGCTGCACTGGAATGATTGTATTAAAGAACCACTTGTGGTTCCTTAAAGCAGTGGTTCACAAAATGCTTGCTATGTTTCCAACATACCTGCACCTCCTAAAAATATGGTAACACACAACACAGTTAAAATTCTGATTTACCCCTTACTTTGTATTTGGTTTTATGTTTTCAGTGCCAGGTTATCTGGCTAGCTGCACCTCTATGTTTTGGCTCGGCGCTCTGGGTAACCCAGCAGGAAGAGTAACTAAACTCTCCATAGGACCTCCATACCATACTACAACGCCCAGTGCAAAAGCTTCCTTTAGTGTTCTTACTAGTATGGTTCTGTTGACTGGTTTCCAGGAACAACCTAAGTTAATGTGGTGAGTAAGTAAAACCTTTCAACCCGACAGTTTTGCTTCAGTCATGAACAATAATTGCTGAAATGCTGTTCTTTAGTAGCTTACAGCAGCCTAGTTATGGTATGGCTTCAAATAATGAGCCACGGAGACCATTCTGTCTGAGGGAAAGAGCTGTAGCAGTGTGTGCAGTAATTGCAATAGGCTACACAACTATGACTAAAAAAGGGTCGGCCAGCATGTAGTTTGGATAATAATTATCCTAGCATGCAAAGCTGTTGGTCTTAATATTGGGATGGTGGTATAAGGTTACCAGAACCTGTGCTCAGAACCTGTTTGTGTTCTGCACCCCTCTACCCCTGCCTCCAAGTGGAGCTTTTGCCAGTCAGGTTTGGTGTAGTCAAAGCCTCTACTGTGGCTTATGCTGACAATTGTCTGCTTGGTTGCCTCAGGGAAAGTGAAGGACATGACATCCTAGTGTGTTGTGGCCTAGCTAAGAAAAAATATGGATTTATTTTCCCTTTTTATCACCTGTTATTAGCCCCTACCCCACTCAGCTTAAATGCTTTCACGGCACGTGGTCCCCATTTCTAATGGAGAAACAATGCTATTCTTTAGCCGTTTAACAAATGTGACAAGGTTAATTGCTGTATCTATTGAATGGTGCGGTCTGCCCGGGTTTTGTTTTGTAAGCATGTCTATGCAGAGGTCTGCACATTTGTTAATAGTGTAATTACCGCTGAAATAGATGATTAAATTAAATTGCTTCTTCCATTTGATGTATGTGAGGATAGAGCTCCTCTTTAATTCCAGGATAGAAAGAAGCACATTCGCTGTAATCTCTCTTTCTGTGCCAACAAATTTCAGCCCCGTGCTTAAATGTAAATTGAATCAGAGCCACCACTTGTAGTGATTTTCTGGGATGCACTTTTTTCCGTTTTAGATGTGGATTTTCTGTGTACCTCAAATTCAGGTAGCAGGACAAGTCTCCCAGAGATCTTAAGAGATAGCTGCAACAAAACAGCATCATCGGGACACAAGCAATGACATGTTATCTCCTCTCAGACATCAGATAGCGTCTGCGGTTCTCGGCCAAGCTGCGGTCAGCTCTGAAAAACGAGGAATGCATCAGGGCAGAAAACAGAAGGAGCGATTTCCATTTCTGTTTGCAGGCTTGGAGGAGGCATTAGTCACCGGTCTCTCCAACACTGTAAAGCCAGATACTCATGCTTTTGCTCATTCACTTGCTCTGTTCCCTCCACTGTCGAATGTGTGGCGTGTCCCAGAGGAGACCTTAGCCTAGATTTTTGAAATATCTCTCTCTCTCGCCTCAGGAGAGAACAGCACCGTATGGCTGAGAGTCTGGTGGAGGTGGTGAGAGAGTGAGTGAGTGTGTGTGTGTGTGTGTGTGTGTGTATGGGTTGGGGGGTGGGGTCACAGTTGTTTCCTAACTTGCAAGACTGTTCAGATTAATACTTTAGCTTACATCATAGTTTCATGCCTTTGAAAGTTTATTTTTTTTCATGAAAATAAGCTCCTAACCTGTGACTCAAACAACTTCAAGCTGTTCACCTCTCCCTCCATCTGCTTCCCCTTGGACACTGCACTCATGCTACAGCTGAAGGAGAAAGCCATGGCAAGCACTGGCTCAGATTTGATCACTGATGATGAAACTGACCCCACAACCAGGCCAGTTTAGCACTATGCGTAAGACTGTCCAGCACCATGGATAGTTCCCCAGAAGCTGAGCTGAGACAGATGTTCAGGAGCCCCTGGTGGAAATGATTCAGTTGTCTATTAGCACAACTGCTATAATTATAATTATAAAATAATTTACTTCTTTGGTCAAGAATTGTTTGGATGTAACACATGTCCAACCGACTGACACATTTGAGAACCTTTTTATTAGTTTTTTCCATTATTATTTTTTTTACTTTTTTGCTTCAGACTTTGAGCAAAACCAATGCCTATACAGGAATATTTATTTTATTGCATACACATTTGCCAGGAACTAATATATTGACTAAAATCTTTGAATTTCCTCAAGTCTGTAACTGCATACCCTTTTGCTCTGGAAAGCTAAATAGGCTTTCCTTTGATCAACATACCCACAACATGACCAACAGTTGCAGAGTGTAATAACAAATGCTGTTTATTAACATGATTATTTACAGCACCATGAGGGTGAATGTGATCGAATGTGTCCTCTATGCAGCACTAAAAATATTCCAGTTTTCCAAGTTCTGTTTTCTCTACTATTATTATTTTTATCTGTGGCAGTTAAACAATTTCTCTTAAAAGGAGGAGGTGCTGGAGCACCCGGAGCACAGCCCGTTCCACTGGGCTGAGGAGAAGCTGTTTCTTGTGGATATTTGCTTATTGAGGCTTTTCACTTTAAACTAGAAACGAGGATTCATCTCCAGTAGGTTCCAGTAATGCTTGAGTCCTCATTACTCAGCTTGGTGTCAAGGTAGCTGAACACCAGAAAACCAAGAGAAGTTAAGGATAGAGACAAATTGATAAAAAGGCATATAGAAATGAAATTCATATATTGCTCTTGCGCTCTCTCTCACTCTCACTCTCTCTCTCTCTCTCTCTCTCTCTCTCTCTCTCTCTCTCTCTCTCTCTCTCTCTCTCTCTCTCTCTCTCTCTCTCTGTGTCTCTCTCTCTCTCTCTCTCTCTCTCTGTCTCTATGAGAGATAATGGCAGTAATTGGACAGACTTGCAGACTCTCTGTGTGTTTCTCTCAGATAAAGAGTGCCGTGTGATTCTCCGGCCCTCAGCGACATGTGCTCTCCATTTGGAATTAAATGTTCTGCACACAATGAACGGCGCGTGGCCAGCCAGTGGCTGTGGCTCAGGGCTCTGGGCTCCAGCTCCAACTCTGAAATAGCTGTGTAAATCCTCTCGGCCCTGGCTTATGCCGGACACTTCTCTAGACTGCTGGGGGCATCCCGGGCCCAGCGTGCTCTTTTTGATTTGGAGGCCTTCCAGAGAGTTCTCTCTTGGGTTTATAGTGGTGGTGGTGGTGGGTCTGCAGAGAGACAGTTAAATCCTCTTCCCTTGTGATGGTTTTGATGTGTATCTCAACTTAAAGGCTCCATAACGTCCAACTGGGCCATTCTGAAGGAAGAAGCAACTGTACGAACAAACAGAATAATTGGTTTGTTTGTGAGCAAATGCTCTTAATGGAATTGGCGAAAAATGTACAGTCTGTTGTTAGGTAATCTGCTTTTTACTGTCCATTATCTGCATGGCCCTTTAATAACTTGAAGTCACTTGTCATATTATTAACTTTAATTTTTTGTATATACAGCATATCGTCGCTGGCAAAACATGTATCTCCATTTTTGTCCATTTTGACTTTTATACATTATTTAATCACAACCGCTGCTGTTTATACCCTGTGAGAACTGCATGATGAATGGACCAACAGAATTGGCCCAAAAGTCTTTGGAAAGACGTCTGGTTCCATTGATTTACATTACAATTGAATGAGGTTTTTGGCCTCTCCTGTAAAGTTGTCATTTTGGAGATACATGTTTTTTCTTTGGACAGCGACAATATCATACAGAGATGATTTAAACATTTACAGAGTAAATAAATGCTTGAATGTTTTAATAAATGAATGTGGTGTAATGTCCAGGTAAAAATCAAGTAGGCACCTGGTAGTATGTGGTGAACAACATATACTTTCAGGTGAGCACTGGATACTTTGTGTTGAATACTAGATACTACCAGATGCACATTTGGTGAGAGTCTGGAGATCTGTCTAAGTACTGATGTCATACACAAAAAGAATGTCTGGCTTGATGATTATGTTGCAAATGCAAATTCAACATTCTTTGATACTGATTATTATATCACGACAAAATTGTACATAATTCACTCACATCTTTAGACGACAAGTCCTTCACCAACGTTTCACCCTAAATGCTCTTTTATGACCATCAAAAGCACAACTGGCATTACAAAATGTTCTTCCCCGCATTGCATGCAATTACAGATTACCACATATAACAATGCAGCCTTTGACCTTGTACCTTTTGAAATATGAAGGACTCTGGATGTTCATTCTATTGGAACACCATTACTATTGCTGTACTTCCTCTGTCATTTCAGAAATATCTGCAGCTCCATTTATGATTTTGGGTACATCTAAATGTCCTCAAACTTCCTGTTAAATCTCTGACATTTTACTAGCATTCTAGAATCATTTTGTGTATTTAATCACTACCAAACTGGTTTTATATTATCCAGAACATTAATTCTGAGCTTTTGAATGGTAGAGTAAGTGTTGAACTGCTAGCTGCATGCTGCTTTCTGGTTCCTCTTCAGAGTCTGCTGGTTTTCCGGCAGGGTCTCAAGGGAATGAGGCTTTTGATCTTTCGTCTCATTTGGCACCTGCCGAGCCACCACCGGGCCACAGAGACCAATTAGCACATGAAAGGTGACGCCCACCGCCCAAGTGGCACTGGGAGACACCTGTGCGGGTAACGGAAGGATGGCAGGGGGTTTATCCAAAGTGGAGGTGTGTCTAAAGGAGGGCTAGCTGCTAAGGTAGACAGACAGTGGCAGGGATGAGGGAGGTGTCTTGACTGTTTAGCTAATGAGGGATGATAAACACTTGCGTCTAAAACAGGAAGAGCAGAAGAGCAGTTTGTACAAATGCTCAGTTATCTGCTAGCATATGGAGGGATCTAGGCTTTTCAGTCTTAATATCTGAAAGCCGTTGAGACTTCAAAACACTCAGCAGTCAGTGCTGTGATTAAACCTGGGCATGCCATCCTAGCAAATTCCACTCTGTCTTTAGAGCATCACTGCTTCTTAGTTCTTTGTGTGGGAAAAAAACTACAGTTTCTTTTATTTGGAAGTTGGGCTAAATGCACCTTCCACTTGCTTGCTTGGTCTATAACACAGTGCTTCCAAACTGGTTGCCAAGAAGCTACCAGGAGGCTGAGGGCTAGCACATGCTTCCACACATAGAGTCAGCTAGAGCTAGGAGTTGCGCGGTTTGGGAAGACTGAAATGGTCATTTGTGTGTCACATAAAGCAATGCGTTGTTTGGCTGTACCTTTCGAAATACGGAGGAGTCTGGATGTTCATTCTATTGGAACACCATTACTAGTGCTGTATAGCTTCCTTTGTCATTTAAGAATAATCTGCAGTTCCATTCATGATTCTGGGTACATCTAAATGTCCTCAAACTTCCTATTTAATCTCTGATGTTTTACTAGCATACTAGTGAAAGAATCATTTTGTGTATTTATTCACCACCAAACTGATTTTATATTATCAAGATAATTAATTCTGAACATTTTGAAAAGCTGAGGGGCTAGTCATCCACATTTTGTGGATTCTCTAATTGATAATAAATGCACATCATCGTCTGAGAACTCAAATATTGTTTTATTCCTAATTTGTTTATTTGTTGAGTTTAGTATATCTTTTAAAGTGTAACATGTGCCTTTTACAAAGGCCATTTTGTTTTACTATTTTTCCCAGTATGTTAAATTCAACAAATAAACAGCTATTGTGCATTAAAGAGTGTGTTCTCTGTAGAAGGTGTGTCCTTATTTTCACATGAACAAAACACTTGGCCACAGCTGTATAACACTTGGCTTTGTTGACAGAAATCATAATGCAGTCAGTTGAACAAAAATGAATGTTAGAGGGCCTTAAAATTATCCAGTGCATTAAATTAATATTCCCCTGGCATGCAGTATTTTTGGTGCCTTGATGATTAGCAGTTATGCCATGTACAAAGTAATTGATTTGTGAATTCATCCTACAAATCCACATCAACCTAACAACATGTTTTTACTTATCATGTTTTATTTGTTTTTTCCTACTGTGTGCGTGGTGTGTGTGTGTGTGTGTGTGTGTTTGTGTGTGTGCGTGGTGTGTGTACAGCCACTGCAGGGAGAGCTCGAGATGCAGCTTCAAGGCTAGAGGCAGCGGTTGTCTGAGCGTGAGGCAGTGGGGAAGCCACTCTAGATGAGCCAGCTACAGGCACCCAGCCGCACTGTACAGGAATAAGGACTTAATATGTCAACAGAGGCCGAGCTCCAGCCTGCTGCCAGACCCAGCGTCAGAAAGGATTCCAAGAGGAGAGGTAAGAGGCCGGAAAAGCCAGAAGAACCTTCCAACATTTTTAAGGGGAAAAAAAGCGAAAGACCACTCTGCTTTTGAAAGTGTAATGTGTGTTAATCCTTTTCAATTGCAGCTATACAAGTTATTACACCAGAGTCTATGCAGATAGGAGGACAGTGCGCACATTTTATCAAATGATTGTTTTTCGTTTTTTTCTTTTCTTCCAGTCAGAGAATTAGATGCACTAGCAGATCTTGCAGATCGAACCAAAGCAATGTGCAGAATACGCCCTTGGCGTTAACAATTATTCCTCTGGAAATGCTATTTTCTCATGTTCTCGGGTTCAGAAATAATCAGCTTTACAGATGTGTTATGACATATTTAGCAGCTTTTGAGTGGCATAGCAAACATAATTGCTAAACTAAGAAAGACCAGCTGGGTAACCACTGCTATAGTGCCACCCTAAGTGACCAGTGCTACATCTCTGGTTAGTCAAGAGTACCAAAGACAAAAGCTTGCCACAGGCTAAACAATAACAGGTCATAATTTTTTGTCTTTTCCAGGGATGCCCAGGGTTTGATTTTGAGACATTCAGGGGGTCCAGGGTGTTAATAAGGGGGTTTGAGAGCACATTTTATAAATTAATCAAACACTGTTTTTAAAAGCTCCTGCTGCATCTGAAATCACAATGTTGTAGCATTATTCTGCATGACTCACTGTGCTTAATAGCCAGTGGCCTCTTTCAGTTTAGCCCTTTATTTGATTCATGATGACACTTGATTCATTTAATATAGGCAATTCTAAACTGAAAATCTAATCCTCCAGTTTGACTGATTAAATAGCTCATTCTGTTGAGATTAGGGGTTTGACTAATAAATAAGCATTGTGCTAGTGTTTTTCATATGTTGGTGCACGCTGCTGGTGTGAACTTCAGATTAAACAAATCCAAAATTGGAATCAACCTTGTAAATTCTCAATCAGCACATAACTTTCTATTTCCAACATAATTTCATCCATTAGAATAAGACAACCTGTCCCCTTCAACATGAATGGGTTGAGATAAACTGCTGTAGGTCAAAGAGGTAACATATGTAAACACTTTGCTTTTATGTGATATCACAAAAGCCGTGAATTAAAAAGTTATTACATGCTGCATCAAACCAGAAGTTGTAATTTCCTGTCACAGCAGTGACATAAACTGGCTTTATGCGTATACTGATTTGGAAGGAAAGGGAGGACTTAGGCCTGTGTTTCAGTCAGTTCAGGCTTTATTACTGTAATTCTGGAGACTGCAGAGAGTTCAAGCACTCCAATGCATGGCAGCTTGTGTGTGTGTGTGTGTGTGTGTCTTGCCTGCTGGGCACATTCCCTAATGGCCTCTAAAACATCATTTCTGTGTGTCATGTCAGTGCCAGAGGGCTGAATGCTGTCTCTGTGTGATGCAATGATGCCCCAGGGCTCAGGGCATGCACTTGTCTCTCTTGTTGTAATCATGAACATGGCAGTGCCCTCTCCTGATGTGCCACCTGTCCCTCTGTGGGCACACATTGTTTTAGTCAGGTCTGTTTTAGGCTGGGCTCTGTGCCTGTCAGGGGCCAGGACTCTGGAGGCCAGACTGGGATTGGAAATCAAATGTTCCTGCAACTTATTTACCTTATGCTAGAATTCTTTCACTAGCAATGGCTCTATTTAAACCGGATCCTTTTTAGCTGGGGAGATGCTCTGATTTCATTTGAAATCAGTATAAATCTGCAGTATCTGTTCCAACTCCGGCATCTGACAGTTTCACAGTGAATTACCCTGTGTCTCTGAAACCTGTATAGCTCTCTCAGTATTTCATAATCATATGTAAATTTACCAGTAGTCAGAAAGATGTTCACCCTGAATACCATAATATTTTTGGACCAGAAAATGTAATATTTTGCATCCCAGGTTTTATGAATAGTTTATAAAAGGCAAGTTAATTCCTGTGTAGTTATAATCTCCCTCTTGGTCCATCCAACCAAACATTTGTGGCACAGAACAGACTCACATTTCAAGCTGCCCAGTACCTTCTCCACTTGTCTGGGTTAATATTAACATAATGATGTTACGTTTAAGTTTTCCAAAGTAAACAATGGGAGAAGATTTTCCTTTCCATATATTAAAACCAGCTAATTTAAATGAAATAAGGGGTCCTCACCTCACTCAGAAACCCTTGTATTTTGCAACATGCAATTGATACCTTTCCTCTTGACATTGTACAATGCTATGGGGTGTAATATGTCAATTAAAAATACATTTGAATACGTTACAATACTTTGGGATTTCAATACAATTCTTTCATTGGTATTTCTTCACTGAAAGTCTGAATGTAGTTACTGTTGAGCAAAGCAAACCTAAAGGAAAAGCATTGCCTTTGGAAATTGAGTTCTACTATACTTGGTCTCTACTGTTACACCTGTTAAATAGATGGTCCAGTAGCAAAATGAAAGATTTTGTGTCTGATAGTAAATATATATGTTCAGTTATGTTCAGTTGTGTTGCATGTAAAAACCTTGGGCGATCCTTGAGTAATCAATTGACAAAATTATTTTATTACAGGGCTAGACTTTTATAGGGCCGTAATATGGTTAAGGTGGTCAGCAATCTATCAGGGGAAACCTTTGACCTAGGCTTGTGCTCAACATATTGCTTGCATTTGAAATCCAACTCAACATCTGTCTCCCAGCGGTCTCCAAGGAGACATCAATCATCTTTGGCAGCAACCATTGTTGCTAATGAATCTGACCTGTATCAGTATTCTCATGGTAACCAACCCAGATTGAACCACGTTGTAATGACAGCTGCCTCTATTCCCATGGAAACCATTATAATACAAGGTGTCTTAACCTCCTCTTTTGGATGGCAAGAACACCTCCACATTGCTACTAATGGCAATAATTGTAAGGCACTTACACTGACTGCAACTCCAATATACCCTGCGGCATGTTGTTAATAATGAGCTTTGTCTCCTTTATACCACCATTTAATCTAAATTACAATACACCTTCTGTTTGATCCGTTAGCAAAAAGAGCTACACGGCTTTACCCAGCATGCATTATGTGCACACCCACACAATTATAGGCATGCTAAGATTCCCTAGAATAGGTTAAGTAGAGTCCTTATCTGGGGAGCCCTCACACGGGAATGCCCAAACTGAGCTTCCACACCCACGGCCATCTGGCCACCGAGCACGGCCCGCACTGCGTAGCGCGCTCTCCGAACGCACCCCGGGCGAGACGGATGCACACATGCGGGATGGCTTTCAAACATGCCGCTAAATTAATTGAGGAATAATGAATGAGGATTTTATGTGCGTCCAGTTCCCTGAGGTCCGGGGAAGGGGGGAGGGCGTAATGAGGAGAAAGGATCATACGCTCACATACACACAGCGAGAGAGCTCTCGGGGCTGGGTTTAATGAATATGAATGTCATTAATGCACATTGGAATGTAAAGGAGGTGGATGCAGCCAGGGACGTTTGGAGATGCAGCACGACTAATAAACAAAGCCTAATAAAAGTGGTGCTGCTGAGCACTTTTCCCCCTGCACCGCTTCCTCACTTTCCTCCCTCTTTTCTATTTCAAGGGGGTAAATGGCTTTGAAGTAAGCCCTTCATTTTAACTTCAGGGCAATGAATGCTGAGAAAGGCCCAATAAAGGTGTGTGTGTGTATACAATGTGTGCATGGGAGGAGTCACAGACAGAAAAACACATGGGCAAGCCCCAAGAAAGAATTGGCAAAGTTCAGAAGTGAAGATGAGGAAGGTTCTGCAGAAGCAAATCCATATCACATCCTGCATTGTGCTCATAGTCATAATTACTGCATGTAGCATGTCCTATAACAGATAATGGGATCTCAATGCTGAGCAGGCAGGAACGTATGCTGTATGTAAGACATAAGATATGTAAGATATAAGAACTGGAATGGGACCTGATGTATTGCATTTCTACTAAGCCCAACTGATATATAAGTTTTATATATGTGTGTGTATATATATATATATACCTGTGCATCTCATTTGGTACACCTCCTTGTATCTACACTCTTTGTCCTTTTAGTCAGTCTCACTTACTGTGTAGTTTGACAGTTCCAGTTTCTGTGTTTTAGTATACATACTCCCTTCACTATGTCTAAACATGAACTCTGTGGTTTCCTTTATATAAACTGTTTTTCTGCTTGTAACATTGGATGTAAAAAGTGATGCAATATACATATTGATTGATTTTAGGGCCCTTTCATCTTGTTTTTCAATACTCAGGGCCACCACAGAGCTGGTATTATTTGGCTGGTGGATCGTTCTCAGCACTGCAGTGACACTGATGTGGTGGTGTGTTAGAGTGTGTTTTGCTGGTGTAAGTCGGTCAGACACAGCAGTGCTGCAGGAGTTTAAACACTGTGTCCACCCACTGTCCACTCTATTCGACACTACTACCTTGCTGGTCCACCTTGTAGATGTAAATTTAGAAATAATAGCTTATCTGTTGCTACAACTGTATTAGTCATCCTCTAGTCCCTCTTAGTGTTCACAGGACATTCTATAAGATGCTGTAGACTGGCTATTACTGGTTGGTGGACTTGTCTGTGCTTTATAGAGAATATTCATGGTGATACTGATAAATCTACATCCATATACGCCAATAATAACTGATATAATCAGTTTTCTTGTCTCCAATCTTTAAACAACAGTTAATGCTGTCGTCGGTTTAAACCAACAAGACAAAGAGAGAAGGAAATCTGGAAGGAAAAGTCTATTTTATATAGATGGGATTGTGTCATCAGTCATCACACTGGTATTGTTCAGGTTGAGATATCCTAATCAGCAGAACGGAAGGCTTAATTGATTGTATTCAGACGACCATGTGCTTTTCCATCTCCTCTTTTGTTCTAGTTCTAGATGGCTTTCAGAATCGGGACCCAGCAGTTTATTAAGCGGTTGAACTGATAATTAAGCTGCCCGTTTGTGTCTCTTCTTCTTAGCAACTTCTCTCTTCTTCCTTTTTCTTTTCATTTGTATAACCCCTTTCTTCCTTCCCTCAAAGCACCATGAGTGGCAGCTGGAGATTTGCACTCCAGGGAGTCATTAGTACTTTATTGACAGTTGCATTGCTCGTCACATGTCATATGTAGACTCATACTGAGAATGGACAATACCACTGATTTTCGTTTTAATGACATCTAGTTTAAAAAGTATTGAAGATTTGGGATTCAAGAGTTTATTGTCATATGCACCAAGAAACAGAAATCAGTTGCACTGTATAATGTATGTCTGTAAAACTGCAAATGCAGTATGAATATTAAGTACTAAATAAGAAACCACAAAAAAGAGGAGTACATTTAAATCGCACCCTGTACAAATATGGTTTGTTTAATTATATCGCAGGTGATGAATGCTTTAAAGTAAGCACGTCTGAATCTTTTTACTATGCACATCCCTTTTCTACATGTGTACTTTTTTCCAACATTTTTCCAACTTAAATTTCATTAAACCAAATCTATTAAAATTGCTTCTAATAGGAAGCACTTGGTGTGAATATTTATATGAAAAGACCATTTCTTAAAATTATGTCAGCATCAGAAGTGTGGTTACTTATTTACCGTATCATCTCTCGCCACACAGATAGGGGGCGCTAACTGAATAGGATGAAGTAAACATGCAGAACTAGTAATGACAGACACACACATATACCTGTGCACTTCATTAGGTACATGGTCTATGTACCTAATGAAGATTACACATTGTTATATATTTCTTATTATAAACTATTCAGCCAATGGATCTTATTGAATGTATCCACTGATATCCAGTGGAAGCGAAATAAGATGCTGTAAGTTGTTGTTCCCTGGAAGCTACTGCTGAGCCTTCAGCCTTACTACAGCCTGACTTTGTTGCCTGTTCCTGGTGTCTTAGCTCTCAAATCCCGCCCTCTAATGTGTTCCTCTTCTGGCAGTCAACCCCTGCACCACCAGCAGGGTCCCAACACGGTCACACAGAGAGATCTCAGCCACTGATTGGATAATTAGCAGGAAGGCTGAATGAGCTCTGAAGGATTTTGCTCATGTGTAGAGTGGAGAGCAGTTTGAAAGCTACTTAATCAGTTCCCAAAGCAGGTCTTTTAAACCCTTCACACCAGCCGCATTGCTGCACTTAGAAACCTGGACAGAGTGCTCGTTTTTGTTTTCCCAAATAAATCAACGTTTGTGGTTAGTGGTTTAGACAGTTTGCTTTTTAGTGCTACTTTGCAAGCACATTTAATGGATTTGATTGGTCTTTGAAAACATGGTTAGAATAAACCACTAAAGCTCTTCACGTGTGAACATAAGTGCTATACATTACTCAATAACTAGTATGCAGTGATTTTAGTTTTTTTTTTTTTAGTACTTGTTATGAGAGTATGATATGAAAATCAGGTGTAAAGTATGATAAGTCTATAACGTTTATCATGGGTTATGGTTTTAATGTAAACAGTGTAATTAAAGTAATTGTAATAACTAGCCCCAGATTCCAGTAGTAGCAATGCCTTGTAATAGCAGGTTTCTGAGTAGGGAGAGGTATGCCGAGACATCGCACTGGTTCATCTACTGTATAGAACAGAATCTGATGTCTCTGTTCATCCTCTGTGCAACTCTTTGTTCAGCTTTGTGGTAAAGCATTATGGGAAATGATAGCAGTGATCAGGAGAGGTGAGTGATACAGATGAGTGTATGATCTTATTTTGGTAATTCATACTGACACGCCGTGATCAACATCAGACACAGACCCGCTGAGCCAAAGGGCAGACAGAGAAAGGGAGGGGGTGATGAAAGACAAATGCAATAATATTTGCCATGCACTCCGTTTTCTCAGTCTCCGCTATGACTTTTTGAAGTGCCGTCTGGCTGGTATGGACTGAGCGATTTCAGCCCTATCCATTTAAAAACAGGGTTGTAGTTTGAAGTTTTACTATGATGTGCAGTTGCAGAACAAGTATGTCTCTCTGTCCCTCTCTCTCTGTCTCTTTCACTCTTCTTTTTTTATAGGCTGATGAAGTTAAAACTGCAATGAGCAAAGGTTAGTTAGAAGAACATGGCATGAAAAGCACACCTCTCCATCTCATACTCATGGTACAGATAAGAATGGGTACAATGAAATACCAGTAAATCCTGGAAGCAAACACCGCCCTGTAGGTAAAAAAAAAAAAATAATGAATTAAACAAATAAATAAAAACTAAAAAGTGGAAGGCTTCTACAACACACCTTCAAAACCCCTCACACTTCCTTTACAGAAATATCCCAGTCATCTCAGCCCTGAAAAGAGCTGTGATACTTGCCATTAGGGCTGTTACTAAGTACTGACTATGCACCTGTGCTCTGAACTGACTATGCAACTTTTGTTTCAGGTTCTTTTCTTTATTCTTTTGTTATTTTAAAACTGTAAAATATGCAAATAAGTAATTTTGCTGAGACTACCAATACTGATGACACATATAACAATAATATTAATGACACAAATAAAAATGTGTCATGTTAAACTTTATGCCATGTCATCTTTTGCTCACTTAAGCCCTATTACACGGGGAGGTGGTAATTATTACTGGAGTTTCTCAGTGATTTCAGTTCTGTCTGAATGGGCCATGCCAGTCATTTTAGCAGACTGCGTGCTCCTGTGTCAGTGAAGACTCTGGGGCCTTTTACTTTTAGTAAAACATACCACAAAAATAACTTTAGGTTTTACAAAGCACCATCCGAACAGGGCTATAGTTGTTCACAGTAACAGATATTTTATCTGTATACTGCTACTATGGGAACTAAGTACTAAACTGTGTCTTGCTTTTGTTGTATTTATAAGAAATATTTAATCTTCTTCTACATTTAACCTTTTAAACCTGACCAAATATGTAACCTTGTATTCTTCTCTGCTCCTTCAGTAACCTGATTTTTCAGTGCTGATTTGTTATTTGTTATATGTAAAAAAAAAAAATCTAACAAAATCTAACAAAGCTGAAAATTTGTCTTTTATCTCACAAGCGGCTGCTTGAACAAGCTAACATACAAATAAACATGCTTAGAGACTATCCCAGCGCATCCAACAATAAAGACAGCATTGAGCTTCTTATATATAGGGATGGGAAACACAGTAGAGCACATATTTTGAGAACAAGCTGAAGTCTTGCAGTAACACTAGCAAGATATTAGTTATGGTACGGCTCTTACTACTGGTGTTTGTTATTATACTGGTGCACTACTACTCTCTATCTTTTTTTCCCCATTCATTCTACTGTTTTGTTTCCCTCTACCAGTTGTACCAAGAGCCGTGTAATTTAGCAAAACAACATGTCTGTCAGTGGGGTCACTTCTGCCCCCGATGTCCCCCTCTAATTGAAATGCCATTTAATTTACGTTCCGTCAGCTCCCTGATTACACGCTGTGGGGCGAAGAGCACGGGAAACAATTTAATTTTATGTTTTGTATCTCATTCCATAACCTTGACGTTTCCTTTGATTGCTGTGGGTTGTCCGGCATGACCCTCCTCAGGCAGTGGCCTTTAGGGTGACATAATTAGAAATTAAAGGCCCGCGGATGGGGGAGGGCTCTGTGATGTGTTTCCCAGTGAGGCAGCATCTTGAGAGAAGTGTCTGATGCTGGTACTTTCGAGTGCCCTGCACTTGTGAATCGTCACATCCGCATTCTTTCAGCCGACCTTTGAACGGTAATCTGTGATGGTGTAGCTGGTTGTGAGGGGACCTTTGGCACTGGGCTTGTGTAACCATGCAAGGTTTCACATTTTAAAGGCAGATTTTTCCTCAGAGGGAAATAAAAGCAAACAGACTGTGGCCTCCTGCAGGGAGCTTCACGCTTCATTCCTTCAGACCCGCGGGCCTAGCATCTTCTCTCCCTCTCTCTCCCTGCGTCTCTCTCACTTTGTCACTCTCTAGCCCGGCCGTTGTAATTAAATGAACATTTACGTCTGATTTCTCTCTCTGACAATCAGGGATAATTACAGCACATTTCAACACAGCCTGCTGAGATGGGTAAGCAAATAATACACAGCGGAAGGACTGTTCAAATCTGAGTGTGGGTGTATGTGAGAGTATGTGTGTGTGTGTGTGTGAGCACATGTGTTTCTCTCTGTGTGTTTCTCTGCTGGCATGTCTTGCATCAGAGGGCACTAGTCAGTGCGGGAAGCCATGAATGCGGGTATGAATGCGTATGTTGGAAGACAGCCTAAGAGCTATGTCATTCTCTTGCTTTTATCATGAACTCATCTAACGTGTGATCTGACGTGTGTTATCATATGAGGCAATATATTTTGGTTGCATAAGCAACATGTTTTCCTCAAACAGCCTTTTGTGTATATACCTTTATCAAAGAAGGTTAGGTAAGCAGATACAGGTTTTTTGAGCAACAGCGATCACACTATTAGAACCCATATGTCTATATAAAGCCCTGCACTTTAAGTGATGGCCATTTGTGTGTGCGGGTGCACGTGTGTAAGCTGACCTCGCTGTGTTTCGTTTGTGAAATTAGATCAGCTTTGTTCAGTCATGTCTTATGAAGACATTAAGCCATTGTAACAAAATCACCACACAGTACTTAGTGCATGTTCGAGGGTACGTGTTAAATATGCCGCATAAGGTCACTCCATGACACAGTAACAGCATTATGTGTATGGCCAATTGGATCAGTTCCATTAGGACATAAAGAGGAAAGGGATTTGATTTTGTTCAGCCTCTTTTTTGTACAGCCGCATTTTTTGTGCTACTGATGTGACACGGGTGGACTCAGAGGTGTAATAAATCCCTTTTCCTCCCTTCGCTCCTGTAGCATTACATGTCTACTGGTTTGTAAGCAAAGAAAACATGACTTTGTTTTGAGAATTCAGCAAAAGAAATACTAGAGAGATATATGCCTTAATATTCTTTATATCGTGCTTATGTAGGAGCCTAAGATAAACTAGTATCTGGAATAAAATCTCATACCTTTCCACGGGGCTTCTAACATAAGCAACAATTAATTTTTGCAGCCCATCACAAGGTTAAAGAACACTGCTGCTTGTTTAGGAGAGCAGCATAGAATAGTAGCGTTGTTTCATGCTGAGGTGCACAGAGTGTCTAATTTTCTGTCAGCTCGATTGGATATTGTCTGGTTGATTTATTGATCCAGCATGAATTGTAGCATGAAGGTGGGTTGTGACCAATGGAAGACGGCTGGCGTCACTGTTACGAAGCCAAATATCATGTTTATAGTTATTAGCATCGGCATAAATGTTATGACAGTGCCATTGTTTATTTGGATGGAATTTAAGTTCAGACTTTGGAAAACGACATTACAGTGTGTCATATTCTATACACTCTGTTTCAGGCTGTTTTTGACTGACCTCTAAGTCTAGTCTATGAAGCATGCAAATATAACATAATTATTCATGTGGACTGACTTTGGAGGAGCTGAGTAGGAGCTGAGTACATCTGAATATTTTATTTGTCTGCCCAGTTTGTTTGCCAAAAGACTGAAGACCGAATGCATCTGATGCTAATAAGAGTGTTTTTATGTGCGTGTTTATCACATGCCCAAATTAGGTAGAGGATGACCTGGAAACAGGCTGCGGAGCTTAAGAATGCTCCCGATGTAAAAGCCACATGCTCTCATGCACACCCACCTGACTATGCATGTGAACTTTGGGCATATCTCGGAGCAGTCTGCGGCTGGAGGCGGTGTGTGTTTGTGTGCACGTATGTGTATGTGTGTATACATGCTGGCTCTGGATGGTCTCGTTGAGTCACAAGGTGTTCTTTTTGCATGAACTGTCACCATGCCAGAGTTAAAGTGTCACAAGAGAACAAACCCAAATAGCTAAACACAGACAAACTGGGCTGAATTGAGATGTCCTTCAGCTTCACAAATAAGAACACCTCTTAGACATCCGCAATTCAGGTTTTGGCCTACCACCAGATTTTGCTGGATTTTGTCGCTCCATATGGCTAATTCAGATTTAATTACATGATTCCCTAAAGCTTTTCTTAATGCATTCATTTCGATATGTAAAGAACAAAACCTAACAAAAAAGGCTATCCAGACCAAAAATAAATAAATAAATGACACATGTAAGGTGGTAGTAACTTTAGGCATTGCACAAGGGTGAGCAATAAATATCTTTGGGTGTGTGATGGGGTCCATACATTGAGAAGCACTGGTACAGTGCAGTGCATGTCCTGTTAGATGTGTGGAAAATGCGCGCCCAAGAAGTTAATGATTACCAAAAAGGAGTGATTGCATTTGGACATACCAAAGACTATAATGTGAAGGAAGAAGTTGATTGGTCAGGTATATAAAGAGCATACAGCAATACGGGTCTGCTAGCAGTGGTTAAAATCCCAGTCTATGGGAAATTCTTTTCAGAATTTTTCCAGGGAAGGCATCCACCAAATCTGGCCCAGCTGCACTAAGCTTTAATGCAAGAGTGGCTGAACACTGAAGACAGCTACATCCATAAACGTGCTCAGTCCATGCCAAATCGAATGGCAGTTACCCATATCAGCTAAAACAACAACATGGCCGAAGTGATTTAACATGTGTTCTGTTTAATGTTAATGTTAGGTAAGGTAGGATTGTGGGGTACCAGGCCATGTCTAGGTCCTGCAGTATAGATTACCAGCGTGTACCAAATTATATAGAAAGAAAGCAATACAATGCTGTATATGCTTAGATGCTATAACATCAGCATTGTGCTCATGCCTCAGAAGCACCGTACAGTATTTTATGTAGTTTGTGATGTGTATGATTATTATGGTTTTGTAGGTGGCACGTAAAAGATGACATTAAACATAATGACATTAAGCAAACAATACATTTAATATTGATTTCTGTCACATCGATTGGAAGCGTCTGTGCTCGTGGGAGAGGTAGTTGGTGTTTGCTTTTGTTTGTCACAGGAGGGGGCAGTGAGAGAGCAGGAGCATTATATGAGCCTGCATGGGAGCTAGATTATAATTTGAACTTTTAAAAGTGTTCCTGGGTGTTTGTGTGTGGAAAGAGCCAGTGCATCAGAATAAAGAAAACAATAAAGAAGAGCGCCAGGAGAACATCATCCATACACAATATGCATCCATATGCATCAAGATCCCTGAGGAGCGTGTTTTGTGTTTGCATGGAATGGTGTGTATGTGTGTAGTAGGTGCTGAAAGGACATTTCCTTCGTGGATGTCACGTCTAACATGTCATTTACTGCGTCCACATTGGCAGCTTGGGGGTTTCCATAGTAACCGCTGCTCTCCAGTCTGTAATACACACAAAACACAAGTGCACAGATCAAACCCTCTTGCCTTATTTGCATCATGAACGCTCGTGGCGTGTTTGCGGGTGTGTTGTTTGTCGCGCTTGAATGTTGTTTAAATCTGTTCCTGTTCGTGACAAGGCATTGGGCTGTCTCCATTCAGGCCTAATCGAAGTCATGTGTCATTGGTGAATCGTTTATGTCGCTCTGCTTGTTTCATTACTGAGCCGTGGTCACCGCTTCTAACCTCTGTTCCAGCCGTAGTTATGAACAGCAGCTATTATAGATGATAACAGTATTTGCTACAGATTATGGGAAGACCTATAATGTTATTCCTGCAGTATGCAGTATTTATTTTGATCCCAATTAGAGTGATCAGCACTGAGGAAACAGAAACATGGTGCACAATTTATGTATCGTATTACCAATCCAGTGTGGGCAATATGTTCTTTTTTTAGTGTTCCTCATTTTTTTACATTTGTTTTATACTACACTCATCATCAAAGGAATAGTTGCACAGAGAGTTGCACCCAGAAAGACTCAACCAACAGGAATGAAACTTAGTGGGTAGGTTTCACTTGAGACGTGGATGATTTAAGTTTAATGTTCGGGCATGTGGCATAAGCAAGGACAAGCTTTATCACTGTACCTGACTGACCCAACAGTCATGATTGAGGATATTCAGCAAGCAGTGATGCCCTCCATGAGACTGTCATGGAGTGATTCAGAAAGGCAACAGGTCATCTTCAGTACCAAGCCCCACTTTTGTCTTGGTGAGGACCACCAATGTATCCATGGGTGGAGGCACCGTGGTCAGTGCCAAGATGAACAGTTTGTTGTCACTCCATCTCCACCCCTACCACAAAATCCGCAGGAACTGCAGCTGCGTGAGATTGATTATCGTAGGAACCTCAACAAATCCGTGCTGAGACGTCTAGCATGTTGCGTTAGCATATATGGCAGCTTAATGCCAAA
This sequence comes from Prochilodus magdalenae, assembly GCA_024036415.1. Lineage (NCBI taxonomy): Eukaryota > Metazoa > Chordata > Actinopteri > Characiformes > Prochilodontidae > Prochilodus > Prochilodus magdalenae. Next base: position 445,916 of record JAMWET010000119.1, on the reverse strand, counting down.
TTGCGAGATGCTACTTCTGTTTGTGTAGCTCAATAACCATTGCCCATATCAGTTTAAATTATTGTTTTGTTTTTGTTTCTGGTAACCTTCCTTCCAAATCTTCCTTTTCAGATAACATTGTAATCCAACACTTCCTTCTGGGTGCAGCTATTCTTTTGATGATGAGTGTATCTTTAATATTGTTCAGAGTATTGGTCCGATGTGATTGATTTAATAATTAATAATTTAATAACCAGTGACTTTAAATGGTACCAGACATGAACTGTTGGTCAAAATGTTTTCTCAGGTATGAGCTTTGTCAAAACTGCCATGTTTGTTATGCCACAAATAAGCCCATATGTCCTCTGTTTACTACCCTACAGCACTGTAGGTTAAAATAAGGTTAAAATTATTTGATCAGCCTTATCAGTCCATTATTATGGGCCTTCACCGGCTACATTGGGACATCACTAATTCTTCTGATAGCTGTTGTGCAAGTCGGCTTCTACATGGTTTCTGTATAGTTCTCATTTTATGATGGCTTAACCTTTTTTGGTGCTGCAAAAACCCAACTTTTAAAGGGGTCCTTAGCCTTAGCTATAGACAACAGGATCTCAGTCACAGATACAAATCATTGGATTTCTATATGGAACTGTTGCTTAAATGACCTCCTCTTGAATGACCTTTTACTTCTCCTTCACTTCAAGATTCTCTTCTTTCTAAGAGTGCATTTTGGACCAGTATGGCACTTTTGAATACAAGTGAATATGCCCTACCATGACAGCTCACTTCTTTAGAAAAATAGCTTTGTCATTGGCCTAAAAGACATTTAGATATCAGCGCCATCAAATGGAGCTTAGCATCCACCTACGATCCACTTTGATTCCGAAATCAATGCCACTCATCTGTTGAGCCATCGATCGGCCGCTCACACAGCTGTCCTGTTATGAGGCTGTCATTGAGAGGCTGTACTTTTGGGAGCTCTGTTATCCTTTATCATTTTTTTAGTGAAAAAAAAAAAAAAATAAAAAAAAATAAAAACCTTTGTGCTTCACACATGGGGGAAGGGAGTCCGCCTGCTAGTCTTATGCCTTCAGCGGATTCAGGTGTGTGTATGTGTGATGGGGTTTGTTTGGTGGCAGGCTAATCAGATAGCTGTAATTGTGTTTACCCTGCTAAGGGAACATGTGCGCAGTAATTGGTGCCTTGATTAGAGCAGCGGCGCCACCGCAATCCTTCATTAAGTGCACTGCGTTCGGAACAGCAGCAGGAAAGTGAGGGGTGGTGCCGCAAAAGGTGGGACAAAAGACGAGGGGAAGAGGTGGAGACTTGAAGTGATGGAGAATGAGATGAAAGGAGAGGAAGAAGTGGAGGACAAGTGGAGAAGAGAGGCTGAGGAAACGCTTGATAAAGAGAAGGTTATGGAAACAGATAGATGCACCACATTGCACTCTCTTTCATGTCTTCCTTAATGGTTGACCTCTACCGTATTGAAACCTCTCTTCAGCATAGGCAGAAGAGCCAGGTTTGTCGGCACCTTCCGTTTAATAAAGCCCAACAAAAGCGAAAGGCAGGACGAAAGTGCGATGTTGGTGCTCATTAAAACGTCTGAGTGACGGACATTAAAGCCTCTTTGTGGAGCCTCATTTTGTTCAGGAGGAGCTCAGCAGCCAAATGTTCAGAGAAACGCAGGCGCAGGGGATCGAGGCCTCAGTGGTTTGAAATGACATCCTCAAAGCAATACGCATTTAAGTGCAGTATGGTGGCGGTGAAGCTGGAAGATTTGGCCTTCGTTAAAGGATACCAAACTTTACATTGTGTCATCGGGTTAGATGGATGAAAGCGAAGAAACTTTTGATCATGCTGTGCTCAGAAGAGCTATTCCTATATGTCATAAGGAGTTTAGAACAGGAAACCTAAACTTATGACAGTTTGGCCCCAATTAAGTCTGCCTAATGCTGACTGACTGCTGGTTATTGTGGCAGGCTGACCTGCATAGTCACCCCAATCACTGTAGAAATGAAAGACGTTTTTTCTTGGGCCCCTAACCATATGCGCTAAAATACTCCAACAGACATTATGAAAGCAGTAGCTTTACATAATTGTCCCTTTACAGGTTATGTTGACCATCAAATAGCAATCGGCAATTATTGCTAAATGTGTAACTATGTACCTTAATATTTTTTCAAAGTTGGTGCATTAATGCCTATTTTTCAGGGATGTACCCCATAGAAATGCATAAATCTACCCTTACCATAAGTCTGTGCCAGGCAAACACAAACAGTCAATGAAGCAACTATTAATTTGTTATACCTACAGTTTGCTTGGAGTTAGATAGAAAGAATGCAGGAAGTCAGAGTACCATGAACTGACAAACCATTTTGGATGGTTTAGCAAAACTGAAAAATAAGTGGTTATGCATAAGAATTTTATTGATGACAGCCCTTCATTTGATTCTGATATCAGTGGCCATGTTCTTGTTAGAAACATTTCAAAATATTTTTATCATATTTTAAAAGGGTTTGCATGAGTCAGTTCTCCAATTCTGTTAATCTGAAATGTGCCCCACCTCCTGTTGAGGCCAGTGTACTTTGAGTGATCAACTCGCTCACTTTGTGCCACCCCCAACTACTGTGGGTATTCCTACAGTTGTGTTGAGTCAAAATCCAATACTGAAAGTTGGGTAGAAGTAGTTTGTAAACCTGATCCACTTTTATAAATTAGCATGGAGTTGCATGTTATTGCAGTTTTATCTCTCTGTATGTTATGTAAGGATGTCCGACACTGGACAATAAGAATTGTGTTATGAGATAACGTCACTTTGTAACAAAGAAAAGGGCTGGAATTCCAAATAGTTTCAGGGAGCTGAGAAAAGTCAAGTCAAGGTAACAATCTTTACAGCAGATGTTGCCACAAAGCAGCTTTACAGAGAATCCAGTTCCAAGCCCCTAGGGAGCAAGCCAAAGTCGACAGTAGCAAGGAAAAACTTGCTTACAACAAGATGAAGAAACCCTGAAAGGGGCCAAGACTCAAACGGGGAACCCATCCTCCTATCGACACTGGAAAGCAAGATAAGCACAAAAGCCATGTAAAAGGGATGCAGCATAGGACAGTGTGAAGCACCATAGTAGGTTAACTGGTCAGCCGTGGGCACCCAATCAAGACAGCTGAAGCAGCAACATCAGATTGCACAGGATGGGCAGTAGTTCCGCAAAGTGGTTTCTGGGGGACAGAGTTTTGCCCTCTGGCATGTACTTTACTGGCTTTTTACATGCACAAAAAGCTACCTAACACACTAAAAGAGACGAAAAAAAAAAAAAAAGACTGGTCCCCTTAAAGCCCCAGAAAATCTAAAACATTCTATGATTTAAAACATGATTTTATTCCTCTGGACAATATAAATATATGAAGTATGACTTACAAATACCTTCACAAATTCTAGTAAATGCTTATGCCAAACCTTGGAGTTACAATGCTTCATAACTGCAGTGACAAACAATTAATTAATAGCCAACTGAGCTCCTGAAATGTTGCTAATTAGTAAACCTTACTCAAGGCTAGTTAACGTATTGTGCTACTAGTAAGCTGGACCAAACATGTCAGTTATATTTATCAGAATTAATCACAATAACCTTCAGTCACAATATGTATCAGTGGTATCTGTAAAAACTGATAAAAGGGTTTAGTAATCAATTGGCCAATCACATTGTGCTCTGCGTGCACATGATGTTTTTCCATGCATCCAAACCACGACCCATCTAGGAGTCTTAATCATCTTCTGATTCTGTTGTTTGCTCTGCAGACTGCCTCCTCACAGCTGGGGCTCAGTTCTCCTCCATATGTGAAAGTAATTGGCTTATAATTACAGCAAGACAAAATAAGCCCCTCTACCTTTTTTAATCTGTCTTTCTGTTTTAACACATTTATTTCCAAAAATAAAATTGAATATGGCAAATTTAGTGGTAGGAAGATTGTGAATAGCATATTTTGGGTGAACATTGCGCAGTATAGTTAGTATAGTATTTTTATTTAGAATTAAGACTGGATGCCATGTTGTGATGAAAATCAGTCTGTGTGTGAATTTCAACAGAAAATCTGCTTTTTCCAGTTACATGTTTTAAATGATTGGAAATATTGCTTCATTTGTGCTCCGGCAAGTCAACATATGGACCAAAGGAATTTCTTTTAAGAACATTAATGGGTTCATCTTCCTTTGTGCTTCCTCTTCCTGTCAAATAAAAGGAAGCGCTGTAGAAATGTAAAGATGTTGAACTGGCTTCCAAACACATTGAGGGTGCACTGTGAGCATGTGTGTACGTGTGTGCGTGTGAGTGCCAGGGAGAAGCACTTGGCAGTAGAGCCAGTGAGCCTAATTAATTGTGAAGGTGGAAGAGAGAAGAGTGAATTGCCGATTCATTTATCATCTGCCAGTCAGCATGTCCAGAGTGCAGGTTTGCATCTGTGTGTGTGTGTGTGTGTGTGTGTGTGTGTGTGTGTGTGTGTGTGTGTGTGTGTGTGTGTGTGATGGGCTTAGAAGCTGGCTGTGCAGTGCAGTACTGCTTGAGTGATGAGCTTTGGAAGGAAGATTCCTGTGGTTTGTATTAAAGAGAGAGTTTGTATCTATCTCTATCTCTCTATCTTTCTTTCTCTTTCTCTTTACTCTCCTATCTTTCTCGCTCTCTTGCTCTCTATCCCTCGCTCTTTCTCCTGTGAGGGAAGATGTGTGCAGAACTGTGGGCAGAGGCAGGGCGGTTATTGTTATTATATTAATTCAGTCGGCCATTACAAAGGTCACCGTCATCCAAACACAAGCGCTCACTTTATTCACACACATCCCTACAGTATGTAGGATTGCACACACATGCTTGAATGGCAGTGGGGATTATTCTTGTCTGCAAAGGCGGGTTGTGCTATATTATGGGCTGTCTGTTCTCAGGTTGCCCATGGATACAGCACAAAATAAGGCTCGCATTGCGGGCTTACATTCACATGTTGGCTTTTTCCACAGTTGTAGTCAGTTGTGTGTGCGTACGTATGTATCTACATTGCTTGTCAAAAATTGGACACTTTGAGGAAGGAAGGATCTTTTTCCTTTTCCGCCTTTTAGAATGATAATGAAAACTTTAAAATACAAAAAATAAGATCAAAAATGTTAAACACATCAACACTGCCTATTTGAAATTCTTCAGAGTATCTCCTCTTTGCTTTGATACAGCTCTGCGAATCAGCTACACTCTTGATATGCATGTTCAAAACAAATTTCAAGCATTTAAAGTGGTATTTTGGAAAAACGCATTCACAGATTCTGCTAATGTCAAAACGTAGAAAACAACCAAGACATATTTGGTGCCTACTTCTTTTACCTCCTTAGCTTTACACTGCTGTTATCAGTCTAATGAAGCTAACATGTCATAGATGCTTGTACCCCACAAATGAGCACTACACAAACAGCATGTCTAAATCATCTCACCGCTGCTTCAAGATGCATTTGTTGAAGTTAGAAAGGGTTTGCTCATGTGATTTTTGTCCTCGTATGTCATACAGATATCTTTATTGAACAGAGGTACATATTTAGTAGTAGCAGCCTCCTTGTTTGAATTTTTTGTATTTAGTAGTAATTATTGGGGGAACAGTTTAGTTGTGTAGTATTATGATTATGCTGTTACTTGAGCCTTTACATGATAATATATGCAATACGGTCATATGCAAACGCTTGAAAACCCTTGGTGAATTTTTTTCCTGTTCCTTGTGTGTTATGTAGCTTTTTGTGCATGTAAACAGACTATGATGTTATAAAGTTCAAAGTACAAGTCAGAGGGAGAAACTCTTTTCCTACAGAAAACCCTTTTTTTGTCAAGAGGTGACATCATCTCATAACATAATCTCCTTATTGCCTGCTACCAGCAGAATATGACAATGCTGTCACTTTCAACTGCTCTGTTGGTTGGCCAGTCCAAACAAAGTGGGCAAGTTAACCAATCAAAGCACACTGGGCTGATCGGGAGGTGCGACTTAGACACATGAGCTCAAACAGAGCATTTTAGACAGGGAGTAAAAAAAAATGTTTTGTGAAAGTTGAAGCCTGTGAATTTAGTCTAGTCGACCATAAAAATAGTAATTAACATGAAACATGTGCATAATGGGCCCCTTTTAAATATGGCATTTGTTCTGAAAATTGTAATTTTTTCTATATATTTATTTTCTATTATTTGTTGGCAAAACATGCTATTGAAAATGTGCAAAACATCTTTTCACAGTAACCATTCACAGCAATTGTGCACTAATATTTGCAGCATCCTCTGTGTTAAATTATTTCACTTACAAAACCCTCAACACATTATTTGATGAGGGGTGCCCAGACTTTTGCATTTTGCTTTGCAGTGCTGTGCAAACTTTTTAATAATCTAAAAAAAATCTTTGTAGGAAGCTCATTATCTGGCAGTGCGTATATTTGCCCAGATAAAAACACTCATATTAGATTTGTTACAATGACTGTTAATACTTTAGGCAGTGACTTTATGTTAATGGGTTTGTTGAGCCATTTCCAAACCTCTCCTCATGACAGCTGAGTATGAATTGTAGTTATTATACCGCACCTGGTTGGGTGGTCAGTGTTTTTTTTTATTATATTAAATGCTGGTGGTAGTATTTAACAAATCCATCGTACGACTGGGGTAACTGAGGAAATGTCTACAACAAAATCTCTTCTCGCAACATTACCAATTACTTTTTAAAAACTTTATAATCCCTTGAAATTTGCAAATACTGGTTTGTACATATTGCAAAAGCACCCTTACTGCCAAAACAAATGGCTTAATACAATTCGCTAAGGGGTCCAACACAGCCGTACTGTGTATGTGACCCCATATATCATCTTGACACTGTTCAAGTGTGTGTTTGTCTCTCTCAGTAAGACTGACAGCTCTCAAGCAGTAAACATGAAAAAAGGGAGTCAGTCCTCCGCTCCAGAGATGCTTTCAACTGCATCCGCTGTGCTCAGTGATGCGCTGGGGCGTAGTCTCCTCTTTGTATCCGTTCATCAGAATTCTGCTTCTCCTCTCTGGTCTACTCTGTGTGCAGGGAGGATGACCGGTCATGGTCCACTCATCCTCAAAGGCTGCTGCCCGTGGGCTCGTTTTAGGGGGTGTGTGGGGAAGTCACTCTGGACCTGCCCCAGGGCTTAGCAGCCTGCATGTGTTAAAGTCCAATGCCTATTTTAGAGCAGAGATGTGGCAGTACGTCTGACCTTAAGAGACATGAGAGCACAGGAGGGGATCAAACCATACACACACACTCTCTCAAACACACATACACATACAAATTCATATGCACAAATGCACACACTCTGCTGACTCATTCTTCACCCCATCTGGCGCCATCTGTCCTCCTCAAGACAGGAAAGGTGATCACTTCCTACCCTTTTTTCTTTCTTTTTTTTCTTCTCTTTGTTTTCTTTGTTGGTTTGGAATAGCTTAGTGTATTAATGACTAACCAGGGGGCTGTGTAAAGAAGCAGTAGTTAGTGCTTGCCTAGCAAACATTAAACTTGCATAAAACACTAACATAAAACACTCACTTTTTACCAAGACACATCACCATGGCAACTTACACCAATCAGCCATAGCATTAAAAACACCTCCTTACATCGACACTCATTTTATCAGCTCCACTTACCATATAGATCCACTTTGTAGTTCCACCGTTTGAATCTGTATCTCTCCATACTTTGTTAACCACCTTTCACCCTGTCCTTCAATGGTCAGGACCACCACAGAGCAGGTATTATTTGGGTGGTGGATTCTTTTCAACACTGCTGTGACCCTGATGTGGTGGTGGGGTGTTAGTGTGCGTTGTGCTGGTGTGAGTGGATCAGATACAGCTGTGCTGCTGGAGTGTTTAAATACCTCAGTGTCAATCAAATAAACAGGATGGGCAGCATCCTGTTACCACTGATGACGGACTAGAGGATGATCAACAAACTGTGCAACTGCAGATAAGCTATCATCTCTGACCTTAGAACAGGATAAAGGAGGCTAACACAGTATGCAGTGAATTAGATGGACTGTAATTCTAGAACTGCAAAGAACTACCTATATGGTAACTGGAGACAATGATTGTAGAAAGTGTAGAGGTGAAAAATGAACGTGTATTATTTTCCACCTGTATTTTAGCTATTCAATTTTGCGGTGGAGAGACAGAGCCACCGTGACCCAACACACACACATGCTCCCTTGATTGAGCACAGCCAAAGCAGATCAGTGAGAGAGGATGCTAGCTTGCCCGACTTGCCATGTAGAGAACTTTTAAAGGTTTAATGATATCCTATATTAATACCACATCTATTGTACCTAACATGGATGAGAGAGAATTGTAGAAATACAGCTGTGGTGGTTAAACATGCTCTGTGCTGCAAACAAACCCTTGCTGATAAACAAGCCTTTAGGGCTAAAACCTATTGGTTTTGCTTATTAATGGCAATGGGCTGGATGGTTGCAATTAAAGACCATTAGTTTTCTGTAGTGCACCTTTAGTTCCTTTTCTGTAATCATCAAATGCATCTGCAGTCCCACATTACTAGACTACTGAACTGAATTGGATTACTGAATGGACACCAACAGGAACTTACAAAAGCTTTTAAAGGTTTCTTTGATTCAGTGGGTACGTAATGCCTGTGCAAAAAGCTGCCTCTATGTTGTAGTTGCCTTTTACCAACTTCTTACACCAGGGTGTCATGTTTCAGTCAATGACTTTGGTCCCCAGAAAAAAAGGAGTAAAATCACGTCTCAGCTCTCGTTTATCAGGTGAAATTATGTCTTTCAAAAGGCTTAAAGGCACAGAGTTTGTGTGTCGTTCTGTTGTCTTTTGCTATATTATTTACAGTTGTAGGACCACATTCAAGATGACAGTATTCTACAACCATCACTAAACTAAACAAAGATTAAGGCTTAACTTTTGACTTTGTTTAGCTGTTTCCTCTCAGTGTACCTTCGAAAGAACCTTCGAAAATAACAGAACAAATGCTGTTATTTTCCAGAGGGTTCCCTGAAAGGATTTTAAAACTATTTTTATAATGATTATTTAAAAGAAATGGATTATCTCTGCTGTCTTTGTCACCGACCTTGCATTTCTTCCTTTGTATTAAGCTTCAGTACTTTCGGTACACTATTTAAACTATGTGCCTCATAAATGTGCACAATTAATAAGCACTCCATTGCCAATATATTTGTGGGACATTACCCTAAGTAAACCGAACCTTCATTCCAGGTGCATTGCAAGTGCATTATGCATCTACACTTGTGGGCTTTAGTTTTTTTCTTGGCGTTTTTATGAATAAGCATGTAGTTATACCACTAAAGTATAAGTAAGTAAAGTATTCTGATGAATGTATAGTTTTGTGATTACTTTCCCTCTAAATAAACCTGGTTAAGCTTCATAAGATCGTTCATTAAGACATTTGAAAAGCTAGATATCCCCAAACAGATGTGCAGCATGTGTGTGTGTCCTGTGTTGCCGCTGTTCATCTGTGCGCCTCTGTCACTTACAGTATTCGTTAACAACTCCTCAACACCTTTTCCGAATGAATTTGTAAAGCAAGTTGACCGATTCCTGACTCCCCACAGGCTTCCCATTATGATTTTGTCCCCGTAATCGGGCCCTTCCGAGGCCACCTGCTCTCCTGTCTCCTCTACACATAGCCTCAGGCGCACGCTGTCTCTCATTGTCAGGGTCCTCATATTGATCGCCTACACTTCCCACAAAGCAGTGTGTGCAGTGGCACTACTCAGGGCCTTGTCCTTCTGTTAGCTTGAGCTCTTTGACCGAACATTCTTGATTAACATCTCTCTGTTCCAGCACCCTCTGTGGATTATATATGTGTGTGTTTGTGAGTCAGAGTGTACAATTGGCTAGCGTCTAGTGGCGTGGTATTTAGTGTGCGCTGAACTGCAGAGGTGGAGGAGGGAACTTTTAACTGCTTGGATGCTTCATTTTAAAATAACAGTTCAGTAAAAACAGCCCATTTTCCTATTACCTCAAATGTAATCAAGACATGTTTGGTGGCTCGGTTTTGCTTATGCAGCTACAAGGCTACTAGCTAACGAGTAATAGAAGCTTATGCTGTACCTATTAGAGTACAGGTAATGTGTCTCAAGTCACAGAGATGTGTGAAGTAATGCCTCAATCAGACTATAGCGCCTTATGTGGTTTCTTGCAGTTTAGATAGATTATACGACTATATCCTTTAAAAAAAAAAGACCAGCAATAAATCGAAACTTGTTTAAAAAGGATATATTATTGAGTTTTCAACATAATGTGTAAATGATTGTTGCTCTTTACACTGTGTATTCCTGTGGACAAGTGTGAACATTAAGTGAAACATAGTTTGTTTTTTTTTCCCCTTCTCCTGGAAAGATACTCTTTGGAGATACAAGGTTTTCTTCCAACTGCAGCAATATGTATTCTATAAAGGGTGTGTCTTCTGAGAACAGTCAAACCTGTTTGAAAATCTCCTTAACAGAAGCACTAATGAGATTATGGTAGTGCTTTATGGTGGTGTATGATGATGATTCATAGGAATTTCTTACTTTAGATTTGTGCATGTCACTTGGTTAATATGTAGCTCTATCTCATAAAAGCTGTCATCCGAAACTAGGAATTCACAAAACCAGGAACATAAGCATATTTCACCCCAACTGCAAACAACGGGCTTTTTTTTAATTGAAATATTACAGACATAACCATAAAAAGTTGCATATCTATAAAGTCATTGTATTTAATAATTATGCATTGGGGGTGTAGTCATTCCTAATTTATCTAAAGGCCATACAAAAAAGTGAATTTGATGTTTGAACCCTTTCCATTTGGAGACTAAGTGAACCCTAAGTGAAAATGAATGCACAATCAGGTTCTTAAAATATTTGACGTTTGACGTCAATAAGATTATAAGTTGATATGTAATATGGTATTGCAGCATATTGGAGTAAGAATTAAATAAATTAAAGTTGCAGCCTCTGTATATGAGTGCAGTTTTTATTCAGATCAGGTGAATGGTAAAGACAAACTCAATGCAACCTTGTTTTAACATACAAAGACCCCGTAGATCGTTAGGGTACACTCACAAAAATGGAGCGAAATCTAGACCACACCACATACATTCATAAAATGGATTTGAATACTTGGCTGCGCAAATTTCCTCTAGCATGTCATATGAATTTTCTTGAAATTTGATCTTTAGGGGTTGTTTACTGGAGATGCTCTGCCTGACCTTTGCTGTAGCTATCTTCAGTTCCTCTTGGTTCTTGGAGCATTTTACCTCATTTGGCATTTTTACCCATTAGGTGAAATACATATCCAACAGAAGTAGCCTACGAATACAGTGTTAGCATTTCCTTTATTGCTTATTTAAGAGCTCTTATTCTTTACTTATGCATTTGTTATTTCTCTTTTTTGTGCTTATAGCTTGTGTTTATTACATAATCACCTATGTTCTTCAATCAATCAATTATTATTTATTTGTATAGTGCTTTTTACAACTACAGAAAATCAGTGTATGTAAGGAAAAGAAATCAAAGACTCCACAAATAGACATAATGAAGGGACTCTGGGTCCAAGCCCCCTGTGAGGAAAAACTACCTTAGAGTTAAGGAAGAATCCTCGAGAAGAACCAGGCTTCAGCAGGGGGAACCCATCCTCCTCTGGTTGATCTCGGTTGAAGAGAGAAAGACAGAGCTAATAAGACTTTCTTGTCCACTTTATCTGACAGTGATATACCTAAATCATCCTTTTGAAAATGTGTATTGTGCTGGAAAGTTAATTTATTTGAATTGCAAATGCAGTGTAATATAAAACATACATTACAAAAAACAAGCTATATTATATAGTAGCTCTAGATTTAAACAGCTGTAAAGACATCCCTCAGGACTAGAATAGAGAACCCCTGTAGTTTGAGGTCCAAAGTCAAAGAGCATTTCCCTGGTGAATGCTACAGTAGTTATAGTTTTGTCTAGTTGGTAGGTGACTGGTGCAGGTCCCTGTGGGCCTATGGGATGATGAATGTAGCTGAAGGGTGAAGGCTGGGTTCAGTAGGTGATTGTGTTGTTCTCTGGAGCCAAATGGTGGCAGTGGTGCTGTGTGTGTGTGTGTGTGTGTGTGTGTGTGCGTGTGTGTGTGTACATGACTCTTGGCAGGAGTAAAAGGCTAATTCGCCAACGTGCTCGTCCCGCAGCTCATGAGATGAGTTGGCGGTGGGTGCAGGCAGCGGGACAGAGAGGATTATGAGGATGGCGCTGAGGGGACAGAAATGAAGAGTTCATTTTGACCCCAGTGTCAGCAGTTTCTGCTGAGAAGAGCTGCTACATTCTGTGGAAATAAGCGCTCAGTGAAGGCCATTTCAAGCTTTCGGAACTGGGGCTTCAGTTTACTGATACATGCATGAACTCCACATGGACTGTATTGGAATGTTTGCTTCTTGATTATAGTCTAAATCAACTGTTCCCAACAGTGTTTCTGGAGCATGCCCTGCACCTGCTGTAACACCCAGTTCTGGAATAACTGATTAGTTATATCGGGGGCTTTCCAGTGAGCAGTACTGGGCCAGGACTGGGGCCCACTAGTCTAGACTCTAGTATTTCAGTTTCCAACAACTCCTTCCTCTAAGATGTCCAAGGTTAACCATACAGAGTTAACTTATTAACTTATTCACTCTATTCTACAGGTCCAAAAGTTTGTAGACATCTGCTAATCCAATGTTTCCTATAAATTATCAAGGGTATTTACAGAGTAAATTACAGTCTGCAGTAATGGCCTCATTACACTTAATAAAGGAATTTTGCAGTGAAGATTTGATTAAATTCAGACACAAAAATGTTTAGCTCAGTTCCAGGAAGTTGGATTAGTTCTGGATCTTAAACTCCACTGCAATGCATCCCAGTGTTCCTTCATCGCTTGGGTGAATGGAATACCACTGCTCTACAACCCAGTGCAGCGGTGCTTTTTACTCCTCTTGCAGATACTTGGTATTAAACATGGTGACCTTAGGCTCAGGTGTAGCTGCTTTTGACTGTCCCAATGTATAGGCAGGTCATATGGAGATTATATAAGCAGTGTGTGTGCACATTTAATTGTCTGTGTCAGTAATGGGTGAACCTTAACATAGCCAAATTCACTAATTAGAAGAGGTTTTAGGACACCTTTGGAAATTTAGTGCACTTTAAAAAAAACTGTAAAAAGGTACATATTTTAAGTAATCATATCAGGATCAGGTATCGTACCACACTGCTAGATCATAACATTTAAATGAGCAAGCTTTTCCTAAAACGAGCATTATCATTATTTATTATTTTTTAAGCAACTAAATATTAATCACATAGTCACGTGAAATTATTCCTAGAACTGTTTTCAGATCTCTACAGACAAATTGATTAGTCTAATAATAATGACATTAGCAGACAAAAGCAGTTTTGTAGCTCCTCTCCTCCCCCATTCCTGCAAAGCCGTATGTATATAAGCATGGTTAAAACTGCCACCTGGCATTTCTATAGGATCTTAGGTCTTGGATGCACCTAGTTCTGAGAGTGTAAGTTCATGTGTTTTGGTGGGCTTTTACAATTTTATTGTATAATATATATTATATATATTCCTAATAATAAGTCCTATCGGTGCTCATCAGACTCAAAGAGTGTCAGTGGTGCAGGACATTACATTAACACGTCCTGATCTAGGATATAACCTGATCCAGTTTTATGATTCTATAATGTGATGCTGTATATTAATAACCTAGCATACTTTTAAGAAGACAGCAATAAATTATGCATTTCCACCCTGTAGCATATCTATTGACAGTGTGCTATATGTTCTGCCTCTTCTCCACTGAAAATAGAATAGGCAGAAAGATGGTCAGATCATCCAAGCGATCTACTATAGTGAGAGAGAGCAAAGACAATCACAGACATCTCACACACTCATCTTTCACTGGAGGCAGAGAGTGAATAGTCAGTTTCTGCTTAGAACGTTGGGAGCAAAAATAAAAAAATAAAGAAAATACTGGCTTGAAGGAAACAGCAAGTGTTGTCAGGAACCCACGCGCCAAAAATGTAACCGATTTATAAACCAAGGGATGCTCAAGATTTTGTCAAAACACAATGTTTGACACTGTCAGTTTGACTTTAGAAATGCCACACTGACACCCTTGTCATAAAGCTAACTGCAGTTAGTGCTATGGTTAAAGGTTTGTCGTACACAAGATGTGCTTTGTCACTTGTCACAGGCTGTCAGCGTGTTTTGCCAGGCGGTCTGAGAGTTTCTGCAGAAAGTGCTGTCAGATTATTCAATGAAAACATTACGTCTTCAAAGTATTTTCCCTTGACAGAGATGCGCCTCTGTATTAGCATTGACTCCGTTCCTCTCTCTCACTTCCTTGCTTACTTGCTTGTATGTCTGTGTTGTGTGAACATGAGTGTGTGTTTGATGAACATCGTGACCTTAGCCAACGGTCATGTCCCTGAATGGCTAAGCAGCTTGGCTTGCCCTAATGGGAGAGACTAGAAGTGTCATCATCATTATGCTAACCTTGTAGCTTAGTGCGACTTTGCTTCCACCAAAGGTCACTTAGATCGTAATGGGAGTCTTTTGAGTTGTCATTAGAGTTGCACTGGCTGTAAAACTCTGCCTGAGGGGCCTTTGGCTACAAAAACAGATCAAAATCACACTTTTATTTGCAGATTTTCATTATAGCATTGGATAAGCCGTAATGGAAGGAATGGCTACTGGCTATGCTAGCATATTTTGTCCATATTATTGGTGCCCAAGACTCTGTCAAGTTAACTTTTTTCTTTCCTGGAAAGTTAATTTGCAAGGCCTATTTAATGCAGTCTGTTCATGTTGCACCTCCAAACAAAATGGCGCTCATGTCCGACCTCAATTTTCCACAGAACTGAAAATCAGACCACCGCATCGATTCTGGCCCATCAAGTAACATTTAAGTCGCCACATTGTCAATAACTGCTGGGAGCTCTTATTTTGCGTGCTGAGTGCTCAGTGAGCGTGTGTCTAGGCCCGGGACAAAAAGCCCATTGACTGGCGCATAGGTCCATGCATAGGGAAGAAAGGTCACGCTATGGATGCTGGTCATACCTGTAAGCCTGAATAACCCGCCATTGATTTTTACCACATGCCACAGAAATGGATCTCTAGATCCCTAGCAGCAGTCAAGAAAAGGACTAATGCATTTCAAATCCTTGCCGCCTACCAGCCGGTGAAGAACGCATAGCAGGTCTTAATTTTGCATAACTACTGGGGACGTCCCTGGAATGCGTAAATGAGCTTGTTTCTCATGCCATCTTTTCTCAGGCTCATTTATTCTCGTCTTGTCTGGAGATGGTGGCAGAACAAACAGACAGATGGACATGAGAGAGGAAGTGCGAGTTGTAATGCAGCAGTCCGTAGTTTTTAGTTGTTTATTTTGTAAATAAAAAGCGCAACCTTAAACGTGTCTCATCTGGCCTATAATAATTAGTTTACAATATACAGTCTTTCTTGTATTGCCTGCTATGTCTGACTTTTACCTAACATTACATTTGTGGTTGTTTGATTGTTTTGATGAATGTCTCACTGATGTAACACACACGTAATATCAACTATTATGTTATTTGTTTTACAAGCCTTCACTGTTGTGCTCAAATACCTATTTGGTTGATCACTTTTATCTGCAAAAAATCCATCACATCCATTGTGGCTAGCCAAATTCATAGTGCTGTTTTTTTTTTCAGGAATTGCATAAGTCATCGTTTATTATCATTATTATTATTATGAAATAAAGATGGTAAAATGATTATATGAAGTGAGCATCATTTGAAAAGTTTTTTAGGGAACCAAAGATGTTTCAGTTATTACATGCAACCCAAAGAACCTTTTTTGGCACTAGAAGTTCCAATTCTGCAGGCCCGTTTTGTAAGCCCCAACATAACCCATATGGATGAGCTATCAGGCCAGATGTAAAGAGTGTAACTTTAAGCATTGCCCCTTTATTAATCAAACGTTTATTATTCTATGATTTAGCTTTTTTTTAATGAGAATTTCTAAGTATTAATGATCATTGTGCATATAAATTATATAACAGTTGTCAATATCCTACCCATTCCCAACCATGTAGGTGTAAAAAAAAAAAAAGTGATATGTAAAAGTTAAATAAAATAGAAATGTTTTTAGTTTTGACTGCCTCTAGGGAAATTTTAATACAGGTTCATGTCTTTAAAGTGGACAAGGGGTATCTTAAGAGATTCAAACCTTGATTAAAAGGCTTGATTGTTTGAGGGCATGTGTCATTTGTGTTTTCAGTCATTGTGTATCTGTTTTTCCCTAAATATGTACAGCTCATTATGTATTTCATGTCCACCTTTTTAGAGTGGCTTGGGCAGAGACCATGACTATGGTGTATTCATAAGCATTACTAGTGACTCAATGTCTTAGTAGTCTTGACCTTAAACACTCCACCTGCCAAAGTTAATGGACCAGCTCCATTAACCATTTATTGCATACCAAAGCTTCCAAAACTGTGAGAATTTGATCATGTACGTCCTCTTTAGTGATCTGCCATGTGCCGTATTTTTAGCACTGCGTGTTCTGCACATCATGACCATAACAACCTTTTGGAGCTATTTTTCTTTGATTAATTTAGCAACTGACAAATATGTTGCACTTGTGATCGGTCAGTTTGCTGGTCAAATGGTCTATTTCTATCAAAGTAGGCAGTTCTTGGTCACATTCAGTGACAAAACCCACCAGACTCTTTGACAAGAGGGAGATTTTTGGCTTGCGAGACTAGTATCCTGGATGCTGATGCTTTATTGTGTTTAAATGGCAGAGAATGCAGAGACATGCTGAGTCATGGTCTGAGACTGAAGGCTCTGTGAACTGGCAGATGGGCTTTGTGTGCAGGCCTGGTTGGTGCTGGTCTCTGTGTATGGAAAAAAGGCTGGGTCATAGCTCTAATGATTCAGGGCAGGGTGACACAAGGACGCTGTATGCAGATACATCGACTGTTATAAAGTCTTTAAAGTTTATCACACAGCGCCTGAGGTTGCAGCTTTTTAAGAGCCAGCTATTCTCAGTAGGAAATGACTCAAAGGGACAACAAATGTACGGTCTTAAAAACATCTGAAAGCGTATACACGGTCACACACACAGACATTCACACTTCCCACTCTATATCTATTCCATCTCCATTGATTTAGGCTGTGAAAAGACATTTATGTGTCTGGAACGACACTGTTTGTCCATGGTAATGAAAGTTGTTTATGTACCCTTTGGGCCGCTTAGATACACCTACACACACACACACACACACACCATACACAATTGGTCCCTATTGCTACATCCCCACTTTTAAAAGTTGTATTTACTCTTTACAACTTCCAGAGCCCCTCTGCCTCTTTTTCTCATTTTTCCCCGCTCTAGTTTCTTCAGACTTGATAAAGAGGCTGTTTAC
Source organism: Prochilodus magdalenae (assembly GCA_024036415.1). Lineage (NCBI taxonomy): Eukaryota > Metazoa > Chordata > Actinopteri > Characiformes > Prochilodontidae > Prochilodus > Prochilodus magdalenae. The sequence continues at coordinate 428,456 of JAMWET010000119.1, read as the reverse complement.
CTCGTGCATCAACATGCATTTTCGGTGATCAGATGACATTTGGATTTCACATTTCACTTTAAAATTTAGACATAAATCAACCTAAAGATCACTCAGACCACATTTTGCTGCAGTTGCATAAGCAGAAAAGTGCCTGCTTGTTGAGTAAGGATAAACAAAGTGAAGATGGAGGAAACATGAGTCTTGATTTTCCCAAAACCCACTACCATCTTGCATTGATCCATTGAAGTGCTATTTGTAAATGATGGAATACTGTAAAGTGTTTGCTTGTGGGTGTATTTAAAAAAGTAGAAATAGAAACTGTCCCAATTAATTCATCCATATATGCATCAGACATGATCAGACATCAAAATGTTGCAAGTTCAACTTCAAACTTCATCCCTTTACCTGCCAAGAGGTATAAAGCCGTCCTTAAATGCTCTAACTGGGAGCAGAACCTTAACGATGCTTGACAAGAGGAACTGATTTCGTACTGATTTTACTGAATGCTAGTGTTCAGACTCGATAAGGCTCTTGAGGTACAAGGTAGTAGTACAAGACAGGATGAGCCAGGGCTAGCTCCTTAGCATGCTAACTTCCGTAGATTTCTCTGCACCATCATATATTATTTTATTTGTTCCATTTTGTTGATAATTTTATATTATTTTGATATGTTTTAAATTATAAGTTATCTGTTTTGCTTCTTCAAAACACCAAAAAAATCAACTATTATTTGGCCGAGGCATAATAATAGGCATGACCCCTGCTACTTTTTGCTATCATTTTCTAACTATGCTTACATTATGTGGTGCATATGTTATGTGATGTTTTTGTGGTTTGTATTGAGAATATAGACTGTTCCACTGTGCCTTTGAAACATGCTAGTCAAACATGTTAGTCAAACGTAGTCAAATGTTAACTGAAATGATTATAATTTTTCAGTTGTATCGTCCCTACTATTAGTGAAGGGGGTCACTGTAGATACAGTAACAAGTCGGGGTAGTTCTTAGCTTTTTTGTTATGTGACTTAATGCTTCCAGACTGGAGTTTGACACCACTGCCCTGTAGTGATCAACATGGCTCTTAAGCCTCAGTGTCAAGGGGCATACCGGGGTTTTTTGTACTCACATCAATGTGAGCTCCATGTTTGTTGCATTTTGTGGAACCATAAATTGTCCTTGATTTGATATTTAATGGTATCATCCCCCTTTTGCTTGCTGGTGGTCATTAGTGTCAATCATGTGTTTTCACACCTGTGTTTTTTCACACACTCACTCTTGAGTTACTTCTTTGAAAGTTGTACAGAGGTGTACCTGCACAATAGACCGTGAAATTGAGAGAGCGGGAAAGAGAGAAAAAGAGGGACCAAGAGAAAGAGAAACAGAAGGAGAGAGAGAGCCTGGTTAAGTCCTTAAATGAGAACAAAGATGCCTTTGCTTGTTCTGTGTTGCACTTGGTTGAGTATTCATAGAAGCTGCCCAAACCATCGATCGGCCCTGCGCTAGAGACATGGCCTATCTGACAGTATGCTATTAAAGAGAGCTAGCATAGCATAGAGCATAGAAGCACTGAGAAGAAAACCTACTATTACTGAAACAAAAATTCAAGCGTGTCCATTGCCACTGCATAAGCCATTGTACTCTTATAGATAAAGGGCTTCAGTTGTGATGACCAGGAACACTTCTAACTTTATGTCTGTGTGTTTGTGAACAGATTGGGCACCATCAGTAAATTCACTTCCAAGCAACTTTTTTTTTTTTTGAGGTATATGGCTGTAGGAAGCTAAAAACAGTGTCTAGTCTAATACAATCTTCCCTGTACACTTTGGACAGCTATCATCAATAATTGTCGTGTTTAGATTTGCTGTGCGCTGTTTGTTTCATTGCATTCACTAAGTGCTGCGCCCAGGATGTGGGTGGTGATGATTTATGTGGAATTTTGTTGTGGCATGCCCGCTGTGCATATACAATTCAAAACAGATATCACTACACAAGAGAGGTCAAGCCATCAGAACATCATTCACAGAATAGACATAGTGTTTGGTATAATCACGTCATCAGTAGATGACAAAAGTAGGACAAAAGTTTCATTTCTGTGTCTATCTGACCAGCGCTGTAACTAGTATCATAACATTTTAGTGAGGTCCATTTATCTAAATAGTGATGTACATCACAGTTAATAAACTAACTAACTGCCTCAGATATCTACAGGATATGACACCTGCTGTCAATTTCCTTTCATTTGTTTATTCCACATCCTTCCATTCTTTCATAAATTACTATTACTGTCCCATAAACTGATTTGACTCAGGTTAACCTGTTTAATAAAGTTAATCATTTATTTATTTAATTTACATACTATATATATATATATATATATATATATATATATATATATATATATATATATATATATATGTATATATATGTGTGTGTGTGTGTGTGTGTGTGTGTGTGTGTGTGTGTGTGTGTGTGTATATATTAAATTGTTTGATCCATTCGGAAGATAGATGACAACACGGATATCTAACACGGCTACACTCAAGTACTCAATCCTGGTTCTGGAGAATCTAGGTCAAACACACCTGGCTTATATGATTACTTGAATCAGATGTTAGTTTTGGGGTGGGAGGCCTCCAGGATTAAAACTGAGCACCCCTTCTCTAGTGTATCAGTATTTTCCTACACCACTAGAAACTACTGAGGTCTGAACCTTATTGTCCTCAGGCTAGTTACAGCCGTGCTTGTGACACAAAGGTGCTATAGCAGTAGTACTCTTCTCCTTAATCTCACCTTGCAAATTATGAAACAGGATGCATTTTGTTGTCAGCCCATTGCAGAACATAATCTGACTTTCTCTCTCTCAGTCTCTCTCCGACGCCGTTTGAATAAGTATCTAATTTAATAGCATCTAGATTTTCTTTTGTTCAGATTAAATATAAAGTAAACAGGATTAATATATCAGAGTAAAGTAACTCAGCACAGTAGCTAAATGGCTGTTCTTTCTGATGTTTTTTAACATTAGAAATATTCTCTGTAAGTGTCAGTGATTTTCCATGTTTGGAAGTTGTGGTTATGGTCTCTAGAGGTTGCTGCCTTTGAGAAATAATGAAATAAAAGCAACCCTTCAGTTTCATCAAGGTAATGAGTAGTGTTGGGCTTTTTCAGAGTGAACATGTGCACTCTTTCTGTTCCTGTTGGGGGACGTGTTTACAGGCAGGCCAGGCTTGTTTATTAAAACACAATCAAGAACATTCTGCAAATGAGCTCTGCATGAGCCAAAATTTATTTGGGCCAGTGGGCCTGTGCCACACTGAAGCACCACTCATTCGCATGAGAGAGGCTGTGTGTGAGGTAGGTCATGTCGTCTTTTGGCATGTGTGTCTGTGTGGAAATTTAGTATAGTTTAATAACAGCATTCATAACACAGCACAGCATTCATATGCACAGCTCTATATATAAAGATCTTATTGCCGTGGGAAGTCTTTTAGAGTGTGTTCCACTGATGCTACCAGGAGCTGTCTCAGATATTCAATCTGCTCTTTAGTAACGCTGCCTTAAATGCACTTTCTATAGAAATGCAGCCCTGGAATTTAGAAAGAGTGATGGATAGTTAGCAGTGGAACGACATTTCTGTGATTCTAAAACAGAGGATCGTGTAGGAGAATAAAGTGAGTGGCAAGAACGGGGGCACAAATCACCACGGTTAGAGAAGAATGTGGAAAATGAGGCTTCAGCATGTATGTGTGTATGTAGTTATAGTGTGTTTTGTTATGCATCTATTTATTATGTATAAGAGATGTCCCATTGTTTGTAATACCCACATTTCCATCAGAAGGATTAATAATGAATTCTGTCTGTCCTGCCTGCCTGTCATCCATCCATATATCCAACCATCTACTGATAGATTCCACCCTCCATCCAACTATCTATCCAACCCTTCGACCAACAGGCGATCCAACCAATCAACCATCCCTGCATCCATCTATCAGTCCCTCTATCCATCCAGTCATCTGTCCACCAACCCATCAATGCGTCTATTCATTTGTCCTTCCGTCCATCCGTTCATCCATCCTACTAAATATCCATCCGTCTTTACCTCGTTGTGTGACCAGTACCATGTTTAAGAACTAATAACCTCTTAAATGGCCACAGCATCTCCAAATTCGGACTATAAACGTCTGTTATGTTAGAATAACTCAACCATTTACAGTACAGTCAGTTGTCAGATATCAGTTCTTAAGTTTTATTTCTCAATTTTATTTGTTCTCTTTATAGAATAAAGCTGTTACAAGCTGTTATCCTGATCTCCAAAGTTACATTTGGATGTATTTTACGTGATTCCCTCACTTTCAGAATCAATGTGATAGAAGTGATTTTCTTTTAAACTCACATGAAAATGAAACCACTGAAGCATGCAAGGTTAACAGTTTTTGTAGGAGTAGGTTGTTGTGTTATAAAACGCCTTACTAAAACAACTGCCACAGAAAAATATGACTTATTTTCATCAGTGGTGTTTTTCACATTACAAATATCTGAATTCTTTTGGTTGTGATGTATTGATTGGGCTTTAACGCCTAGCCAGGAAATGCCAAACTGTGCTATTCTCCTACCCTCAGGGATTAAAATTGTGCAGCCTGCTCCAGAGGCAGGATTCCTGTGGACTTGGACTAAGGACTGCTGTCCTTAAATGGCTTAGTTTTATACCACTATTGTAGGCTGTGTTTGCACTAGCCAGGTAAATCTGTCACAAGGCTGCTTCATTGTACCTGACTATGGTTTAATGTTCAGATGACCAGCCCAAATCAAATTTGTGGCATATCCAGGTCATGTTGACAAAAACACATTAAGTCAGATTTTTTTGCAGGGTGGTGCAAAAAATAGTTTGAAATGGTTTTAATCAGATTTTAACATATGTGTCTCAGATTGGACTCTCTGGGCACTGAAATCAGATTTCACAGTGTAACAAACAATGTTGATGCCAAATCCAAAGTGACAGAAATGCAAGGAATTTGCTACATACTGTATTGTTACCTTAGCAAGCAAAGGTTGGTGATGTCTGAATACACAAATGCAATCTGATGACTTGTGGATGTCAGTGCAGATAGTCGTCTCAAAAGGTCTGATTTAGGTAACAGTTTGATTTGCCTGTAGTCTGAACACAGCCCAAGTGTACTTAGGCCGAGCATTGTGTTCACACTTGTTGAAGTTTTTGTGCCTCTTAACTGTGGTGCTGTATATTTGCATGATATAATTGAACGATTCTATTAGATCTGATTCTGCAAAGCAATTGCTCAGTGCCTGGGCTTGGATGTGTTCACAAAACGTATATGGTGCCCATTTTTACTTGATAAATCGTCTCTTTGCGCAGACACAGCAGACAATTGAATGAAAAGCCTAGTTGTGGTGATTCATAGCACATATCTTCCAGCTGTGAGAGGATGTGTTTGTGTGTGTGTGCTTGTTCTCCCTTAGGCCTTGTTGGCTGTTATTAAAATGTGCTTTTCCACCAAGAATATACCCAGTCATGGTCTACTCCAAGCTTATGATGGATCCCAATTACCTGTGTCTTTATTTCCATTTCGCCACTTTATATCAGCAATTAGCTCAGCTCCGAGTCAGAACAGAGTACAACGACAGAAAACATAAAAAAAGAATATGTTAGATTTCTTGCTTTATTGAGACTGAGAGTTATTGCAGTCTTCCCTTGCTGTGTTTACCTTATTCTGTTATGTAGCAATAAAGTTGCCTTTTATTTTTCCACAGCTGAGGTTTTCATAAAGTAAATGATGAGCGCAGGGAGAGGTGGGCCAGTGGGAAAGCACTTAGGGCTGAGTTATAGGCACTGTGGACTCTAGCTTTAGCCATTTTGTTTTTCAAGCAGCGCTACGCAGCTCAGGCTTAGCTTTTGTCCATTATTAAGTGTACTTGGACTCTGTGCCTCATTATTTAGGTTTAACTTAGCATTTGGTTTTAATGAGGAGGACTGTCATTTATTGTCAGATAGCCAGTGTCTAACCAGTTCATCCATCATGCAGAATTTAACATGGAGGTACCTAAAGGCAAGTGGATGTATGATGGCGAGCCTTCCAAGCGTCATAATTGCAGGGCGTAGTGGGGCTCAAAAATACAGGAACATAACATTAAAATAGCCATATCCATAATGTAGGCCTAAAAGTAAACAACAAATGTCGAATCCGAATAGGAGATAAGAATTACTCAGAAGCCAGGGACTATTGCAGATTAGTAACAGAGGCTTAATAACACTAGCAAAACAACAATAGGGGAACTTGGGAAACTTAGAAATGCATTGGTTAATGCATGCAGGATCTAAGAAAGATACAAACAATTACGGAAGTATACGTCCACAAACAGACTAACCACCACACCAGAGACAATAATGGAAGTCCTGATCTGAAAGAGCGTGTGTGTACTCAATCAGTATTTAAGTGGGTTTTTTTCCTGGTTGTTTTGTACCTCTGATAATCCAAACAAAATGATCCAACGCATATTTACTGGTGTTGAATGAACTTATGTAGGTAGAACTCATCTTACCAGCATTGCTTAAAACTAGACACTTCAGTGCTCAATTTGTTTAGGCTTACTAATAAAGAATACAATAATGCTAATAAGGACAGATCTATGTGGTTTACCGACACGTAAGCATTACACTCAAGAAGAAGACACAACATAAAAAGGCAAACATACGACCAGTTTGCAAATAGACGGTGTTAATAAAATGATTAAAACAAGACAGAATAAAAAATGCTCTGCATCTTAAAATGTTAAATCTAATGGTCTACATCCTATTTTAAGCATAACAAAATTAATTTATTTGGGAATTTGTCTCATGAAAGCAAATGTATCTGGATTCTTGTTTGACTTGATTGACTTGGCTAATGTAATGATTGTGACATTCTTTCAGTCCTCTAACTCTAAGTGCATTTTAAAATCAAGTCAGTGCAGTTAATATCAACATGAGTTTTGTCTTAATATTCACAAGTCATTTCTATACTTTTTGAGAGTTCAGGTGCTCCACATTTCTCATGATCCAGATCCATGGAGAAGCCAGAATGCAGTAAAGCATTACATCATTGGAAGAGTGTGACACACGAATCCTAATTTATGGCTTTTGTTTTTTTTGTTTTTTTTTCAGTCAAACTTTGTAAGCATATGTATGTTAATGTGTGAAATCTGAGAGGTTTGGTGAGTGGGAGCAGATTTGTCAAAGGGAGTAATAGGCCCTGATTGCAGGAGGTACTGTAAGATTAGAGAGCCCTACTGGCTGATCCAGAGGCAGTGACATGTTATTGAATGAATGGTTCAATTGAAAGTGACAGCATGGATAGAGGTGGGGGTGGAGAATGGTGGAGAAACGGGGGGAGGTGCCCCTGAGTCGCACTGGGTCACAGTTGCCGACAGCGATGCCTCAGGGTTGCCATAGTGATTGACAGATCACCTGTCACCTGTCATAGAGCACCTGCATGTGGTCTATGGCCTTCCAAACAAGAAGTTCAAAAACCTGATGATTTGTTCCTAATTAATAAACCAGATGTGCCTGCAAATGGTGGCCAGTACCATCACAGAAAACATCTGGAATCTAACAGGAAATTGCATTGTGTCATGCAACTGTACTGTACAGTAAAAGGTGCATTGTTTTTGAGGTGAGAGGATGTAAGGAAGTTTATTTGTGTTGGTCAGAGAACAGATGAACAATACATAGAGCTGTAATATGGTCAAAATGTAAACAGACTTTAGTAGTTTCAGGTAAACAGTTCTTTACTGCTCACCATCTGCTGACTGTCAGTTGTCAAATAGGACTGTTAGTTGTCACTTTTCTTAAATGCTTTTGCGTGTTCAGTCCCACCAGTGGGATATTCAGTAGTCAAGCCTTACATAAATGATGCAGCATGCTCCATTACCTCTTAAATAGCTCTCATTCTTCTCTTTTGTCATCAGGTCTGTTCATAGAAAGATGTTTCATGCTTTCATCCTACCAGAAGTTAGATTTAAATGTGTTTAAATAGGTTTTGTTTATTAAATCATGATGCTTTTTTGCTTGTGTTCAAACATACCAGTTCAATCTGATAGGGTGTATGGTTGCCTTGTACTGTGCCCAAGCATGACTGTACCCTCTTCCAATTCCCCTGCTAGATTGAGTTCACATTGGACATTGTTTTCTGTGCCCAAGCATGCATTTTACGTTCTGTCAAGTCATCAATTGTTATATACTTAAGCTAGTGATGTGTTGATGTGTTGAAAGTGGCACAAGGGGGCATATGCCAACAATGATGCAATCACTGGGCCTCCAATGTCTTGTGCTGGTCCTGTGTACTGTTGTAGCTTGTGGCCATGCACCTCCGAACTGTTGCATAACATGCGCATAAAAATAATAATAATTATGGGAGATTTTCTTAGCACAGGTCGGAGCTCTAACTTATACTTTCACTGCATACATCAACTGCCGTCTTTTTATTAGAGCCATAGAGTGTTTGATTTATCCAAACAAGGACAGAATATTTTTTTGGTGAGTATTTTCCCAAGTCCTTCACCCTTGGGGATATAAGCTTGCATTGACCAGCAAGTCTGGATGATGTGCTGATCTCATACTTTCATATCTCATATCTCATACTCTCATACTCATCTCTCTCTCTCTCTCTCTCTCTCTCTCTCTCTCTCTCTCTCTCTCTCTCTCTCTCTCTCCCCCCCTTTGTTGCCATGTTAGTTTAATGGGACAGGTTTTTACTGTGCCCAAGGACAGTATGGAACAATCATGGTCATCAAATGACTGAACTGGGGCTATGGATCTCCTCGTGTAAGCACACTCTTGTTACAGTCATTATTACAGTCAGCATGGCGGATGCAGCTGAAAACATTAGCTTCACTGAAATGAGTGGTTTGACTCACCCTCTTTGCATTTCTAAATCAAGAAGCCATTAATAATTCAATATTCAAATCACTATTTTAAGATATTATTCTACAGCCTATATATCGGTTAGGAAATACAGAAAATGCATAAGGAAACCAGGAAAAGTGATAAATATGGACTCAAAACTGGACCTAGGCTCGCATGCATACAAGACGTTACAAAGACCCTAACAAACAAAAGAGCTATTTATACAAACACAGGACTGGGACACTAACAAGACACTGGGGAGCACAGTGATAACAAGCAGGAGAGACTGCACAGCAATGTTCAAGAACTGTTTGTGTGTGTATGTGTGTGTGTGTGTATCTTGCATGGCAAAAGTAAATGAGCCAAAGGATTTCCTTTGGGTCCCTGAGGTTAACATTGGGGTGATGTTAGATGTAGCATAGTAGCCTCCACAAAGATAGCAATACAGGGGTTTGTGTGTGAGAGAATGAGCGAGAAAGCCCTACAGGACATATCCAGATGCAGGAATATACAGACTGCCATGGTTACCTTGGACACTATATATTTTCTAAAGGCAGACGTTTCACTTGTGTTATGGAGGCGTTTAAAGGTCATGCCCACTTTGTTAACATGCGGTGCTACAGCTGGTCATCTGTTATCTGATGGCAGAGGGCCGAGCTCTTTATTTTCGTGTTATCACTAAAGATTGACCCCGTCTGTGTGTCAGAAAGATTTCTTTATTTTCTTCCTCCCTCCGTGTTTTTGTTGAAGTGCGCAGCAGGATTATGGCAGTGACAGGAGAGATTTAATTACAGAAGGATGAATGGCTCTCTCTCTTTCTTCCTCTCCCTTTCTGTCTCCTTCTCTCTCTCTAAATTAATTCTGCTTGAAATGTTGCAGCCGTTTGATGAAGTGTGTGTGAATCTGAGCGTGATCCCACACCAGGAAATGATATCAAACACTCGGTCGGAATCTGCCCTACGTGCCGAACTAGGAGTATGTGTGTGCTGGTGCGTGTGTGCCTACATGCGTGTGTGTGTGTGCGTGTGTGTGTGTGTGTGTGTGTGTGTGTGTGTGTGTGTGTGTGTGTGTGTGTGTAGGGGACCTTGAAATGTCGCCAGTGGATGGAAACCTCTGCATGTGTCTGTACACAGGTTCAGGTTATTTAATACTGCAGAGACTCTCTATGACATTTATTACTCTCCCTGCTGACTCAACCCTCTCTCTCTTTCTCTCTCTCTCTCTTTCTCTTTCTCAACCTCCAACCCCCTCTTCTCTTCGTGCCATTCTCTCCTCCTCCCTCTCTTCATCACCACCCCACCCTTCTCTCCGTCTCCCTTTCAGTTTTCTTCTAGTTATCTCCTCTTTATCCTTTTCTTGTCTCTCTGTCTCTCTCTCACTCTCTCACTCCCCTACCCCCTCGCTAAGCCCTTCCATTCTCCTTCAACACTTCCTCTTCTCCTTCCCCATATTTCTCTCCTCCTCTCTACTCTCTCCTCTTTATCTATTTCTTTTCCCTTTCTCTCATTCTTATATCTGTATCTTTTTATTTTTTCTCCTACTCATACTCAATCCCCATCTGTTTCTTTTTTCTTTCTTCCTTCATCCCTTTTTCTCCTTTCCATTTCTCTGTCCTCTCTGGCTCCATCCTCACCTCTCTGCATCTCTCTTCTTTGCTCTTTCTCTTTCTCTCCTAGTCTCAAACCCTCTTGCATTTTCTCTGCTAACCAGTTCTTCTTCTCCTGCCTCTTCTCGTTCCCCTCTCTCTTGTACCTTCTTTCTTTCTCTCTCTCCCTGGGTTTCACCCACCCCTATTTATCCCTATCACACATTCTCTATTTCTCTGCCCATTTTCCCACCTCTCAGTCCATCTGTTTCTCTCTCTAATTATCCTTCTATCCTTTTCTTTTTCCCATGGTCTGTCGGTATGTCTTTATCTTTATCTCTCTCTGTCATTCTCTCGAGTCGGATCACCTATTCTCTGCATCTTTCCTTCTGCCTCTCTCTCCTATTCTCTCCCTATTTTTCCTTCATTTTCCTCTTCTTTTTTCTCTCCTCTCATCATTCTCGTTTTCTCCCCCTCTAACCATCTTCTCCTCCCTTTATCTCTCAACCTTCATCTCACTTTTCCCCCCTTATTCCTCATCACCATTTCTACCACTTGTTTTATTAGAATATTTCCACTTTTTTACTAGTTTTCCTCCTTTTCTCTCTCTCTTACTCTGTTCTTTCTCTCTCCACTCCTCCTTTTTGCACATCTCCATTTGTCTTTCACCTCTCACTCTTACCTCTGTCTCGTCTCTCTCTCTCTCTTTCTCTCTCTCTCTCTCTCTCTCTCTCTCTCTCTCTCTCTCTTTCTCTTTCCCTCTCTCCCCCTCTCTCCCTTTCTGTCTCTCTTCCCTGAACAGAGTGATACATGGTGTACCGTTGATGATGAGTAAAATGAAGCTTGCTTTAAAACCGTTCTGATAGATGTGTATTGAGAACAGGGATTACATGCTCTCTCTCTTCGTGTGTATGTAGAGGCCTCTCTTGTGGTTGTTAATCTGGCTGAATAGGTTTGTGTGGATGTTCGGCTATAGGAGCTTATAGAAGGATATATATAAGAAGATAATGACTGTTTGAAGTGATGGTGAAGACCCACATGCATATAAACAGTCCTCCAAATTCAGTGATTTATAATGATTGTTCGGCAGTGAGACATATTAGATTCCGGCCTCTGTAATGGAGCATTGATTAATACGACAACCCGACACACACACACATGAGCACACAGCACACTCTGATTAATACCTCACCTGATTAATAACATGTACTTCTATACATCAATCAGAACCTGACAGCTTCAGAGGGAGAGACTGAGACAACACAAGAGAGAGGGTTAGAGACAGAGACAACACAAGAGAGAGGGATAGAGACAGAGACAACACAAGAGAGAGGGATAGAGACAGAGACAACACAAGAGAGAAGCAGAGACAGAGGTAATGTGAAACAGGGAAAGACAGGGACAACACGAGAAGGAGAGACAATACAAGAAAGAGGCAGAGATAATGTGGAAGAAAGGGATAGAGACAACACAGGAGTGAGAGTGAGACAGACAACACATGAAAGAGGGAGAGAGACAGAGACAGCATGAGAGAGGCAGAGATAATGTGAAAGAGAGAGAGAGACAGAGAACACATGGGTGAGGGAGAGAGACAGACAACACGAGAAAGAGGGAGAGAGACATATATAATGTGGAAGAGAGGGAGGGAGACAGTGTCAGTGCAAGAGACAACATGAGAACCAGGGAAAGACAGGGATGTCATAAGAAGGAGAGACAATACAAGAGAGAGGGAGAGAGACGGGCAATGCAGGAGAGAGACAGAGACAATGCAAGAGACAGGAAGATAGACAAAGACAAATGAAAAAAGAGAGGAAAGTCAAATTGAGAAAAAGGACGAACGGATAGATAGAGGAAAGGAGAGTGTGATGGGGATAGACAGAAAGTGATCTCCTGCAGTTTCGGGGTCTGTTTGCAGAGGAGGGAGAGTATGCCATGTATTCTGATATCTCACTAAATGAATTGGTTTCATCCTAAACGCGCCTGCCTTTCTCTCTCAGGACACGACGGCATTACAGATACACGGTGTGAATTTCAAATAGAGTGCGCAGGGTTTTGTGATCTTGTGTGTGTTGTGTAATCCTGCGTGAGCGGGTGTGTTTGTGTGTCATTCTCTGCAGCTGTCTCTTTGTGGTGTAGCGCGGCTCAGCGGGGGGAAACAGAGTCATGTCACATTTACGCTGAATTCGGCTGGGGCATTCTTTGAAGTCTAATGAACTCGAAATTTTAAAGCCACTTCAAACAACAGAGCCGCTGTTGTGCAGCACAGCCTCTGAATCCGCTCCCTTTGAGTATTAATTCTGATTTTCATCTTTGAACCAGAGACAAAAAACAAAACACACCTATACTAAGCCTGTGTTCTGGTTAAGACCGTTAATGATGGTTTACAACTTTTAGGCTTCAGACATTTTCCAGTCTAATCTCTATGTGTCGGCCGCTGATGATGTTGATGTCATGTAGACCTTCAGTCTTGATCTGTGGGTACTCCAGTAATCTGGACTAAACTGGAGACAATAAAGAAGCTTGTGTTTCTGGTTTGCTTGGTGTGGTTTGGTAAACTTGTATTTGTACAGCCTATAAATTGCTTCTTGTTCGAAAAGCTAAAGCTTACTATGGTACTGGTGCCTACTATTGTTAGTAGTTTGGGTTATATAATATTTTATTTTGGATTTTAACAGCTTTTTTGGATCCATTTTTTGTGTTAAAGGCTGCAGCCCAGCTTTATCTGTTTAACAAGTTTAAACTGGTTGTGCTAAAAAAGAAATGTCACTTTACGAGACACACTTGCTTTTCTTTTGTTCTCACAACTACAAACAGCATGTTTGCTAACATTTAAATTGTCCAAGCAGTGGCTGTTGTGAAGGATGCCGGCTATAGAGAATTCTCGACACTGGGGACATACTGAAAATGGTCAAAAGTTTTGTTTTTTAGCTGAATGGGGAAAAAAATGCAAAACGTTTTGGTCATAATAAATGAAAGTACTGCAACCAGGGCTGCAGGAAGTTGTTGTAGGTTGGGGTGCTGATTTTTTTGTTCCATTACGGTAGAATCTACATCAAACAGCGGGACATGACATGCCATGTGGTGAGAGGCACTAAGATAACACATAACTGATGCGTTAAATCGCTGATGTGCACCCAGATTTCTCTGCTGTATTTTCTTCTGGACAAACTTTATGCTAATAAATTGAGGGACGTCCAGTCAGATAAATAAGTATGTATTCAAACATGTGACATCATTGAAGGTTTTTTCTTTCTTCCTTTTAAACATTATTAGGTTGCCTTGGAGCTCATAACCTGCTACTGCAGGTTTAAAAAAAACAGGCAGTCTTTATATGTTCAAATTAGTTTCATTTTCAAACTTAGTTAGTACTATTTTTAGAAGTTGCAGATAATTCACATATCTGGGGCTCCTGCTGCATCCTCAGCATCCCACTTCCTGTATCCCTGACGACCACAGCGTCAAAATCTAACACTTAGCAAACCATTTTTATTGGTATTGAAAGCAAGAAAAGTCACTTCTTCAAGTGTTTAGATAGTTTGAGCCACAACAAAAAAGAAGTGGAAGCTTCAATGATGTTCCAGTACTAAGAGGGTACAACACTTAAGAATGTCATCCAGTTCCTGCAGCACCTGTAGAAGCCGATTTTAAAATGATGAAATAATTACATGTCAAAGTGCAAAGTATAAAAATGTACTAGTTATGTAAAATGATGGGTGGCACTGTGGTGCAGTGGGCGGTGTTGTTGCCTTACTCCAAGAAGGGCCTGGGTTTGATTCCTAAACTCCTTTCTGTGTGAAGTCTCCCCAAGCAGATTTCTTCAGTAATTAAAGTGTTTTCTTTACTACGTTTCTGTGTGTAGCATGTTTAAAACGCAAATCTACCACTTTAAGTCAGGTGTTCTGAGCTCTGGTTTCAGGCAGGAGTTTCACTATTTGATATTACCGCCAACTGGTTTGGATCTACAGCATATACAGATTAGGTTAAAGAAGCACCAGAATATTACTTTGAGCAAAACACACAAGGTCAGCCAGTAATTTGGATACACATAGTCTAGCAGCATGGTTAAAACAGAATGAAATACAGAGAGATTCAGAGAGAGAGAGAATGAGGCTGGAGAGAGAATAGAGTGAGTGGGAGTGAAAGGCAAGGCTTAATTCAATAAAGAAGCAGGCTGCATGCTTATAAGAAAATGGAAAGTCTTGTTGGGAGTCATTAGGCTGTGTGTGTGTTCCAGCGGCATTGAAGCGCTGCCATCAGGGATGCCAGCCTGCGAGTAATGAAATGAGTGTGTGATTGTGTGTACATGCCCTGACTGAGGTTCTATGCCTTTATTTCCATGCTGTCTCATTGTATCTCTGTTTTATTGGTTTTCACGCAGCGTCTCAGATGCAGCCAACAAAGCTTTTATGAAATGTCATAACGGTTTTTGCTCTTAAGGAAAAAAGGGGGGTTTTGTGGATGAGGACCGCAGCGTTAGATGAATTCGGTCCCCTTGAAGAGGCGTTGCCAAATGTATAACATGAATCAATCTCCTTTGTGAACAGCACCACCTCTTTAAATTCATATTTGATTGCTTTTTTTTGGTTGTTTTGTTCAAATTTTGTAGTACTTGATAACATTTCGGTTTCTAACCTTCAAGGGCAACATTCTGATATAGGAACACATGGTAAAGTCATTGGGGAGATAGTAGTGTGTGGTTGTAGCTCATATCAAGTTTAACCCAGTGTGTGCAGTATCTTTCAGTTCCTAGCTCTAAAAAAATAAATTATAACTTGTAGAGATTTAGCAGTTGTTGGTTTTAAGACCCTAGGAAATTGTATTGTGGTGAGCTACCAAGGGTTGTGCATAATGACAAGACATGTTACATACTTCCAAAGAGTTCTGTCACATAGCTGGACATTAAAAACTGAATAATACATATGCCTCTTCTTTGTGCATGGACTTTTAATGCATTTTATTGCCAGCCTGTCAGATTCTCAGAATACCTTAACACAGCCCTGATCAATACACTCAGTTGTTGACGTGTCTTTCTGCCATGGAGCACTAGAGGGCAATAGAGTGTACACTGCCATAATTGAAAGGCTGAGGGTGCTCTTGTTGGCACTCTGCAGTTATCTTGATGGCCATTAGCCTTCTGCTGGATACATTCAGTCAGCCCTTATGGTAGAGTGCAGTGAGACAGAGTGAGCTTGTTCTAATACTTGTGCGGAACACCTTTCAGCCAACGTGAGAACACTGCAGAGCCGAGCAGGATATATGGACTGTGGGCCAGTGGACCTGTTCTCTGGAGTGATGGAGCTCCATCCAATAAATGTGGGAAGAGTTGAAGTGCTATTTGTGATCTCTCTATTGCTCTTGTGGCTGAATGCAATCAAATCCCCACTGCAATAATGCAGGAAAAGTTGAACCTGCTACTGCGGTAAAGGTTGACAAAAACCCCTGATTCTAAAGAGCTTCGGATATGCATTGAATTTGTTTGACTCATGCAAGTGTTGTCATATGATTACAGTCATAAAACGGCCAGGCAGGAGCAGTCTCTGAATGCATCTTCTGTACATGCTCTGGCCTTTGTTCTTTGAGATTCCACTCTCTGTGTGCATGTACACTCATCAGCGAAAGAATAGTTGCACAGAAGGAAGTGTCGTATTGCAATGCCATTCGAAAGAAAGACGAAGGTTACCTGGAACAGTAAATGATGATAAATTTAGACTGATATGGGCAATATTTATTGAGCTACACTTATAAAAATAGTGTCTCTCAGTATGTTTGCTAATGCAACATGCGCCAGATGTCTCAGCATGGAGTTGTAGAGGTTCCTAATAGTGTCATGTGATAATGGATTTGTTGGTTGTCTCCACTGAGACATAAGCAGGGCTCGTCACTGAAGATGACCTGCTGCCATGAGTCACTCCATCACAGTCTGGTACAGCACCATTGCAGCAATGTGTCGGTTGATTTCTTCTGGGTGCAAATCTGTCTTTATTGTTTTAGACAGCAGATTCTTCGTTAAATCTGTCATTTTAGTATTTCCTTTTCTCAGAAACAGCTTTTTTGTAGTTTTCAGACATCCATAGAAACATGTGTTGTGTTTCACTTGATGTTTTCAGATCTGAGGCAAGAGTGGAGCTTGTTTTTGATCCTCTCTTTAAAGGATGAAAGCTTTAGGTACAGTTCATCAGATGGTCTCAGTTTTGGTGGTGCATTAGATAGGGGTCTGCACAGGACTGGTTTTTATGCTTTGTGCTAAATGCCATAAATGTAAATGTAAATTTGTGGTATTTTTCTGCATGTGTCTGTCGTCCCACTATTGTTGGCACTGGATTGGTTGACCGTCCATTCCTGTGCAGGAGACCTCTACTACCATGTCTTTATCAACCGCTAGGAGTCATCTCTTCATAATAATCTATCTCTTTATATGTTCTTTAGAATTGTGTAGCATGAAGGAGAGCAGTGGATACCAGTCTCCCTTGTATCCTCCTCCTTAAAAGTGTTTTAAGATGACAAGATGTGTGTGAAGGTCACTCATGCTTGCTTGAAAGCATGTTAAATATACATGCAAACAGGAAGCTATGGTCTTTTCCAGTAATAGAAAGTTTCCATCATCTTCATGATCATCACCAGCACCATTAGTTTAATGCATGTATAATGATAATGTTAATAATAACGTTTATAGAGCATCTTTTATACAATCAGCAGCTCTGAGTGATTTATAGACAGTTGACATCAATAATGGAAAGGAATACTACTACTACTACTACATACAAACACATACAAATGTGTGAGTTCCACAGTTTAGAAGCATAATGACTGAAAGAGGTCTCTCCATGTTTCCTGTATTTTACAGAAGGTATTTGCAGAAAGCCAACATGTGTAGATCTAAGATCACGTGCTGGAACATACACAGAGAGAAGCAAGTGCTAGATTATTTCCAGCCTTACAGACCAGCAGCAGAACTTTATGTGAAGTAATGTCTCCCCGCCATCATTCCTTCCATCAGGGTAATTTCGGGGACCCTAAACGCCATCCTACCTCCCCAGTCATATTACTTTGCAAAAGAATTAAGATATTAAGTAAAAACGCAAGAAATATCGACTTTATTTTCCAAATGATATTTAATAAATTTGTAGGTATGTACTTGGTGGCCCCTTGTGACTGCTTATACCCGTATTGCTTCTAGCAACAAACAGCTCTATGTTGCACACTCACTGCCATCAGTGCTGGCTGATGTCTTGGCATTTTTTGGCATTCAGCAATAAGGCTGTAGCGACTGAACCTCCCCCTGGCAACTGGGGGTGTTGCGTTGTTAGGAAGTCCATGCCATCTGCCTCAGTTGTATTTTGAGCAGAAGCATGTCCCATGTTCATTTGTCACATTGCTATGCAGGTCATCGTTCTCACTCTCGTTTAGAGCAGTCCTGACCCCTACGATAGCAGCAATTGAGCGGCCACTATGGATAACACTGAGGAGAGTGTTAGAGCAAGGTCAACATGAGAGCGCTACTGATATCACCACAACAGCCAGAAGTGAGAAAAAGAAAGACTGAGAGAGTTGGAGAGAAAGAGAGGGTGATGATGCAAGGAGGATGGTCAAAGAATTAGAAAGAGAAGTAAAACGACCGCCATATGCAGAGATAAAGACTGATGAGAGAGAGAGAGAGAGAGAGAGAGAGAGAGAGAGAGAGAGAACAAAGTAAGGAAGTAAAGGAAAAAGTATACTTCTGCAATGGGTGGAGTTAAAAAATGAACAAGAGTATAATGCGCACAGTCATAGAGAGAGACAGAATGGCAGAGAGATAGAAAGAGAAAGGATGATACACAAAGAGAGAGAGAGAGAGAGAGAAAATGGGACACGGAGAGGGCATAATGTGAAAATTGTCACATATGTCTGCAAAGGGGAGGGCTAAAGAACCAACAGAGAGAGAATGAGAAAGGCAGACAGTGAGAGGGAATGGGAGCAAGAGAATGAATTAAAGGTTAAGAGACAGAGAGAGGGAATGAAAGATAATGACAGGGAGAGAGAGAGAGATATAAAGGAGTGAGTGACAGAGAGAGAAACGTGGAAAGCGAGAATGACACAGATCACAAATCTCCACAAAGGGGAGGGTCAAAGCATGAGAGAAAGAGAGAGATTGACAGAGAGAGGAAGTGAGAGTGAAGGGGGGAGACAGAGACATGGAGGAAAAGAATGAAAGGAAATAGAGAGCTAGAGTGAGGGTTTATATTCGTTCACTACATCTAATTGTGCAGGGAGCTGTGAATAAGCTGGTTATAGGGTTGAGTATATAAATATTCAGCAGTGTGGAGGAGAGCATGTCTGGAGGGCAGTGGACTTTTAAATGGACTGTAATGAATGCACCTGACCGTCTCCTCTATGTTTGGGGTACACATACCCTCTGTCCTCTGACCTTACTGTCACAGGCCTCCAGTTAACCAGGAAAAAGTGCTTGTGTTTGTGCTGCGTCCCCAGGGCCAGTGTCAGTGTTTGTTAGCTGTGCATATGAGTGTGTGTGTGTGGGTGTGCGTGGGTGTGCGTGCGTGCGTGCGTGTGTGTGTGTGTGAGCGCGCGTGTGTGTGTGAAAGCCCAGGATTAATTGGCTCTGCTTGTTTCCGCTCCGCTGGGCACGAGCAAGTTAATTGGTCTCCATCCTCTTGGAGCTCATCGATTGGTTGGTCTGGTTTGCCAATTAAAGTCTATGTGAGCAGGGTGTGGGAGGGGCTGAGGATGTTTTCTAAGCTGTGATTGGCTGGAGGAGATGCGCTTTGATATGGGAGCTGAACTTCACCCACTTAAATGACCTCCGACCAGGCTGCACGCTCTCTCCCTCTCTCTCCTACATACCTTGCGTCTGCGTGCGATTTTGTTGATTGGATTTCACTTGACTACATGGAAAGCCAAGTTTAAATATACCTAGGACTAGAGATGTAATGGCACACATTAGTTAGGTACAGTGGGTAGAAGGCAATACGGCTCCTAAATTAATAAGGCTGCATGTCTTTTTAGTTTGTAGTGTAGTGAAGTGTATATGGACTGTGTTTTTATCAACATGCAACTGCATAAGTGGAAACTCTGGGTTGGTTTAGGGGGGTGGGCTCTTTAGGGGGAGGGATTTGTTTGCACACAGGAGAATTTAATTAATTTGTTTTTTTTTAGTTAGTTATACATTGCTGTGATGTTGTACATTACATAATTTGATACACTGGGTGAAATACCCACTGGTATTTTTGGGGTCCCATGTTGGATCGCTAATCCCTTGTTGACTAACTGCTCACGCCGTATAGCGCAAATGCCAGCTTCAGTGGCAACAAAATGTCTGGTATAACAATTTTTCTGTTGAGAATGCTTTTTGCTAGTTTGGTAATGTGCTCTTCCACACATTAACAGAGATCCCACACGTCTCTTCTTTTTCTTTCTCTCGCTTCTAGGCTTTGTGAGGATAAGTTCCCTCAACACACAATATATGTTAATGCACACGCGCTCACACCTCTGTTTGACCTTCCCTTTAAGCATGTTCTTGTCACTGAGGGTTCACTCACAGCTGCACTGCAGAGAAGACTCTCTCCCAGCACAGCTGCAGTAGTGTAGGAGGGTATTTTATCTTTAGAGTGTTGTAGTTCTGCTGGAAGCTCTTCTCCTTCACTGCAGTTTGGTGGAAACAATGTAAGCAGTCACTGAAGCCGTGCTGCTTTATATACAGCAGGGATGTGCTTTTCTTCCTCCATTTATTCATGCACTGCTGTAGTGTGTGTGTGTGTGTTGGGGGTGAGGGAATGGGAGGTGTAAAGGCAGGATCACTGTGGTTGTTACAGTAGATGTAGGGAGGGAAGTGTGTCTCCATGTGTGTTTATTAGTTAGTGGTGCAGTGTATATGCCGAGCTTTGGTTACTATTACTGTTGTTTCCATGACTTTCTATACTGTCTCTGTCTTTCTACATGCCCTCCATTCTCACTTTTTCTCCACCTTCCTCTTGCTCACTCCACTGATCTCTCCCCCTGTCTCTTTTCTTTGTATCTGTTTCTGTTTCTCACCTACTTTCTCTCTACACATCACCCTCCCTTTCTTCTTCTCTCCCCATCTCCTCTCCTGTGCTCTATCTCTCTTTTCCCTCCTCTTATATTCTCTCTCCTTCTCTCTGTCTTTTGTTTCTCTACTACCTACTTTCTCACTGCACCTCTCCCTCCCTTCCTCATTCTCTCCCTCTTCTCCCTCTGTCTCTTTCCCTCTTTTCTCTTCCCTCACGTTTTCTCTGTCCCTTTCTCCCTATCCTCTTACTTTCTGCATCACTTTCCCTCCCACATCCATCCTTTCTCTTCCTCTTTCTTCTCCTTTCATGATGCTTTATTAGCCTGTCGCATAATGCTGTATTTGGATTATACAGTTTCAGAGTATTAAAACTGAACATCTGTAGCTGGATTTCTCCTGATTAGAGCTTCTGCTAAATGAGGGATGTTTGTTGCTAATTCTCTCTCTCTTCCTTTCCCCTCCCTCTCTCCACCATCAGGGCAGGACCGCAGTGAGGCCGCTCTGATAAAGCGCTTTAAGGGCGATGGTGTGCGCTACAAGGCCAAGCTCATCGGCATTGATGAGGTCACCGCCGCGAGAGGAGACAAACTCTGTCAGGACTCGATGATAAAGCTTAAGGTGTGTGTGCGCACACGTACATTCACATAACTACAGTCATGATGTGAATAATCTCTCTCAGCCCACATTCATCAGCAGGGTTAATGAACCCTGTAAATATCAGGAGT
This sequence comes from Prochilodus magdalenae, assembly GCA_024036415.1. Taxonomy (NCBI): domain Eukaryota; kingdom Metazoa; phylum Chordata; class Actinopteri; order Characiformes; family Prochilodontidae; genus Prochilodus; species Prochilodus magdalenae. The sequence continues at coordinate 407,251 of JAMWET010000119.1, read as the reverse complement.
CACCACTGCCCGGTCATGGGTGCCTGCCTGCGTGTGTGGGTGTGTGCTCTTCTGTCACTCTGCCTGTAAAGTGACTTTCTTGTGTGTGTGATGTTAAGGTTTTTGGGGTGTTTGTGTGTTTCTGTGAGCACATGCTTGTGTGTGTGTGTTCATGGTGGAGCTGGGTGATAGCTTGGGCCGATTTGCATGTTGGGTTAATTGGAATGGAGGCCAGTCTGCCATTGATCAGGGCTGTTTACTCCCTCGCTCATTTCGACAGCTAATCTATACTCATATTCCCACAATTCTTCACTCCTTAGTAAACTAATCAGCCCTGCATTATCATTGCTTACCCCCCACCCCCTCCCCACCCAAACCAAGCTCTCTCACACTAAGGCTTAAGGGTGGTGGGTGAAGTGACTAAAACATATAAGATCATACTGTAAGGAAAGTTGAATTTTTTTAATTATTTCTCATTTAATAACATTTCTGCAGAAATAACGTGCTAGTGTGTTGCTTTGGAATTAACACTTGTGGTCAAAAATAGTTGCACCCTGCAGGAATCAAACAACAGAAACTCGGTGGGTAGGTTTCATGCTCGGTCGCGCCTCTGCATAAGCAAGGACAGCTCTTATTGCTGTACCTAACTGATCCAACATCCATGATTACAAAATTCAGCGAGCAGTGATGCCCTCCATGAGTCATCCTGTTAGTGCCAGCACCACTGCCAGATGGCTTCATGACGCCGGACTACATGCGTACAGAACGTTACGATGACTGCCCTTAACATCATGTCAGTGTCTCTAAAGGCCACAATGATGTTAAGGGCAGGCATCGTAACGGTCTGCATGCATGTACATGTGCATGCATGGACTCAGATGGCAGCGAGTCATCTTCAGTGAGGAGTTCTCCTTTTGTCTTGGTGGAGATGACCAACAAATCTGTGTGTGGAGGCAACGCAGTCAGCGCCAAGATCAATGGTTAGTTGCCACACATGACATGTCCAAAAGCTCTGATGTCACTACACCTCCAACCCTACTGGAAAATCTGAAGGAACTGTGTGAGAACATTCAAGCTGCATGGGACAGATTATTGCAGGACACGCTATTGGGAACTTCTACAACTCCATGCCAAGACATAAGCTTTTTGGATTAGCACACATGGCAGCCCGACGCCATCCTGAGAGATATTACTACTTCTGTATGTGTAGCTCAATAAATATTACCCGTATCAGTCTGTATTTATCATCATTTATTGTTCTGGTAACCTTTATTAATAGAATACATCTAAAGTATGAAACTGTATAGGAATTTAAATTAATGGTTGTAGTGATCATAATTTTCACTGTGTCTGTATTATTACAATATTGTTAACATGTGCTGCTGATAAACAACTGATATGGAAAGTAAAATCAATTCACACAGTTCTATATTGAAGACCATAAATAATATTAGCAGCTCTATGCACTTTCTGATCACATAAACATTATAAGGAGAACATCCTCTGCCCAAACCTTGTTTAAACATATTAACGGTGTATCAAATGTGCATCGACAAATCTGAAGTGGGACCGTGCAGCCAAGAGAAGTTCGAATGGATCAAACACAAGATCATTCAAACCTTTTATTGTGTTTTTACTGTTATATCATTCTGCAACTTCACCTTGCTCTTTTTTAATTAACCAAATTATTATTTTAAGGCTAGAATGCTACATTCTCTGATCAGGACATGTAGATTATTAAGTTATCTTGTCTATTTAGTTTTAATATGAGAATGATGCAACAGTTGTATTTTGTCATAATAGGTATATATAATATATTATCATAATAGGTGCTGCCCCACTTAAGGTGGAATGGGATGAATCTGAACAAGAAGCTGGCGCATTGGAAGCTGACTTCAGTGTTATAGTTTTAATGTTGGTGAGATTTATGCCCTTAAAACGACCTACCTAGAGTTTTGTGTACAGAGCTGGAGCTATAAAGCTTCACCATGGTGGGGCAGTTTGTCAGAACACATTTGCTGTATCACAGGGTGGGGGTGGGGGGCAGGGTGGACAAGAAAAGGAATCATAAGATTTGAAGTGTTTCCACCTTTCACATCGATTTTCTTTCCGCATCTGCTACAGACAGCGTGACCATCTTCAATCAAGCTTCTCCTCTGCACTCTAATAAAACACAAAATATGACCACACTTATTTACACCTACTTCTCTCATACAAGTAAAGAATCTCCAGAACTTCTTGTACAAGGGCTGCACAATATGAGTGCACTGCTGTGTGCTTAATTTGTGATATGCCTCTTGACAACACACAAAAAATACTGATCTGTGCATGAAGATCAACTTCTATCAGTTTGACCACACTAATTCATGTTAGATCATGTCACTGCTGTGCATCATTTAAACACCCGACTAACGTCAGTGTCCATGGCACACAATAAAACATTCAATTATTCGATAAGAGGCTCATTTGCATATTGCAGGCTTCTGCGAAATCAGTGTCGTGAAGGTTGATATTGACATAACAATTAACAAATGATCTGTTGTTCAGTCCTCACACCACATAGTTGATCTTAACTTTTCATCCTGTTCAATGTATGTTTAATATACATGTATATGTGTATAGGTATTTTCTACTTTAGCAGCTTCTCGTGACTCTACTATTCATATAGGACCACAGGCAGGGCAAAGCCTTCACAACCCCACATATCTGAAGCGGCAAACAGTAAATGAGGTTTCTCTAATCTCGAGCTGTGATCAACCAGCATTTGTACACTTTGTTGCCGCACAGAGGTACATTTTATTCCACAGCCTCGAAAGGCAGCTGTTTTTCAAGCGCTGTTTTCCAAATAAGTGCACCTGCATCACGAATAATGAACACACATAGTCTCCTCAGAAGCAGGCGCACTTATACCCCCAACAGACCTCCACCAATCAGCAGCAGATCGATTCCAGGTTCGCAATATTGAACAACAAAAGGGGGAGAAAGAAAGAGACACAGAGTGGAGTAGCCCCTAGGGTGCTTAGAAGAAACAACATCTTGTAGATCAGCTTCTAGCTTGCAAACACGCACACACATTTGCACACTCACGTGCAGGTAGTGATTTTGTAAAAACCTATTCATCACAAAGCAGTTAGGTCTTATTTTTGTAAATATGCTAACTTCCCAAAGAACTAAGAATTGAACATGTTGGACTGGTTTCCCCTAGACAATTAATTATACAGTCCTTTCAAAGAACAATCTCCAGCGAAAACACTGTGTAGTGCAGAACACCTGCCCTGGAAACCATGTCTATATTTTAGCTAATTCCATCCTGTTTAGAGCAAACTAGCATATTGAAGTTGTGTTGCGACATACTGTATTTGTATTTTCTTTTTTGTTACATTAAGAACACGAAATATAATTGAGGAACTTTCAGCTTTACATTGACAGTGTTACTACAGTTTAACACTTTTTGTATATTGTAAACAAGATTTAAAATCTACAAACAAGAGTTCTTTTATGGCATTTTGCTGCACGCAGGTGTCCATAGACAACATAAAGCGATGCTTTATTAAATTTGACAGTTCTTTAGCACGGCTAGCTAATAAAGACATAATATTGATACACAACAAAAATGACATTAGCTGTTTGGCTTAGAACAGCAGTCTCTCTTTCTTTTACTCACTTTCTTTTATTCACTTTAACTTACAGTGACAGTGTGATATCACTGGACTGGGAGATTTAACAGAGAATAGATTCCTTAAGGTAATAGTGTAAATGTGGTAGGATAGGCTTCTGTTCAGAAGATAAATATATAGTTTGATACTACTGTTCAAGGATAATTCCATTGTAATGAGTGTGTGTTTTTATGTGCAGAATTAGGAGCTACAGAGAAATCAAACGTATTTATTTTTTGTAGAGGATAGGAGCAGTGTTGTGAGAACATCATCACTGTAGGTAAGAAACTATCATTGTAAAGGCATTGTTCCTTTGTGTAACTGTCGCTTGAAGACTGTATATCCATTTGGAGTTGATAAATCAAAATTATTTTCTCATGCAGATTAAAAGTGATCACTAATGTGATAAATGGACAAGGGCATGTCAAAGTCAGAAGACCTAACTGGAAGGTCGTCCTCAAAATTGGGTTTCATTCCATTTTGATTCGGAACATTGCACCACATCCTCTAGCACATGCACAGTGTTCTTTTTTCCATAGCTCTGATGCACAATCTTGCTGTCACATACACACACAGGTGGACATAAACACATTGCTCTGCATGTACTTGAAAGGGATGTCAGGGATCAAGGCTTTGTGATAGGTTGACAGGAGTGGAGGTTTGTTTGCAGAGAGAAGAAGCAGAGCTCCTTGGGGGAAAACAAACTTCAAACGCTGGTACCCCGATTTGCCCTGGGGTCCTGTGCAGGATTCAGTGCTGGAAAAGCGGGCAGTCAGCACTTTATTCTCTTGCTGATTCAACCTCTATAAATACATGTAGAAACTCTCCCTCACACACTGACGCGTTATTGCATCATATATATTAAGCCTCCAGTGTTTAATTATTTCTACAATCGATTAGCCCATCCACTATTACACCTTAATCAACTAATCAAACTATTATGTCTTCTTCAGTTCCTCTCTCTTTACTGCCATCATCATTTAAAATGACATCCGTAAAGGGTGCAGTGAAACAGTAGGATCCATATCATCAACACTTCTACTGTATTGAATCTGTCATATGGTTATTATAGATAGTGTTTTTTAAAAGGGAACTTTACCCATTTTCATGGCTGGGATGTAAACAAAGTCATTCAGAGTGATTTAATGTGAAATGGGTAATTGTAAAAAACTGTACTCACCTATTGAGATTTTTTTTTTTTTTTTTTGGAAGTGATGAGTACCAGTGTATCTCAATGTCTATCCTAACTATTCAAAACTACCAGTGAACCTACATGTCCCTTCTAAATTATATTATGTAATGTTGAGAAGGATGTAAAAGTGGTAAATCTGAACAATAAAAAAAAGTCTCCTTTAAAAGTAATATTACATATTAGGTAGTTTAATAATAACAAATAATGAATATATAGTCTTAAATTGAAAATGAAGTCACGTATTTAGATATTTTAGTTCTGCAGTATAATTCAGTGCTTTGATGTGACACAGTCTCTGATTCTTTTATAGGGTCATAATGTCGACAGCCTTAATACAGCATTCTTATTTAGCATCCAAAATAACCACTGGACCTAGTTTCTATGTAATGCCCAGGTAATGTATACTTCCAAAGACCACCAGTGTGATTCCTCTTGAAACATCTTAACCATTTAATCATGCAGACATGTTTAGAAATCAGTGGAATTCACCTTTAAAATTTATTAAGGAATAATGTGATTTTAAGAGGACAATATTATATAATATTGATTTTTATACAAAACGTATTCAAACCTTCGAGGCCTGCAAGCATTATGTTATGATCTTTTTAAACCCAAAACATTAACAATATAGAAATAGATAGAAAGATAAGCCAAATATACAAAAAAAAAAAACATTTTAAACATTTTAAACGGTAGTGTCTACTGGGACGTGTTCTTTTTTAGCATTGTTTTTAAAAATATATTTTTAAATTTCCTCCTAAAGTAAAAATGTAGTATTTTATCTTGATTTTTAGTTAATAAAAAATTTAACACACTTTTACTCTATAGGTCTTATTTTAGCCACAACCCAGCATTTTACAACAGGGCGAAGTGATACTGCATCTTGAGCATTTAGATTCTATTCTTTTGAAGTAAATTCATTGTATTTGCCCAAACATTTGCTCAAGTTTTAGTAGTACTATAATTCAACTAAATGTTCGATCATTTGTTAAACAAAGTAAAATAAAACCAACATAGTTACGACATGAAGTCACTTAAAGCAATGGGATTTTAGGTTAACATGGAAGTTAGTCAAAAGACATCTATGACTTCCATATCCTTCTGTTGCACACATTTACTACCCACATGTACAAAACCCGACATCCTTACACACACACACACACACACACACACACACACACACAGAGCTCTTCGATTTTACACACTCACAAACACTCCACCTCTGAGAGCCAACAGGTATCAGCATCTGCTCTGACATGAGTGGTGGCAAAGGGTGGAGACGAAAGTAAACTGACTTAGTTATGTAACACCTGTTCATCCCATAGGACTGCACAAAAGAGCAGACATTCTCTTTTCCTGGTCTCTGTTCTCCCTCTCAGCTACGTGTTTTTTTTTTTTCCTGTCATCTACAGGGAATCGCAGCCTCGGCGCGCTCTAAAGGGGAACACAAGCAGAAAGTCTTTCTCACTGTCTCCTTTGGCGGGATCAAGATCTTCGATGAGAAGTCAGGGGTGAGTGAGAGGGCTGATTTACGCTACTGTAAGAACTCTGGGTGAACTTCAGATTCCTGAATTTCCAGACACCTGGGTTACTCTACTTGGGCCAGAGCATCTCTCCAGCCTCGAGTCATAGGGTCTACCCTCTTGGTGTTTGTATCACAGAACATTAGTGACTCGTTGCCAAGTTGTGACATGGATTTATTTCGCTTATAACAGTGAGAATTGATGTTTTGGAATCAGATTTTAAATTGAGTAATGTATTCGTATGCAGGTCATAGCCATTCCAGCCTCACCTGGAATTCTGTTTCTGGAATTCTGAATCCGGTTTTCAGTTGTTTCTTCATTTGTTTAACATCACATCACCTTGTTGCCATTATTCTTCAGCTGGTAAGGTAATTCTGAAATTAAACATGGACATGCTAGTCCTTTTAGAGCGTGTGTTCACATAGACAGATACAGGTAAGTTTGCACTGAGAATTGGGCTGTATTTCATATGTGATACTGAAAGGACATTTGAATTGGAAATATGACATATGGCCTCTTTCTGAATAGTTAACATTTTGTAGCATTTCATCATGTATGTACATTTCAGGTAAACCTAAAGAAACTGAGCCTTTCTCTGTCTGATCACCTACCACTATTAAATCAAGCATAGAGTCCCCTGATTTTGAGCCTGTTCTGGTTTGGTGTCTGTTGTTTGCCTGACAAGTAGCAGTTCACACATTTATTTTTGATAATGCATGAAAGGACTCTGTTATTCCTAATGAAAACTAGAGGGCATCTGTTTGTTGGGTGAGTATTCTTTTGTGCAGTGTTCTTTTTGTTCTTTTGTCGGGTTAAGAGCACTTCTTTGCTGCTTATCCTTTCTATTTTTGATTCAAAATTTAAAAAAAAAAAAAAGCCTAATCTTTATTTGACGTATAGTTATTCTTGCTTTCTCAAGTCTATGTGTGCCATAGCTGTTGTCATCCATTAATACTCTGTGCCCCCATGCCATATTTATTTGGGTGCCCATATTTGTGGATGGTACTGTATATTAAAAAGATCATTAAAACGTCCAAACAACAAAATTAGAACTGGGCAGTAAATTACATCAGGAGCATTTTTACCTAGACTCTGAACAGTCAGGGAGGGAGATCAGATATGAGCAATACGTGTGTAATGTGACCATATCAATAAGTATGTTTACACTGATATCATCAATAGTTTATGTTTGCATGACAGATTATCATGTGTACCTCATTCCCCATGACATGGCCTGCTACAATTATTACGTACTGGTCTGATGTCAGTTATTTGATTTAAATTAGATTTCACAATTCTATGTTTACATTACAGTCAACTGAATTTGAATTGGATGCAATTCATCTACTGTGGTAAATGGATAAAGTAAACAAGTGAATAGTTTAACAAAAACAGCAGTTCTAACTTTTTTTCTCCTCGAATGCAAGCTGTATCTGCCATTAGTAAGGAGCTTATCAGCCATTTTTGGCTTTTTATCTATCTATCTATCTATCTATCTATCTATCTATTTATCTATCTATCTATCTATCTATCTATCTATCTATCTACCTATCTATCTGTCTATCTCATATATTCACAATTACAAATATGAGTTTATATGGTGCCCACCTTGTGTTTGGTCAAAGATTATGCAAAACTCCTCCTAGCTGTAGCTCAGCTGTCTCCTGCTAATAAAACACCTCCATGAGCAGGCTAAATAGGGCTCCTTGTCATCCTAAAGCTGCAGGCCGTTGTGTTTGTTTCTTGGACTCTGAGCAGGTTGGACTGGACGCAGGGCAAGGCTGCTAAGGGAGGCCTAAGCCTGTGTTAATGATGCATTTTAAAGACTTGTTCGCTCCCAGGGGAAATCAAACAAGCCTAATTGAATAGTTGTCTCAGAATAGAAAGGTATTGGCCATACATGAGCTGACTGATAGGTATAGGCCATACATTAGCTGGCTGGAGGATGCTAGCTTTAAGGGAAGAGGACATGTGACCTTCATAACAGGCATGTTGGGACAGATCTGAAGGGTGTTAGTTATGTTTTTATGTATGTATTTATTTATTTTAGAAGGTACGTGGTGGAACTCACATTTGTAAACAAGAACTTCTCTTGATCTCAGTTCATGGATCCAGTCCAACAGTCTTCTTAAATTGTGCTTACATGCACACCAGTGGTGGATTTTAGTCTATGACTGCTAGGCTTACTTGGATAGGAGGATTTCAACAGAACAGTTTGATGCTTATGATCTAACCTTAGTCAAAATCAGCTTAGCCTGATCCAAACGCGGGCTAATATTGACTGCACATATTAAATGTACTACACTTATAAATGCTTAGATCACTCCTGCATAGAGGTTGTTGTAAACAAGCTATCAAACAATCTTGTAGTTAAAGGGGCACTGTGGCCACGCTGTCTGGCATAGGCTGTTTATGTATTGCAACATGCGTGCTGTGTGTTGGAGTGGTGAACACTGATGAACCACAAATTAAAAAGATTTAAAATCAAACTGGCATACGATGCTCCACTACAGAGTACAGAATTAAATGTATACAAACATGTTAAACTGTAGTTTTAGGCTGGAAAAACAAGTAAACAAGACTATAGATGGACTACTCTTTATACCACTTATGTAAATGTCTTGACTCAGGCCAGTTTCTTGAACTAATTGTGGCTTTAGAGATGAATCAAGATAAAAAGAAAAAAAAATAAACTTATAAAGAGACTATCCTTCTTCTGTGAGGTTCAAGCAGTTCACGGCACAGCATGACCCAAAGTACCCAGCTTTGATACTTTAAACCATGTTAGAAGCCTTTAGAAAGAGAGCTTAGCTGAAACAGACAGGGCTATGAATTGCTTTCATCCAAGTCCTGTCATCTGTGAACTTTTCATATTGTTTTAGAATCCAAGGAGATTGAAGTAGAGTGGGCACATGGCCTTGAGGTCATCACAGTATTATAAAGAGGTAATAATCTGTTTTTGAAGTGTTTCAGAGTGGATATGTTCTGCGTTATTGCCCACAACCACAAGCTCTGTTTACCAACATAAACTCAGGTTTGAGGTCTTCTGTCTCGTTTGTTCTGAAGAAAAGGTTAGACTGTTTCGCGTGGGCTTGATCTTATTCCTAAGTCTTTGCTGTAGAGCTTAGGTGAACATTAGAGTTCTACCGTTCATCTGAAAGAGTACTATTGAGCAGCCAGGTGATGATTTGTGGAGATTAGCAGTGAAGGCTGGAGAGCTGTTGTGATTTAGTTTGCACAGTACTCAACATCTTTTGATAAATGTGGGGTCTGGGTGTGCTGACATCATGGCGCCACGAAAAGATCCCATGTGACAAGGTTTTAATTCTCTGTTCGTACATCTTATGTATTAGTCTGCCAGTCCCTGTGACCTTTTGTGCATGTGCATGAGAGGAGGGGGCAAGGTATTAAAGGGCCCATAATAAACTGAATTGTGCTCTCTTTTTTGTAATAAAAGAATTTGATATAAAATGTACACATTCTTAAAGTTTTACAGTCATTCTCCAGACTGTACAATCCAAATACGGAAACAAAACTATTTGTTTTTAATTTACTAATTTCTGTGATGTCACAAAAAACATTCACATTTACGGTTAGCTACTTTTGCATACATTTTAGATACATCACATTTATAGCAGATTAACCCCATCACTTTCATAATGAATGAGACTGCTTTTTGCACCTGGCACAATGCAGGGCAGCCAGTCAGAAGAGAGCTCATGTCTATGTACCAGTCTTAAATGTACAGTATCAAAAACTGTCTGTTTAATTAATAGAAAATGATCATGTAAAAATTAGCCATAGTGAGTAATGATTGCTGTTCGAGCAAAAAACACACAAACTTTATAATTGAAAACAAATGAAAAAAAAAAAAAAGTACTTCATATGTTCTTTTTATTCTGCCACTCTGTTTAGTGGCCATGCTGGTAGTGTTTCGGGTTGCTTAGTGATAACTACTGAATAAACTCCCACATAAAAGCAGAAGAGTGCTAAGACAGACTATGAATGTTACATCTAGGTGTATTTATGTACAGTGCTACAGCACCACTGTATCTATTACTTTGTATAGTGAATATAGATTAGAGGATGCTAGCTTCCTATTCTTATTTATCATTCCCCCTTAAATTATGTAGGGCGTAGCATGGCCTCTTTAGGCATTAGCATGTACCTGCTGCACTATTTAAGGTGGAATGTAATTCCAATAAGAGGCTAAAAAATTCAGTCTGGAAAGATTAACTGATTACTGTGTTGCACAACAGACAGGGAGTGCTCCACAGGGTTTATTACCATTTTGATCATTTTGAATTATGTGAACTCAGCACCAACACAAACTGCAGAAAACCAAGTGTGAAAAAGCCAGTTCAGGAGGATGAAGGGATATCTAAACAAGTTGGTTCATTTGGGTTGTTTGTTGGATACTGACTGTCATGATTGTCACATTTAAGACAGTAAGTTTTCTGTTTTCTTGTTATCACTATCTAGTGTACTTCTTTATCTCAGGATAGCATATAAATGAGAGAAGAGTAAGAAGATGATTTTAGAAAAACTTTGTTTCACAAAGGCAATGCGGCAATGCAGTGTGTGCAAAAAAACCCAAGGCCTTTTGGAGTTTTACACACTGAGCTTAATGCCATGGCTCATGTCAGAGTTCGTGGTTGTTCCTGTGCTTTGTTGGCTCCTTTTAATCATCCGAGCTCTGAGGTGAAAAACAGCCTTGAATTATGTCATACATTGCTTCTGCGGAGTCACTGTGTGGATCAGAGGTCACAAATCTCTCACTGTAATTGCTCAATGAATCCATTTCTGCTTTGTCTTCCTTGTGCAAGCTTTCAGTGAACACTGTACTGTCAGGTTTTCACATGGTTACAGCAATGATGATGTTTTCAGACAGTGGACTGTGTCCACTCACTGTCCACTTTGTTAGACACATCTGCCTTGAAGGTCCACATTGTAGATGCAGAAGTCGGTGACAATAGCTCATCTGTTAATGCACATGGTGTCATTCATCATCTAGTAAAAAACAGGGTGAAAGAGAACTATACAGAGAAACAGACAGTCTGTAATTTTAGTACTATAAAGTGCACCTATATGATCAGTGGAGCTAAGAAAACGGACAGAGCATGAAGAGGTGTACCTAATGAAATTGCAATGGCTATGAGGACCATTTGACACTTGACCTAATTAGCCTCATAGCGAATGCAGTGCTGGCTGTTAATATAAGCTTCTATTCCGATATTCTATATTGGCTTGTTGAAAGGACACATTGTGTAAATTAGACTCTTCAGCAAAGTATTCCTTTAAAAGATGATGTTTGCTTTTCAGCCGGGCGGCTGATTTAAAGAGGCATTTGTGAAGAGATGACATGGCTCTGGAGAGGCTGGGGCTCTAGGCACCTCTTCTCTTTTTTATTACACAGCTCTTGTGTCACTATAGTGGTAATCCCAGGACTTAGAGCTGTTATAGGAATATAGAAGTGCCGGTGTGTGTGTGCGTGTGTGTGAGTGAATCCAGGGTGTATATCACAGTGATAGGCTATGAGGCAGGATGACTGGGCCCTGTCATTGTGGCTGTTTTAAAGCTCTTATTAGATTTGGGATGGACTGTCCTCTACCACAGTCAAGGCCATACTTCATCCTGCTATCTTACTCCATCTCTCTTCATCTCTCACTGTCCCTCTATCCCTCCATCTCTCTCCTTCTCTGCCCTTTCATATCATTCATTCCCATATGTTCTCCTTCTCGTGAAGCTTTGCCCGTCTTCCTCTTCCTCCTGGATTTGAGTGGGAAAAATGTCTTGTTGGACAATACTGCGTGGGTTACAAACAGCTTTGCTGCTTTCCAGCCTGAATGGACTTGACACACTGCTTGATGTATTTCTAACAAAGTCTCAGAAGAAGCGTCAGTTTTTATGAGGCTTTTACTAGAGACCCAGGTGGATGGGCGAGCGCAGAGGACAGAGAAAATAGAATGAAATAAAGCAAAGAGAAAGGCAAGGGGCACAAAAGAATGGGGGAGATAGAGAGGGACTTTACAACTCCCATTTCAAATTTCATAAGCCCTAACGACAAAGCAAAGGCCATGAGTCATTTCAGCAGAGAGATCTTTCTGGCCTGAAATGTGTTAGCCTGACGGGCAATTTAGGACAACATCAATACACATTGGCAATGTGTGATGGTAATATACAGTCATATGCAGAACGTATATGCCATTTTCTCCTATTTTTGGTGCATAATTTGTATTTTTTTGCAGAGTTTCACAAAGTGGAAAAATAATAATACAAAATAAATAACATACACTTAGAATCAAAAGAACAGGGAAGTGCTATTGAGAAGGAAGATAAGTTACCAGCATAAATAATGATGAATGTAGACTGATAGGGGCGATATTTATTGAGCTACACCTACAGAAGTAGTGTCTCTCAGTATGGCATTGGGCCGCCATGTTTGCTAACATAACATGCAGATGCCTCGGCGTGGAGTTGTAGAGGTTTCTAGTGTCCTGCAAAAAATCCAACCCATAGATTTATGTTCAGTTCTCACACAGCTCCTGCAGATTTTCCAGTAGGAGTGGAGGTGGAGTGACACCAGGCTTTTTGGACATGTAATGCGTGACAACAGAGCGTTCATTTGGCGCTGACCACAGAGCCTCCACTCACGATTGTTGGTTGTCTCCAACAAGACAAACACAGGACTTGTCAGTGAAGATGGACTGCTGCCATTCTAAATCACTCCATGACAGTCTGGTACGACACCACTGCAGTCTTTTGCAGTACTGACGTGATATTAAGGGCAGTCGTTGTAATGGCCATATGCCAATGGTGGTCTATCCGTGTTTACGTCACATGTGTGGCCCAGCGTGAAGCTGGAATCATCCATGTCTCACTATTTTGAACCTGCTTCATTCCAATTTTTGTTGTTGTTGTTGTTGATGGCCACCTTTTAACCTTTTTCAAGATGTCAAATTCAGCAAACAAACCTGTGTTTTAAGATATGCTCTCTATATCAGATGTGCACTTTTTTTTTTACATAGAACATCATCAAAACCAAAACCTTTGCATATGACTGTAGTTATATATTCTATATGATTTCTATATGATTACAATTATATAATGTAATTTTTTTTTTTTTATAATATTAGAAGACATACATGTTTTGGGTCCAGTTTTTAGTGTGCTTTATGTTCTTGTGGCTCTAGGTATACTGATATTACCATTCATTGTTGCATTGTGGTCTTATTGGTACCTCTAAATCCTTGCCTTAATATTTATTTCATTTATTGGGCTGTGAATACATACCCATTGCTTCAGTAATTTGTAATGCATGGTGATATCAAACCATCTTGTGTATAGCGATTTTGAAGTATTGTCAAAGTCCTTGTAGGAATGCCTGTCCACTTACCAGCAATTTTAGCAAAGACTAGTTATTTTCACTTGCACTCAGGCTCTCAGAATGGGTGTACCTAAGCTAACATTTCATTAACTGGTTAAAATGAATATATATTTGTTTAAGTAATCTGTGGTGTTTTTGTGCTTTTATGATTAACTGCAAGTTGATTAACTCATTTTACTAAATGGTGGGATTTTAGCCATATTGGGTGTTATTCTCCATATTTGGAGCCATATTGGTCTTCCAAGTAGTAAAAAGTTTCCTTCTATGTTTATAGCATTTCTGGTACTGTGTTGTCAGCAGGTTTCCAATACGCAGTAGAGATGCACTGATCATTAATTTTTATGGCTAATTACAGTTTTTTTACAGTCAGGTTGGTGAGGGTTGATTGTTTTCTTTAAAACCGAAGCGCTCAGGGTGGGCTAAACTGACACTTGAAATGTACTAGAACGCACAGTCATAATTCTATTTCTATTAGGCACAGTCATAATTTAAATAACATTATTTGTTTATTAATGGCCCAAATCGGCATTCTTAATTCACTTAGCTCATTTAATCGAAAAAGACAATTGGCTATTCAGCATAATGAGTCATGTATAGCAGCCGCATTCAAATACTGTGCAAGAAAACTTAACTGCCTTACATTATTCAAACCATAAAATTACAAAACAGATCTGCCAAAATGAACATAATAAATTGTCCAGCTTTATGAGGAACAATGTGGAATCTAATAGGCTGGAGGGAATTCCTCACACGTGGTTGTTGGCGGATCAGTGTTGTGAGACTTTGAAAACAAACATTCAGTTGTGTATTCAAACATTTGAGTGGTGCTGGAGCATGAAATGTCATAATTTATGCTGGTTAGGCATGACTGAATAGATTTGAAAAGAGAGATGGAGTGAGGGGCAAACTCATTAAATAAGAATTTGGTTGCATGTGTCTCTCTGCCTGCACTTTTCACAGCTCTCTGGTGTCGGCATCCCCCTTGAGGTCTTCCTCTGATGAAGAGGAGAGGCTTCCTAATTTCATTACTGCCGATCAGCAGAGTGCTGTGTGAATCTCAGCGACTGGACTAATCAGGCTGTGGCCATGACCATTGACGCCCTGCCAAAAACAGACACTCCAATTATTAACTCCCACATATACACAAAGTGCTGAACACGTCTACACACACACTCGCTGTACTAGTAAACAAATGAAACAAATTTAAGTTCTATGCCTGAGCCCTGAAACATGATTCATCAGATTGCTTTATGACAGGTAATGGGCAAATCGGCTCAACAATATACAACAACCAATTACCTGTGGTTTCCGCCAAGAAAATCCCGATTCTGCATGCCATTATTGTTTAGAATAATTTCCCTCCTGTTTTAGTCAACACATGTATAAGCACGTGTTAAATTGCATATATTATTTTTATTGTAGCATGACAGCAAATAAGCACAAGGTGAAATAAAGATGAACCCACCTGGCACTCTGTTTTAACTAGTTTGGGTCACTGAAGACTACCAAATTAAGCTCATGTTGAGAGCTGAACCTGAAGCGATGCCATTGTTCAGTGGTGGACAGGAGAGGGAGGCACCCTCACAACATTAGTACTAGAGTTTTTATTGTTGACTGCGTCTGGATTGATGGATGCATTCACACTTGTATAACATCAGGCGAAACCGTGTCCTACTGAATTGGTGATCAGATTTGAATCTGTTTTAAAAGCTCCTTGTGAGCCTTTACACCTGGATCCAGATACAACTCTGATGCTAAAGACTCACAGTATTAACAGGGGTTAATGGCTGTGTCCTGTGTTCAGACTACGTATCAGCCTTAAGGCAGACAGAGAGGACATGAAATCATCAGAGTCAATCAGTTATGACAAAATATCAAAATGTGGAACTAGGTGGGTTAGAAATTGGTTCAAAAGCTTTAGCAGGCGTTATGTAGTGTAGAATACTCCCCTGGAGGTCTCTAGAACATTCAGGCAGAGGGGCTTTGTACGGGAGCCTCCGTGAAGGCTGTAGGCCCTCCGTGACCGAGAGACGATCTCCTCCACTTAGTCACAGCTCCCTTTTAACTCATTAAAATGAAAAGCTCTAGTACAAATCCCTCTTACCCACAGCTGAGAGGGGCAACCTCTGCACCCCTGTGAAAGAGGGAAGCCACCTTCATTTCTCTCATTCTCAAGAAAATACTGGGGTAATGTACAGCTCTGGAAAATGAGATATGATCATCCACCTGATCAAGCGCAGGTAACAAAAAACAACAGGAGTGGAGGAAAGGAGGCTTTCAATGTGCAGACAGAATAAGAGAGAGAGCTTTGGTTGGCTGGCGTGCTGAAAAAAAATCTGGATAATAAAGCGCCACTATGGAGGAAAATCATCATGTAGCATCGTTCAAAATAATAATATGAAGAGTATTAGCAACTGCGCAGGGATCAGTCCTCTGCAGTCACACTCTATCCCTGGGACATTTGAAAATGGATCTTGTAAGTTGGTATGATTTACGGACGCGTAAAAATGAAATTTGCTGAATGACCCTCACCCCACTCATGTCCAATTTCCATAACCCGTCCAATATGGTTACTCGTTTCAATCAGCACTTAGTTTCATAAGTCAGCCTCTGGTACGCCCGAAGTGTCATCTCCGTTGTCCGCTGCCTCTGATTTGCATGGAAATGAGATTTGACCAGTCCAATAAAGCGGTTTGGCACACATAAAAACAGCTGTTGATGTAAATGACTATGTCTGTTCCACTTACTCTAATATCATTAGACAACGCGCATGCGTGGGAGTGGGAGTCGGTTTTACATGTGTGTGTACGTGCATGTGTGTATAGGATGTATAGTCGCGTTGAAAAATAATTCAGATGTTTAGCTGATACTTTTTAAGAAATTAGGTAGCCATAGCCTGCGCTTTTAGGGCATAGCAGGCTGGCCTAAAGGAGCAGCTCAGCAAAACATCTAATCTACACAATTTCACAGTTACTCCAAATATAGACCACCAGCCATGGCATATCTGAGAGTTGATTCTTTAGCTTGGGTTTCAGGGCTAATGTGGCTAGCAAGTAATGAAAGCTGAAGTCCACAATTTCATTGACAGGACAAAACTGCTTTTCCTTACCCTTTGTGGTAAAACATGTTGATGTTAATGCTAAAGCTTTAAAATGTACCATTCACTCTTCAGTACATGCTGCCCAGACCGTTTCCTCCCAGTTTCCACCCCCGTGTCCTCCCAGCTTCCACCCCCGTGTCCTCCCAGCTTCCACCCTTGTTTCCATGCCGTTTCACCCCAGTTTCCACCCTGCTTTCACCTGGTCACTTCATGCATCTTCATGCATATTCAAAGCGGATGCAGATTCAGTCACTCAGACCACTTCAGGAGATTCCAGCGATTAAAAGTTTGATGATTATTATTTTTTGTTGTTTTTTTAAACGTACAAAACTCTTAAAACTCTTTATTCATTTTGAAACCTGCAGCTTCCTTGCAGTACAGATTGTGTTAGAGTTTCCTGTGTGCGTACCCGCGCACGCAGGCACGTTATACACCTCTCCATATGCTGTGGAACTCCCTGAGGGAACCATGGGCGACTGATTTCTCAAGATCCTTTCCAATCCCGACCCTGGGGGAGTCGTTTCCACTGCCCACCCGCTTGTTCTTTCTGGGAGCGCATGTTTGTGTGTGAGCTGGCACAGGTGGCATGTGTGATTGAGTTCAGTCCTCTCCTCACTAATTACCTCTCTCTCAGGCCCAGTCGCCTGCAGACACAGGAGGAGTGCCCTGCACTCGTTTCCTTTCTTTCTTTCTTTCTTTCTTTCTTTCTTTCTGTCTCACTCTATATCTCTGGTCTTCTCAGTATCTTTCCGTGTCACACACTGTCCTCTGTCTTATTGATTCTTTCCCTCTCTATACTTTCCCTCTTTCTTTTTTCTTTCTCCCTCTATTCCTGTCTCTGTCTCTCTTTCTGTCTCTTTCCTTCTCTCCCTTTTTTCTCTCTTTCCATTCCTCTTTCTCTCCATTTCTCTTTGTCTTGCTCCTTCTGTACTTCTCTTCCTCTTTCCTTTTTTACTTATCATGTCTCTCTATCTTTCTCCTCCTCTCTCTTTGCCTTTTCTCCCTCACTTCTCTTTCCCTTCTTTCTTTCTTTCTTTCTTTCTTTCTTTCCATCTCCACTCCCTCTTGTTTTTTTCCATCCCCCTCTTTTCTCTCATGACTCCCTCTCTCTTTAACTCATTTTCTTTCCAACCCTCTATCTATCCATCCTTTCCATCCCTGTCCATGCACTCTCTCCATCTCTCTGTCTGTCTCATTTTTTCTCTAATCAAAAGCCGTGGCCACAACTCTTGGCATCACCATGGCAGCCACTAATTAGTGGCTACCTGGCACCGTGGCAACAGCATGTTTTGGAAGTCAGGGTTGAGCGGTCGGAATAATGACACGTCTGCCGATTATTAAATATGAACACTCTCAGCGCGCCCGCTGCTCTGTGTGAGTGAGTGTGTGTGTGTGTGTGAGAGAGAATGAGGTGTCGCCTACATGATTACACACAGAGACTGTAATAAACACAGTACACCCTCCCTTATGGCATGTGTGAGACAGACGTATGATCAGATATGAGAGAGAGAGCAGATGAGACAGTGTGAGAATATGTTTGTGAGAGAGTGTCCACGTGTCGGAGTGAAAGCCCAGCAGGCAGGTTTTTGGCTGCTAGCTGAATGTCTTTGGGCAAGCTGTGACAAGGAGATGCTGAAACGTTGGCTCATCTGCAGCAGTAGCGCTATAACTAATGTCTGAATGGAGCAGATCAATGAAACTCTTTAGTGTGTGCCTGTGTGTGCATGTGTGGAGGTAAGTATGCATGTGTGCAGAGAGAGAGATTGATGGAATGTTGGAGAGGAGCGAGAGAGATGGAGTATAGGAGGAGAGAGAGATGAGTGCTGGGAAAGTTATAAATCAGTCTGAAGTCTGTTAATGAGACGGTGCTGGCTGTGGAATATGAAAGGTGAAGGACAGCGGATGTGCTGTAGCTGAAAACAGACGGACTCTACTAGGGAATCAAAAATGGGGGACTCATTTATAATACATGCATATGTTCAGATTTACACTAAAGTAGTGATTTATATAGCATGGCTTTAATGTACAGCTGTGTGTAGATCACATGTGTGTAGAAAGGTTCCAAAACTGATGTAACACTGGCAGTGCATGTGTACTACAGGTGTATATATACAGGGGTTGGACAATGAAACTGAAACACCTGGTTTTAGACCACAATCATTTATTAGTATGGTGTAGGGCCTCCTTTTGCGGCCAATACAGCATCAGTTCGTCTTGGGAATGACATATACAAGTCCTGCACAGTGGTCAGAGGGATTTCAAGCCATTCTTCTTGCAGGATAGTGGCCAGGTCACTACGTGATGCTGGTGGAGGTTCGTCCTTCTTGGTGGTATGCTGACATTACCCTGGATACCATGGCTCTTGATACATCACAAAGACTTGCTGTCTTGGTCACAGATGCGCCAGCAAGATGTGCACCAACAATTTGTCCTCTATGAACTTGGTAGTAATAATGTTGTGTGCATTGCAGTATTTTGCAAACTATTTTTATTTTATAATATATAAGTAATAGAAGAGTCCACTTATTTAGGACCTTTGCTATTGGTCCATTTCTGTCCATAAAATGTCCATTCATGAATAATATGAAGGATGGTTGATTTCATATTGCACAAAAAAAGGCCAATTGATGTGGAAAGGGATTTCATAAAATGTCCCGACAAAGAAATTTTACAAAAAAAGATTGATGTGTGTCAAGTAAAACTGTGTCAAGTAAAATGTTTGTATATCTCACTATACTATCTCACTATCTTTTGAAAAAAGCCTTCAACTCCAAATGAAAAACATGAGATATACTGTAGATATAAGAGCACATATTTACCAAAATATTATTTTTTCAGTGTAAGGAGGATTATGGGTAAATTAATATGGACATGTGTGTATTATGTGCAACTGCACAGATGCATGAATGGGCAAGAAAAGAGAAGAGGTGGCTCTGTGATGGCTCTGCTTGTTGTCCTACAGCCTATGTTTTTATTGATGCTTGTTTATGCAAGCATCAGTACACACACAAGATCTGGCATTTGCTTCTCAGACGTCAGCACATCACTAGTTACATGTTGCATGCTATGCAATACTATCCGCTGGCTGTCTGTTATTGTGTACACTGTGAGTAGGGTGTGTTGCTGCAGGCTGTTGTAGAGCAGGGCTTTAGTGTACATTGTATTTGGAAGCTTGGCTGACTCCGCTGTGACTCTGCCGAAGATTTTCTTCAGTGTAATCTGGCTCCTACAGTGCAATTCCCTCTTTTAGCTGTGTGTGTGCATGTTTGTGTTGAATCTGTGTGTATGCATGCTTGATGTTCAGGACTGGAGCCATGGGCAGCAGAAGAGTTGGATTTTGCAATGTTACAGTGGTCCTGATCCATATATCACACAACACATTTGATTATTTTTATATGCTAGGTTATTAACTATTATATACTGTATGTAATGTTCTACATTAAGCATGTGTTACTGTAGCTACACATGGGAGTACTCTTTAACCTCAGTACCATTCAGGCCTCACTAACAATTTGTGTAAAACAAGATTTAGTATTAGTATTCAGGATTATTTCAGGTATGCATGTATGTTTGAACACCCCTTGTCACATGACATGTTTTGTTGATGATCTAAATTAGAATAAGTTAACACGTCCTCTACAGGAATCAAATTTTAGGGCACATGTTCTGTCTGTTTGTTTAACAAGTTGAAAGGAGCAATGTGAAAA
Source organism: Prochilodus magdalenae (assembly GCA_024036415.1). NCBI lineage: Eukaryota > Metazoa > Chordata > Actinopteri > Characiformes > Prochilodontidae > Prochilodus > Prochilodus magdalenae. The sequence goes on along the minus strand of JAMWET010000119.1, from coordinate 386,707 downwards.
TATGACACAGCCTATCTAAGGCATACTCCAACAACAGGGTTCAACATTTCACTAGAAAGTTGTTGTATACACCCCTGTCATAAGAAGCACACAGTCCTTCCTCCCAATGTTAGGATTAACAGCTGTTTACTTACGAGTTTCATAAGAACATTGTGAGTTTAGCATTAAACTTCGTCAAACTTCAATCTTTAGTCACCAAGAGCATCTCCACTGGTGGAAGGCAATGGCAATGTTAACGTTTGCTTTGCTTCTGTTTATATCTCTTTTTTTGTTTGCTGCCAAATTTAGATTCTTGCTGGGAGTGGACAGCTGTGACCGCTATAATGGCTCCTTGCCAAAAGCTTCAGCACTCATTGCATTAGCTCTTAATTTAATAAAGATTAGAAAGCGCATTCAGAGCGGTGCTACTTCATCCTTTCATGATGGACTGACGGAAGACAACACTACAGGGACTCACTATCGCCTCTTTAAGTACAAAGCAGTATTACGAGACAGGACTGACTGGTTTGCCTGATATTTCTTCAACGCAATACCTAAGCATCTTTAGTGTATCATCAAGTGTGGACTGTGGATACCTTTCGTTTGCTTTGGAATGTGTCAAACTAATAATCTTACATACTGTTCCTTCAACGTACTGGAAAATTTAATACCTAAAATACTAAGTATGCCATAACTTTTGTACAGGCCACATTTTGTGCATATATGTTCAATGAAATATGTTACTGAGATTGTAAGATTAATGAAGGCATTGATTTAAAACCCCAAAGGATTCTCTGAGCGCTCTCAGTTCATCACGTAAAGACTCTATAGAAATTTAAGGGGTCTTTCCAGAACATTAATCTTCTGGGATTCTTTAAAGAGCCATCCACTGAAAGCTTCTGTGGCTTTGCATTAAGGTCATCATGTCTGTTACCAGAGGGATATAAAGCCATCTAGCAACAGACTGTAGAGCATAGTAATTGTGTTCGTTAGTGTGTGTGTTGTGCCATTCAATTCCTATGGAATGGGTTGGAGCAACCTCACTAATTTTCATCTTATTAATTATCTTATTAATAACCTTGCCCTCAGAAAAAAACAGGTGAGCAGGTGTTTGGACATTTGTCATTTGTTGGTATGTGAATATATGAATTTTGTCTCTACTTTGTGTATAATAATTGTCTATACTATGCTTTTTAATAATAACTATAATAAGCAGGTCTGTATGAGACTGTTTGACAACTCCGTGCTGTTTGAAGCAAGTGTGCTGTGTTTTAGACACGCAGTTTGCACAATACTAATTAGTAGTGTATAAGTCTCTCTTGGATACATTTGCCTCATGGCTCCAGTGCAACTCAGGAAACTAATCGACCTGGTCTCACCTGAAAGGCTGTATTGGGGGAGGTGGCAAAATTGTGTGTGTTCCCCCTCATATATGTAGACTATGTATGTGCGTGCGTTTGTAGGCATACTGTAGATAAACCTGACTCAGTGCACAAGGTTACCATAAATCTACTTCCACTGGGATAAATACCAAACACATGCACACAGGCATCTCCCATTTCTCTCCTTTAAAGGGCACCATAGACATTACTTCTCATTAGAGCCACAGTCTGGGTACTTATCATGCAGGGGATGAGTTTCCTACTCGGAGAAGGACCCGGCATCCGCTTCCCCGGATTTGTGCTTATAGTTCATCTTTATAATAATGATCCTCCTTTCTCTGTAATGATTCAGGCTGCTTTTATTTCATTACATCAGCCCTCTTTGGAGAGGGAGACCTTACTTACAGGGCTGATCACTCACTCCCCTCTCTCTCTCTCCTCTGACTCATCCCTCTTGTTTTTCACCTCCGAGTGAACGAAAGAGGCAGAAAAACAAAGTGTTTATCTCTCTCTGCCTTTCCTGTGCCGCTTCGTGATGAATGGGTGACGGGCCTGCTTTGGTGCGCCACAGCTTTTGGGCTCCGCTTCAAGGCAGCAGATGCTGGCTTGCATTTTGGAGGGTGAAATATTGAACAATTAGAGCAACGCCACCTCCCTATACAAGCGTCTGCCACTTCGGGTAGGAGTTCAACTGTTTTTCACCTCCTCTGCTTTTATCATTCTCCTTCACTCTCTCAAGCACATGATCACAAAGGCAGTGGATATTCACATATTGTCTTTGCAATGTGCAATTGGAGCAGCAGCTCTGCAAGTAAGACAAGTAATTACAGCTGTAATGATTAGTTAACAAAAGTCGGTTAATCGAAGGCGATTTCCGTTATTAAAAAAGATTTGTTTGAGGTTGAAAGATAGCAAAACACCACAAGCAGAGTTGGGGGTAATATGGCATCTGTTGTTTCACTGCACTACAAAAGCTTAGAAGGAACTTTGCTTGATGGCAGCAAAGGGAGGGGAACTAAGTATAACAGTTAGATGAATTGATTAATCAAACTGCAGACAAATTGCTCAGTCTTAAAAATGAATCATTTGTAGTGCCAAAGCCTGCCAGTATGTTCCAGTTTGGGATCAGAATTTGGGCTAATGGTGGCAATGGCGTGCAGTGGTTTCTGCATCAAACACAGTTTGTTTTCATGGCTTCCAAACAAATCAACATCTGGTTCGTGCTACTATTGCAGTTGACAGTAGAAGTTGGGGAATTGGAACTTAAAGCAGCTTACAAGGACAACACACCAGGCTTGTCACACCCTGCGGAGGGGCATCATATCATGGATAGCTAGCTTAGATTTAAACAGTTTAAGCTTCTCTTTTTAATAAATGCATCAAAATCACCAATAAATAACAAGTTCCAGTTTATATCTTAAATTCTACTTGTGTTAAAGGCAAAAACTAACATTAGCTGAGGTAACATGCTATTGGCTTCTGTCTGTCTTTAACTGATATTTAAGAAGATTGCTGTTCGAAATAAATTGCCAGCTATATTAATCACTGGGATCATGAACTAAATTACATGGATTATAACATTGTGTTGTAATGACATGGTGAACAGTTATTAGGCAAAGTAATGAATGAGTTAAACACACTGCTGCTTTGTTTTAGCTAGCTTGGGCTAATGAAGGCTACTAATTTAAACAGAGGAGACACTCCTCATAGTTCAATGACACTCACCTGGGCTTCTTTTCCCACATAAGTTGTTGAATGTGGCTTGTAGTTGCACTTACACTTGTATGAAGTCTGTCCTAAAATGCTTGCAAGACCACCTCTTGAAGAGTGCAAGAGGGGTCTTAGAGTTCTAATCGATCTAACTTAAATTAGCCTAGTCCAGGAACAACATGAGGCACAGCCAAGAGAGTACAAGTGAGTTTAAACAATACAAGCTAAAATAAGGCACAACATATGACATGAGACAATTTTTTGATTTGCTGCCCACCAAGGTTTCATCTTTGGGTGAGTCAAATGCAACTGTTTCCATTACTGGCTGAAACATGTCTCATCCAGCCCCCTTTCCAGCTTCTATTCCAAAGCGCACAGCTGGGACCCAAACCTGAATTCAAGCAATAGAACTCTTGTACCACTAAGACAGTGCTTTTGCAGGTTTTTCCTTTAGGCTTTAACATTAAGTGTGGCTATAACATGGTCACTAATGCTCTCAATGAGCAGCAAAGCTGTACTAGATCTAATTCCGTTGGGGTTCCTGTGGTATTGATAGCCTGACATCCCAACACACACAGACACTCACAGGGGATGGTGTGTGTTTGGGGAGGGGGCATTATTGATTAATAATAGACTCAGTAGGCGCATAACGATGACACTGATGGAGTTATCCCTGCTACTGCATGGCAAACAAGAACTCCTTCCTGGTCAGATCCTTTACCCACAAAGCCTTTCAACCATGGGAAAAGGACACTGCTACTAGGCAAAGAGAACAAGAGAAAATGAGAGAGAGAATGTAGCTTGCTGCTAGTGCATAGAGAGAAGGACAAGAACAGATATGCAGAACTGAACGGAAAGCTGGAGAAATAGGGCAGGCTTATTTTCACTGTTCACGCCGATCCCAGCCTAATCCTCCCATGATGCCTTGCAAACAATGTTTAGCGGCATAGCTCAAGGGGAATCGTGGGCCTCTGTTCGCTCATCTGTGCTACTTTAGGAAATCTCATCCCTGTTTGGGACCCTCACCACCAACCCTGCCCCCAATGCCTTGTTCCTTCTCGTTTTCCTGCCTGTCTCTGAGCCCATAATAACACAGTCGGCTCAAGCTCCAGGAGAGGGTTATATATTCCTCTGGCCTAAACGCTTTCAAATGAGTGGTAAACTGTGCAGTTTATCGCAAACTATTGGCCTGTGGCTGCAAAAGGACCCAATAAAGCTTTAGTGAATTAGCGTGTGTATATTGACTGTGAGTGTGTGTGTAGCATTGGGTTAATTAGCTGTGAATGTGTGGTTTTGAGAGGCTTAGCACTGGACTGTAGTCTCTCATTATCTCTGGTACAGCAGCGTTCCCCATCCGCCGCCTCTCCTTCTCTCTCCACCTAAATAACACACCAACGCTGAGAGATAAGCTAAAACACAATCAGCGCTAATGTTTAACATGTCCCCCGTCGCGCCACCTCCTAATAAGCTTTGTTTGTGCATTGCTATTATGAAGTTATATTGCCTGCTAATGCATGCTGATTTTTAAGTCCATTTTTAACTCTGTTTTTGTTATGAGCATTGGTAACTGTTAAACGTAAGGTATGCTAGCTGTAGGATTCAGCTTGAAGTGCAGATTCTAGATACAGATGTAGCAGCCAAGGATGCTTCAGTTTGTGCAGATGCCATTATTAAGTAGTACCTTTTTTAAAAAAGATACCGAAACATTCAGTGTCAACTAATATTGTATTTTTTTTCTTTAAAGGGCTAATATCATATACAGTAGATGAGTTGCTGTATAATAACATTACTGGGTGAGCACGCATGTTAGTCAACCGCTGTAACATTGTGAATTGCTTTTGGCACAATAATGAAATGTAATTTCAGCTTTGGATAAAATAACATTATGTAAAACGTTAGCTAACTATAGTTGACTGTCTGTATCGGCTAGTCATCAGGACTCTTTGAATGTTCCACTAAGTTGGCTGTTCTCTAAATGTTAGCTAATAGAAGCTATTCAAATGGTTTGCTGACATAAGCAACACATTGAGCTTATTGCATTTGCTTTTCAGTATGATTTATAGCCTGTACCAACACCCTTACCTAGGCACGCAGCTTGGTGACATTAGCCTGTAATCGTTAGCATTAGCTAAGTAGACTGGAAATTTAGTTGGTCAGTTTGATTGAGTATGACCTAGTTTAGCTGTCATTAAAATGAATAACTAAAAATGTCATCACTGCCCAAAATGGCAACTGTACAGGAGAGGGCAAAAACGCGTTTCATTAAAAGTCAGTGGAACAAGACATTTTTTCCAAGCGATTTCAGACCATCTCTTTTGGTCTATTTAACATGAATTTTTCACACTGTATAAATGGCTGCTGCTGTGTTCAAATGATGCATGAAAGTTAAAATCAGCCAAAATGGAGATGCATGTTTTCCTTTGACCAGTGATAGACTTTCGCCTTTGGGCCCATCGTCAATTTGCCTTTTTGATGACCTGGGTACATAATCTGCATTGTTTGGTAAGGGATGTGATCCTCTGGGGTTATTAGACATTATCCAAACATCCCTTTTCCGCTTGGTGAAATTTACTTTATGGTGTCAGCTTTTAACACACAGCAGAAATGTGGACGCTTGAGCATCTCTCAGGACTGTTTTAAGAAGCCCTTCTTTATAGGGGCTGTTTACACCTTGCACAGACATGTGTTTTCTGTGATCGGATCACGTTCTGATTGCACTTGCCTGCAGTGGCCCCCAGGAAGTTCAGGACTTTTACAAGTTCATGTGCATTCACTTAACACACCCTTATTAAGCATGTATGAATGGTTTAAAATAAGTTGTATAATGGTTTAAAGTAAGTAAATATATAAAAGTTATGAATTATACCATAAAACACCTTAAAAACATTAATAAGCAGTTCCAACACATATATAAAAGGGGCAACTGTGATCTTTTGTTAGTCAACAGTGAACCCATAATTATTTGTATATATTGAAAGTGGGTTATTTTAAGCTTTACTGATCTTAGCCTTTTTCATCAGTCCGCATTAAGCCTGTCCGCTTTAATACATATTCATCACATGGAAGAGCTTGCTTTTGCTCTTTTTATTATTGTGTTATAACTGGTTATTAATACTTTGTAAAGTGTTCCTGACGTGTCTAATAACATTTATTTACCTAACTTTAAACAATTCATAAAGTCTGTATAGCCTTATTCTAGCATGGTACCATATGCTGTGATACAACTTGACACAATATGATATGCTGTTTTATTATTTTCCTAACTATCTATTTTTCCTATGGCAATATTTAGCTACCCCATGACTACGTTATTATGTACCTGGTTGTTATGTAACTGCAAGCAGTTCTGTTATGTGGACAACAAGACAACACCTGAAATCTTGAATCACATTTGATGAAAGTATAAGAGATGCGCCTGTTGTGTAGAGCAACTGCACAGGGGAAAGTGACAACGTTAGTCAAGGTGATGTACAGGAAGTGCCTGTATTCAGACAGAGTCATAACACGCAGAGGAAGGGACACTTATCACGAAGTGCTATGTTCCTGATGCGGCTGAGGGCAGCAGCAGACATGGCAGCTTCATTTTTTGCATGCGTTTTTTGCAGAAGACTCTCAGATTGTGGGTCATTATGATGGAAGGCTTGCCCTATGCAGTGTGTAGTGGTACCACAGCCCTCGTTTTGCAAGCTCGGGGCAAACATTCCATTCTGTGAAATTGGTAGAGGAAGGCTACTGTCGAATGGCTTCACAAGTAATTAATCTTTCAAGGATTTTCTCTGCTTCCAATTTTAAACCACCCAGAAGGAATGGAAGCACAGTTATTGTGTGTGTGAGAGTGTGGGGTTGGGGAGGTGGGGAAGAGTGATTTCGCATCTAAGACTCAGAAAGCACTCCAAAGATTAAAGCTGGCGGATTGGGGTTTGGACTTTTTTGCTTTGTATTACATTTATTCCTCGAAGACGAGCCATATTTTTTGGTACACTGCCATACATTAATAAAAAATGCCGGAAATGTTCCATGTTTTATTTAGCTCTGAATCAGTGAAGCCCAGAAGCCGAGGAGAAAATAATTTGATAAAACCGGATGTTTTTAACGCAGTAGCCATTATTAACCGAGCCTACGTCACTGTTACGAAAAGCCTGACTGGGTGGCTTGTTATGTGATTTATCATGACGGGCCGGAGCTTGGAATAACCTGGATTTAAAAGTTTATACAACAAAGAACTTTGCTCCTGAAATTAGCCTGAGTTTGTTTAACATGTCACTTGGGCTGTTTAAGAACAGAAAATAGCACCGTATTCAGTCAGATGAGTTCCCCATGAGATGACACGGCCTGTAAAACTCAGCGGCGAACTGTCAAGCCCTTTCTCTTTCTCCATCCCTGGGAGCGCGCATTGTGCTGCTGATGTTATAATGAGCAGGCATGGAGTGGGTGAAGAGGAGATGATTGCCACTTGCGGAGGATGATTTGGGCGGGTGATTGCCGCATGACTCCAGTTGCGGCACGGGAGCAGAACTCTTGACCCGCTCCAGTCCTCTGTGCCTCCTCTGGAGAGCCCCTCTTCTGAGACAGTCTGGTGCCCCCTAGATTCAGTCAGACACCTCCCGCTGGGATTGATGGCTTATTTTCCTGAAGAGCTTTAAGGGGTTTTGCATAGTGGCACATCCCTTCAGCTTTTAAGCAGAGATGTCTAGGGGTTTGCAGCTGTCAAAAGTTTGGGAAACACTTTGTTTTTGAAAATAGTCTGTTTGCAGTAGTGCTGTAGTGCTCCAATGTCAAGACTTGTCTTTAGTCTGTAAGATAACTGTCTTCTGTCAGTCTGAACATCAGTTAGACTAAGCCTTGTCTTGCCCTCAGAGTAAGGTGGAAACTGTCTGGTCTCTGTCTGAAGTAACTAAGCTTTTTTTTTTTTTTATATATAATTTGATGTTGACAAAACCCTATTTAAAACGGCATGTACGTAGCATGTTCTAGCCCAGTTGACTAAATAATTACTCCTTTTCATGATGGATTTCCAACTTGGCATTATGTGATGTTTACTGATCCCAAAATGGAGACATTGCCCTGCATGCAGATCGGACTGTTATGATTACAATGTTTTCATTAGTAATAAAATGCATATATTTTGATCGGTTTATATTTAGTGGACCTTCTGTGGTAATACTGAATAGGATATAGGGGGACAGAGAATATTGTCTCCAAAATTAGATTCCAAAGGTTACAATGCATTTTTGGACTATAATATGCTGTACTAAGACTGTACTTGTTTATGTACTGTTTAGTGTTAGATTTTCTAAGAAATGCTTAAGTTACAATATTATTTATTAATACTTAATCTGTCACATTTAATGAATGATAATACAATGAACAAGAAATAAAGATATATTTTTTTGTTCTCTTACCATTTATATTCAGAAAGATTGTAATCTGGTCTTATTCTTGTTTCGGTCTTGGACTTGTCTATTATAAAGTCATGCTTTTGACTACAACACTAGTTTACAGTAAGAGAATATGTGAAATAAAAATAAGTTGTGGAAAACTGATGAAAATGGCAGAATAAAATGCACTACTTTGGTCATACCCCACACATTTTATTTCCTAGTTGTAATGTCAGCACTCATCAGACTTTTCAAGTGGTTGGGTTTCTATGATGGTAATTAAAAATAGCAGTAACGTAACACAACTTTTCCTAACTAAGGTTTCAATGTAGGAAATATGTTTTACTGTAGTGCCTCTGCATGTCAGCTCCATGTCGGTCTCGTCTGTTTGGTTCTATGCGGTAAATGTACCTGGGCTTAACCCTAAAACTCTGGGTTTATTTTGCAGGTTCTACAGCACCACCATGCAGTTCATGAGATTTCCTACATTGCCAAGGACATCACAGACCACCGGGCCTTTGGCTATGTGTGTGGGAAGGAAGGCAACCACCGGTTTGTGGCCATCAAGACGGCTCAATCTGTGAGTATAGACTGATGGGCTGTACCTGCCAGTTTACCTTTTTTACCAAGATAATCTACATATTAGATTAACTACACATGTCCTCTGACATGTTTAACATGTAATGTTGTCCTGCTAATAGTAAAATATTGCTAAATCTGAACAGCAAATGTTTCCTGTGGGGCATTCCAACAAAACCTATTGGTCTAGGCCTGGTGAAAATGTTGGTTTTACACAGCTGGTGTGGCTTCCATACTTTGGGCCTGTAGTGTGCATGTGTGTCTAGGTAGTTCACCTGTCCTGTCCAGTCAATACTGCAGCCCTCCTATTCACCAGGAATCCAAGCACAGCAGAACAAGTGTAGTGAAAAGACATCATACATCTTTTTCTGTGGTTTAACACCCCCCTCTCTCTCACCGTCTCTCTTTCCCTAGCTCGCTCTCCCCATGCCTTTCTCTCTGTCTCACTGCAGCACTATGTTGGATGCTGCTATTGATTTCCCATACACAGTCAATGAGTACTTGTCGGGTTCGCTCTCTCCATCCATTGCCCCTCGCTCTGAACTGCAGGTGACCCGGTACTGTGTGACACAGATGGATATAAACAGAGTTGCGCACCTTTTCCTCTGCAGCTGCACGCTGCATTGCCAGGCACTCGTTTCCTTTCACTCTCTGCGCTGCTTCTTCTGCAGCCCCATTCTCAGCATGTTTTTCTTTCTTCATTATCCCCCCCCCCCCCCCTTCACTTTTTTATTTTTACAAAGATATTCTCTTTCTGGGACACGCCCTCTCTCTCTGACTCTCTCTCTCTTTTCCCTCTCTTTCTCTCTTCCTCCTTCTCCTGCTGTTAATTCCACTTTTCCCTGTGATGTATGGCTGCTGGCAAAAGCTGCAGAAATAAACCCGAAGGCAGGAGCTGAGTGTTCACTGTACATTTGGGCATTTAGTGGGTTATTAGTGACATTTAGACTGCGGCGGCAGAGGATGCATTTTTAATGATAACGTGGGGCTTTGAAGTGAACTACAAAGTGTGAGTTTGATCAGATGTAGCTTTTTAACATGGAAAGCACTTTGTTCTGTCACCTCTCATCAGAGAGCATTTAGAGAGGACGGAGAGCAGGTTCCAGGGTCTTTGCTTTCCATTACATATTTATGAAATATCTGGAGAATGATGGAGATGATGAAATACTCTTTTCCCTATAACACAAGCTGTTGAGTTGAGTAAGAAACTAAATTAATATCTTTCTATCTCTCCCACTCTCTCCCTTCCTCCCTCTCCATCTTTGGGTCCTCTCCATCCTCCAGGCGGAACCTGTGATTCTTGACCTCCGTGACCTTTTCCAGCTTATCTATGAGATCAAGCAGAGGGAAGAGATTGAGAAAAAGGCCCAGAAAGACAAGCAGTGTGAACAAGCGGTTTACCAGGTGACACACAGACATCACATCAACACACGTGCAATACATAATTCAATACATCATTCAGAAATATACTGGCTTTACAAGGTCATTTCTGCAGACAGAATGTTTAAAACTATAAAATACGCAGGACATTGGAAGGTACAAACTGGCGTCACTGGAATATCCCAGCTCTGACGGAGTAGGCTGCACTTATTTTGCGAACCCAGCGAAACCGGGAACGAAACAAGTGATTATGTGCTTAGGTTAAAGGCAGCAGGACTCAACAGTAAAATGTAAATTCATGTGCTTATCGTGATCTCAGTGTTTGCAAGTGTAACTTTAAAATCTACAAGACTGTCTGTTAGCTGTGTTAACTTACTAGTTGCATTCCCACTAAAAAGGACGACCAAGTTCGTATTGATGAGCTAACACTGCCGTTATGTCATTACACATCATCATTATGGCTGTTTTTTTAATAAATGCTGACAATAACTTACACAGAATTCAAATCAACGTGACAGATACTAGGTACTTAGTTGATAATACAGTATATTCCTTATGGTATCAGCTGACTCAAAATAGCCATTCCACATTTCTGTGCCTGAATTTCACTTGTCCCTGCAAACTGCAGTGTTTTCTATTCACCAGTTTCTTGTTCAAATGTTCCTGTTCCTCCTTAACTGGTGCAACAGATACATTGTCACTTTAGGCATTAGAATAACAAGTACCGCAGCATTAAAAGGTGGTATGGAAACATTTGAGAAAGAAGCTGGTGACTAGGAAGTTTATTATTTAGTAGTTATTAGGTATTATTCATTTCTGAATCGCTTATATAGATCACATGTGCCTGTCCTAGTATAGTACTGCCTGCAGTAACTGACTGCCTCACTTTGAGTGGAATATTAGCAGGACTGCGTCAACATGGAAGCCCTGTTAACTCCACACGCAGTCTGTCAAAGCATCTGATCATGCTAATATGGAGCTATTGGATAAAGATCATTGTAGGTTTTTATTTGATAATACAGCCTTATTACAAAGTGCTTACATGTTGTAGTGTTCTGTAGTGCAGTAAAGTACTGTTTAACAGGACTGATTTAAGTTTGTTAACCTAACTAGTTAACTAACTGAACTGAACTTATTTTTTCTTAGCCGTCATAATAAAATGATTTTTAGCATACAGGACAGATTTAGCATGATACAGTACAGATTTAGCATGATACAGTACAGATTTAGCATGATACAGTAATTGGAACTTTTTAGAATAGTAGTATTTGATATAGAAGAATAGTGCAGAGTGATGAGGCAGCTTTGGACTCAGCAACAGTTTCTCCCAGTTTCCTCCTTTTTGTACATCTTTGCCTCCCATCGCTCGCTCGCTCTCTCTCTCTCTCTCTCTCTCTCTCTCTCTCTCTCTCTCTCTCTCTCTCTCGCTCTCTCTCTCGCTCTCTGGGGATCTGTGTTAATTCTTCATCTTTCCTCTATCCTCAGATGATTGTGGATGAGTGATGCTTCTCTATTTTGTCAAACCGTAATCACAATAATCACGTTCTGCTCTCTTTTCTGCCCTCCCTGCTTCCTGTTATCTTCATTCACACCCGTCCGCCCGTTCTCTATCCCTCTTCCTACGCAATCCCTCCTCAAGACCATATTGGAAGAAGACGTAGAGGATCCGGTGTACCAGGTAACGCAGTGTGCTAAATCGCTAATCATAATGTTTGCTTAAATGTACCCTGTCAAATTAGTCTGCCTCTCACCACCAAGCCGCACTGGGCTCCCCGTGCCGTAATACGCTTTTAATCTGCCTTATAAATAAATAACCTCTCTTCATTTTCTGTCCTCCTTTTTTGCTCGGCCTGAATTAATAAGTCTTGTTATTTCATCATCACGTGCGCATAAATACATGGTGAATCATCCCTAATGGGTTATTATTTATTTATTTATTTATTATTACTATTGCTATTATTATTATTATTATTAATAAGTTATTTGCCTATTTTGAGTAAGATCTGCTGTGAGAATATTCAGATGTTGTCTCAGCTCTGAGACGGTTTCAAGCTCATACTGAAAACAGACAGCTTTAACACATCCTCATCCTGGGCTGCGTGTGTATGTGTGCGGTAGTGTGAGTGTATGCGAGCACGCACGCCATGTGCATTACATCTGTTTTGTATTGTCCAGGTGTTTAGCAAAAATCAAGGTTAAGTTACTCTGGTAGTCAAATGGATTGTTTTAGCTCAGTAATGTAACCCACAGACGTAGTATTGTAGCTCACTGGGTAAAAGGGCCCATTTCAGGAAGTTTAATGATAAACTCATATAATGGCGGTAACAATTGGTGGTAAATTGGTAAAGTTGTGTACAAAGAAAAGTGTTTGCACTGTTTAGGTGTTAACTGGTGCAAGCTTTAGAAGTGGAGCTCAGGGAACACAATAATGTGCCAAAAATGCAGGACATGGGCCCTTTAACTAAAAGGGACTGAGGCTTCATTCATCTGTGATGTAGCACTCAATGGAAGGAATTAAAAACTTAAGCTAATCACAATAATTCAGTCACAAAACCACACACAATAACTTCCACAAATCACCTGTTAAACGCACAAAGGCTTCAGCGCTGAAGTCATCTGTTATGATGCAAAGCAGGCCCGCTAATTCGTATGTCTGAGGCAGTTTCCTATTAAACAGTCTAGAGTAGGAGAAGGGATTAGCCAAAGTATGCAGCTAGGTCTAATATGGAGGTGAATTAGCTGATAGTTCCATTGTAATATAAACAACACAGACTTTGCCATTATCTAAACTGGCAATAGAGATTCTGCTGTCTAGAATAGAGGGGAACAAGCTATTAGGTAGAATGCTGCATGCTGGTAATGCTATGGTGTCTCAGTGTGATTCCTGCTTCATGTAGAAATATATCATGGAAGTTGGGCCAAGCGGGGCTGCTGTTTGGCACCCATGAGCGATCTGGCAATTTGGCGTGCTTATTTGTAACCTAAGGCCTCGGTGTCTAGCTCCCCAGAAGATTTTTTTCCGGACTTTGCTAGAAGCCGGCCGTGTTTCTGCATCACCGGAGCCTACATGTACAGCATGTGTCTCATTAAAGATACATGAATCTGGCCGAACACGGAGGACCTTGCGATGTGATTTCTTTCTGCTGAATGTGGGAGAATGCACTCCATCGTTCTGTTTGGAGGTATGAAAATCGCAGGGTTGTGTGCTACTGCACAGGGAATTGCATATGAGCAGACGTACATGCAGTTAGACCCTTTGAAGAGTAGATATGCCACATTGGTAAGGCAGAATTCTAAAGATGCTGTTTATGCTGTGTGCAGTATTTAGGCCTACAAGCTGGCAGATGTGATTCGATTACAAGCAGTCCCGACTGAAATCTGAGTTCATACTGGTTACAAAAAGATGTGAAGCCTTCTTTTATCAGTGTTTTTTCTTTTCTTCTTCGCTGCTGGGGTTATGGGAATGGGCGGGTTGGGTGGGAGATAGAAGTACAGCTATCACACATTGCTGAAGGTCAAGAGCACTAACCATGACCAAACTTCAATCATCCAGGCGGCCCAGCGCTGCCCCAGAAGGCTAATGGGTCAGGGCGCTTCTCCTAAGGCCATGGCCACTGTTTTTTCCTTTGTGATCAATCACTTTGCTGCCTATTCTCTTTTTCTCTTTCCCCTTTCCCCCTTCTGCCTGTCCCTGTCTCTCCTTCCCCTTTTCAATCTCACCTTTGCTGCCGATGTTGTAGTACATTGTGTTTGAGGCGGGACACGAGCCCATCCGTGACCAATCAGAGGAGAGCATTTATCAGGTACTATTTACTTAAGCCCCATCCCCCATATTTTATTCTCATTCAAATTGCCCTTTGATTGACCAGAAACTGAACAGTTTGAAGCCTTGACTTCTGTATCATCTTATTTGGTATTCAGTAAATACTACAGCTTAACAGCATAACTACTGCAGTACTATGTATTATGTACTAGAGGAGAGAACTTAAAATCAATATTAACTACAAATCAAAACACATTTTCCTTCCATATTGCAATGTATTGCAGAGAAATACATGGCATTGTGGGGGATTCCTTCAGGTGTTCAATGGGTTAAGGCAAAATGTCTAAAAGCCTCACTCCATATCCAATTCATAATAAAATTATTGTTAAACTCAGCTTTAAATATTCCTGCATCACACAGCCTTTTGAAACAGACCAGTTAAAATAAAACACAAGATGTCAGTTTTAAATATCAGCTGAATATTAACTTTAAGCTAACAGGGACAAAATTTGTCAGGGCTCTTGTAGTGAATCAATAAACCATGGCATTGCCATTGTTCTCAGAATAGGCCTGTTAAATAAAGGCAGCCTTTGATGGAACAGCTACAGACACTTCTTTATGTAGCTGCCAGAGTCCCACCTGTGAATTAGACAGAACAGACAGAGCGCTACACCAGGCCGTGCTAATTCGCCGTGACAGCCCTCTCAAAGATTTACATTCCGCAATGCTCCACGCTTTCAGTGCCGTGACCATGACAACAGCAGGTGCTCTCCCCTCAGGTGCTGCTGTGTCTTGTCACCTGTGGCTTTAGTCAGAGATGCGGGCGAAATCACTCAGGCTTTCAACAAACATCGGCACTGCCGCTAGCTTGTATGGACATTGGTTGTTGGACAAAGTTTTGCCCGCTCCCAGTTCGTCGCTCAAGGTGTCAAGTTAGTTTTGTAGATGCTTGAAACGGGCGGCAAGGGAAATGTAGCCCGTGTCTCTCTATTACCTTTTAACTGCATCGCTCGCTAAGCTCTTAAGTGTTGACCAGACTGTAAAACACTTTTCTTGGCTACTGGCCCTACATCAGCGATTCGGAGGCTTCAAAGAGACATCTGTGCTCTGTCGAAATCCATAGAAGCTGTAGCCTGATCACTCCTAACATCAAACACACCACCATATTGGCCAGGTCAAATTCAATCTGCACACACATCGTTTCTTGTGTTTGCTGACTGTAACGCATTAGGGGAAACTGCGTGTGTCGAGTACATACCACCAGATTAGCGATATGACTAGCGGATGCTATGGCCACTGTTTTGCAACAGCAATATGTTACTGAGGCATATCATTGTGTTCACACTTGCATGAATGTTTAGCCAACTTATCATTAGTACATGCCTTGGGTCATTAGCGACCCGGCACTTAAAGCTAACACAAATTCATCTACAAACTGCAATGATGTGGGGAATATTCAAAACATTATGCAATATCCAAGAACAGCAGAACCACTTTTGCTTCCCTTAAGAACCTTTGGAGAATGAGACGTGAAGGCGAAGAACCTTTTTAGCTTCTTTTTAGGTCCTTTTTTTGGTAGGAAAAATGCCCTCATAATGTAAACATGAAGAACCTATAAGGTTCTTTAAATACTTAAAATGTTTGGTTCCTTAGGGAACCAAAAGTACCTTTAGTGGAAATGTCTAGAGACCTTGGATATGGTTTAACCAACTGTAAGCACTTATTCCAAGTCACCAATTAGCAAATGCACTATCAACATCAAAACACTAGTACTTCCCTTACATACATTTTCTAATAAAGACATCAACCATTAGACAACATTATGCCCCCTTGAAATTCCAAAGGAGTTCTGTTGGATTTATCAGAAGCTGCTTTGACCTCAAGTGAGCTCCAGGGATGCCAGGCAGCCTTGGCCCATGCTCCATTGCAGCAACATGTCAGTGGACTGACCTTCCAGGTCTGGATAGAGAATTAATTCTGCCGTATGAGTAAGCAGCGGGCATCTCCCTCCTCTCCTCCAGCTCTCCTGATGAAAAGAGAGGGGTGATTAATCACAACCGTCTGCCTTTGATCTTTCAACGTGAGAGAGATGGAGAAAAGGAAAAAATGATTTCAAACCAGTGCTCAAATAAAAGCATGCTGCGCAGCAATCAACCTGTCAGACAGAGGAACATTAAAAACAATGGCAAATTAGAGAGGAGGTGGGATCTGCAGCATAAGAGTTAAAATAGCAGCAGTGTGGGTTGGTACTGACCAGCTAATTTGCTAGCTAGTGAAAACACATAGAAACGTCTTAGAAGAGAGAAGTGAAATACTTTCTTCTTAATTACATTAGTCATTTAGAAAATCAGGTTACGCAATAAGACAGTAAAAAGTGTGCATAAAAAGGAAGAATACTGTACGCTGTTACCTAATCTGCTATTACACATATAACATTTTCACACTGAGAATGCACTCACATGTCCTTTTCATAAGGTGCTATACTGGTCACTCAGTGACACTTTCTTTTACAGTCCTTTAAGTGCTAGGTTTTAACCGAGAAGTGTGAGGTACATGGGCCAAATACTAGGCGATTATTAAAACTAGGAGTCTAAGTAAGTTACACTGAAATGCCCAACTGGTTCTAATTATTATCTGGGTAAGTGTGAAGTGCAAATGCCAAATTTCTATGGAATGTTTTGGGGTAAAAGCTCCAAATTTCAGCTGGTTGTATGAGGCAAAACTGAACTTTAAAGACCTTCGTCTATTATATTTCCCATAGACATCAAACCAAATCTGGGCTATCAAACAATGTGTTCTGGACCCATTTCCTGTGCTGCTTAAACATGTGACATTACAGTACAATTTAGAATTTGTGCTTAGAACTTTGTTTTTCCACATAACTATCCAGACATATTTGAACTTTACCCTTTACTTTAAAGGGGTCCTATTATGCCTTTCCGTCTTTTTTTTCCCCCTGTGCTTTAGTGCGTTATGTGGGCTTTTAGTGAGTGTAAACAGTCTGTAAAATGTCAAACCCAAGCTACGTGCTAGTGAAATTCTTTGCCACAGAAGCCACTGTTCTCAGCTGCTGAAATGCATTGTTGGAATCCTAGGCCCGTTTCTTAGTTACAATATAACATCATGTCAACACAGCCCTTATTGCTCACCTACCGGCAGGCCTGACACACCCTCGTGCAACATACAGAGAGCTAAAACAGTAAAAACTCGTCCTGCCCCAGTCTAGCTTGTGAGAGAGAATTGGGGCTATCGACTCGTTCTACCTGAGGAATGTCATTGTAAGAAACTTATAGGGGGTGAAACAGCAGTAAGCTTCTCTTTTGATTGACCCATCAGAACAAAATGGCTAAACTGACTAATCATACCACACTGGGCTAATCAGGAGGTGGAGCTTAAATACAGTGTTAAAAGTCTTGTGTTTTAGAAAAACTGAAGCTTGTAAATCTCTTTTAGTAGACCTAAAAAATATTATGAATAAGTATGAACAGCAAAAATATAGCATAATGAGTCCAGTTTAATAATGAAAGTGGGGCACCGACTCTATCCTATACGGATGATTAATGTAGTTAAACAGGTTCAAGTAGAACCTGTAGGTCTCTTCTATTCCCAAAGCAACATCGCTGCAAATGTTCACATCAGCTGAAGAGATATTTCTCTAGATTGACCATGATGTTTTTTCTCCCAACATCAGTAGTGTGTTCCCCCAGTGTATAAGTGACTTTGTATAAGACTCAGAACCATCTGTTTTCTATGTCCTCGTTAATGGCTAAAATATAGCACTACTTGGAAATATGTGAATAGTGAGAGCTAGTCAGGCTACAGAAATGGAGATGAAAGCTTTTGCCTCACTAGAACTAAAACCTAACCAGAAACAATTTGAGATTGCAGTGTAATTTGGTTAGACCATCACAGTGGTTATGCCCGATTTTACCTAAAACAATTGCCTTGTACTTCTGAACTTAACACAGTAAAATACCTTAAAGCTGTTCAGTGTTTCAGAGTATTATAGTTAGCAGTTCCAGTGACCTTGTACTTGCCCTTTGTACCCCACACTTATCTGGATAATGGCCTTTGTGCCTCACACTTATCTGGATAATGGTCTTTGTACCTTACACGTATGAGGATAATACCTAGAACGTAAGGGACTGTTACCTGTCACTCTTCCGCATATAATCTCTTTTTCTGAGATGTGAAGTGATGGTAACTTGTGATCTGCTCATGTGTTCGGCTGGACTGATCGTCCACCCCAGGTCCCTACCAGCCAACAAAAGGAAGGAGTGTATGACGTCCCAAAGCGACATCCAGTGAGTGGAGCTGTGTGTGTGTGTGTGTGTGTGTGTGTTTGCCTGTCCACCCTCTTGCAAACCTCTCGGTTTTTATTTTCTTGAAGAACAAGCGATGCTTCACATGTTCACCATGTTCCATGCTCGGCTGTGAAGTGGATATGTTGTGTTTGTGTGTCAGTGGTTCATTTTGCAGTGTCTAGCCACCAGAATGAGAGGTTTGCTCGAGGTTCTATGTGCTTGGTGGGTCTGCATGCTGTGCGCTTGCTTTCACTCCATGTGTACGGGCAGCTGGTGTGTCCATTGTGGCGTTTTCAATGCCAAGCTTCATGGACATCATATTAATACCACACCATGACTGTATAAAAATCCTGCACGATCTAATCAGAATGGACACTGGCAC
This sequence comes from Prochilodus magdalenae, assembly GCA_024036415.1. Lineage (NCBI taxonomy): Eukaryota > Metazoa > Chordata > Actinopteri > Characiformes > Prochilodontidae > Prochilodus > Prochilodus magdalenae. Next base: position 367,850 of record JAMWET010000119.1, on the reverse strand, counting down.
TGTACTTTATGCGCTGTTCATTGGCTGCCTGACAGATGAGATCCAGCCATTTTCAAAGAGGTAACGAGCTCTGAAGGTCGCAACAACATGCACAATTATAACTGTATGGCTTTAGATGAGACCTGGTTCACCTTGCTGTCTCTATTGAAATGGCTGGTAAATTCATACCGCGATCATGATATGGCTGTTATGTTTACATGCTCTGGTTTGGAAATGGCTGATCCTTTCATTCTCCAATCAGTCTCTCTTTGCCTAACGCAAGTGTTATTGCTGCTCTGTTCATTCAGTCCTAGCTTTGTTTAATTTTAATGCCTCCCTACACCATGTGCCAGCACTTGGTCTATCCACCTTGTTTTTCCCAGATTAGTTTTGCTCCTTTTTTCTTTGTCAGGCGATGGTTAAAGGAATATTTCAGCGTTTTTCAGCCTAATCTATGTCTGCTGGATCTGCATAGGGTTGAATTCCATTGGCAATCATGTTGATTTTCCCTATACTTAGTAAAGGGTAAGGAAACCTGTTAGTGCACAATAGAAATCAATAGCCACGTGCTGAATAACCTTCCCATTAGCCTTTACTCGGTGGGTCGGTGGGTTTACCTTTCAGGGTGATTATTGTCCATGGTATTCGACATATGATGCAGATAGAGATTAGGTTCAAAAGCGTATATTAACCCACTCATGGGTTACAATTTTCTGCTTTTGTCAATTTCCTCTTAACCCCAACATATTGTCCCTAAAAGCTATATTTTGATGTCTGTCGTTCCTTGTTCTTTTGCTCATTCAGCACGCTCTTTTTTTCCTATGCATCCCAACTGATTTTCTGCTCCTCTATCTTTCTCTCCCTCCCTCTCTCATTCTGTATCATCTCTTTTGTATTTCCATTCACTGGGAGCTCCCCAGCCTCCTGAGTGTGCCCTCCACAGCTTCTTCAAGCTGCCAAGCTCCTATCAAAACAGAATCTCCAGTGCTGAAACACATGATATAACCCGTACAACCTTTTCTCTCACTCCATCTTGCCCTCTCTATATCCTTCCCCTTCTCTCTCTTTCCTTTTTTTTTCTTTTCATTTTTGCTCCATTTTTCATTTGTGGCCCTTGCGTCCGCTCTCTGTGCTTTAGCATGATCACTCAAAGTACCAGGGATTAACCAGCCAGCCTTAATTAAGTGGGCAGCAATAAATGTATGCAAAACACATGCATGTGGATAATTAGTATCTCCCCGGAGACGGTTAATTGATAGGCGGCCGTTGTGGCGATGAAGATTGAGATGAGGAGTGGGCTAAAGGGATCGAGGGGAAATGAAACGAATGATGGAAAGTATCAAGAGCTTTGTGCTGGATTAGGTTGCATCAGGATACGGCTCAGCATACGTTCACCTACAGATTAGGTGACTCAGACTGCTGCTGTTTACACTGAGGAAACTCTGCTAAATGTTACCATGGAGACCGTTTAGCCCTAATGCGCTATGCTATTACAGAATTACAGCCTTTTTCCCCTCCTCCTGCCCACCTTTGTACGGAAGTGAATCTCGACTTTTAGGTAACTGTTAGCTTTAAAAATTGCACTAGTAGGCAGTTCGTTATTCAATTCTTAAAGCTAGGGTGTTCTGTCGATGAGCTGCATGAGTAGTGGGCTGAACAATTTGGAGAAACATGCTACTGTGATTTTTCTGGTCAATATTGCATTTGCATTTATGTTCAGTAAAATAATTTTTTTATACATGTTTTTCCTTAAAGAAGAACCAGCATGTCCATTTTTCAAGCTCTAGACTTGAGCATGAAATTCGACAGGTCAACAGTTCATAATCTCTGTGCTATTTTCCCTACTTAAAGTTTGCTAACACTGAATAACTTCAGATGTAATTCAAATTGCAGTTCAAATTGCACGTATTCAAACTTCCAAAGATTCAAGATTCCAAAAAAAAGTGAGTAATTGTTCAGCCCTAACGACTAGGACGTATGAGCCACTTGCCGCTGACTGACAGAGAGCTTATTGACATGGCAGCCTGTGATAGCCCACGTGCTCATTTCCCATGAACCCCAAGTTGTTGTGGCGATCCCTGAGGGAGTGTAAAGAGATTGATAGATGGCATCTCTGGAGCTGGTAATATGACTGCTTTCTGATTGAACTGCTGAGCCCAGTAAAGACAGGCAGCCCCGGCACTGTGACCTTCACACTCCCACCAAGGTTAGGCTTCCACCATCACCAAGGCAACTGCAGGCAATATACACAACTCACACATTTTGTGTTTGTTTTCTTGCTTGCGGGAGTCAAAGGTGGCTGGTTTATAGAGGACAGGTGGAGGCGGAGAACTGGGGCTCTGGTGGATAGAAGTTGTGAAAAAAAGTTCGCACCAATCATTGTTTAATCCTCATAGCTTTTCATGTGTTGTTCATATTCTCTCTCTTTCATTCGCTCCTGTTTTTTTCTCTTTCCTTCCCTCTTTATCTCCCCCAAGCTTCTGTCTTTTCTTTCAGCATTAGCAGAAGTGAAATGGCAGCCAGTGGCAGCAGGCCGGCTCCCATTGCTTTTTCATTACAGTCGGCTCTTATCTCTCTCCAAGGACACCTTTTAATTAGCTCCCTCTACCTGCCGTTCTCCCTCTGTCCTTCCATGCTAAACGTTAAACACAGAGAGGCCTGTGGGCTGAAAATGAACCTGCCGGTCCAGCCCCTGAATACTTGTCTCATACAAGCCTTGATTTGATTGCATGCTTGCATGTGCATATATGTTTCGTATGTATGTTCTTGCCATGTGTTTGGTATATATGTTCTCTCAGTCAGTTCTCGGATTCCAAACGATGTGGATATGGTGCCCCCTCTGCCCTCCACCATGATCGTTTGCCGCTCTTTCTCTCCTCCCTCCCGCTCTCTAGTGTATTTTGCAGCAGTGCAGGATGTGAGATGATAGCAGATGTTGTTCATGGTCTCCTGCTCTCTCCCAGCTCTCACTCTCTCTCTCTCTCGGGAGGCCCATACGAGCACATTATTTTCCCATTAAAGCCCCGCTGGCAGCCTGCTGAAAGATGGCCTTTCTGTTTGCTTTTTCCCTGCGCCACTTACTGCGCCCCAGAGCCTGGGGTTGGGGGTTAGCAGGGAATGAAGATGAGCATGGCCTCATTTGTAGCTTTTTTGGATGGGTCTGTTGCATTCTGAAGAGTGAGGCTGTCGGGAGCGTGCAGAGACCATGAATGAGGTGATGAGGTAGAGGGTGCTAAACTTCAGCCTTGACCTCAACATGTCCAGGCAAAACCCTGCTCGTCCCACCTGGGTGGCACCTTTCCAAAACTCATCCATCCCCATCTCTAATACTCACCTTCTCCTGTGTGCTTGTTTGAGCACGTGTCCATTCCATCTCATGTGCCATCTAACACCATGCTACTGTTACAGAACGGACATAATGACCAGACCAGTCTGCTGGACCTTGACGCTGAACTAGTGTTGGTCCCCCAGGTAAGGTACACAGAGGTAAACGAAATGAGTGATAAGACCCTCTGCTTCAGCCCCTTGAGATCATCACCTCTAGACAACCATGTTGTTTAGAAAAGATCCAGGGCTTAATTTGTGCTGGGAACAAGGAGATCCGGATCTACCACCTCCATGATGTTATCCGACACTTATTGTGGTTTATACATTCTACTAATGTCTCAATATAGCCGCATACAGGTTGTAGCAAATTTAACTGAAAATAAAAAATAATTAATGCAACCTTGGATTAAAAGCGACAGTACAATGTCAAGTTGGCGTAAGAGAATGTTTCTTTAGCTTAATACAAAAAACAACAAAAAAAAAAAAAATATATATATATATATATATATATTAATATTCAGTGTTGTCAGGAGGCCAACACTACTGTTCTAAAGTTTGGAATCTCATGTTATTAAAAGAAATTATTTCAGAGACAGTAGCAACTTGTACAAGGTCTAATTTCAGGGTGAGAAACTGCCCAGTAAAATCTATTTTTTAGATGTTTTATTAAATATTTGAATGATTTTTAGTTATTGTTCATCACATATTTTGAATTGCAATTATCTTTTTTGTATATTGTATTGTCAAATTATTTTGTCTCTGCTTGCTAAGTGATGTGACAAATAAATAGCAGCATATAGCAAATTATCATAACCAAATTAACCTTTAATAAAGTGAATTAAAAAAAAGGAGTTTACAACATTATCATAATCAACAAAGCCATAATAGAAACAACAGAGGAGACTTTTAGCATGCTGCACTCCGGGTGCATATAATACCTTACATGTTAGATTTCCAGCCCCACCCAATGCACCTGCCTGGCTAGTAGCAAATGTACGTTAGAATCACCGCTTTTCAAATACAAGACAATCTGGATGTTACAGTTAGGTAGAACTTCACATTCTCAGTGTTATATAGCTTTCATGGTCACTTTAGAATCACAAGCTCTTTCTTCATTCTAAATTTCTACTAACTACTAAAACAGTCTTATTGTGTACAGGGCTGCATACCAAATTCATTAAATGCAGGAATTATAGGATATACAGGCATTTTTAAACCAATATTGTGATGAAATTTTAAATTGCTATTGGTGTATTTAAGTTAGACACCAGTTGCAATATAGACTAATGGTTTTGGCTAAAAGGACCTTACTTAAGACCTAATGCTTAACACTGTCTGTTGACCTGCCAATTATTTGTGGCTGTAATGTCACAGCACATGAATGTTTGAATGCTTCTGACTAGTCAAATCAAAAGCAGTTCACAAGTACCTATCCTGTTAGGTTAAATTCCCTTGATCTCTATTTTTATTTTTTTTATTTCATGTTTGAAGCTATTTGTTTTTGTTTGTGGTCCTGATCATCTACCACATTCCTTTTCAACACACCTGATTCTGTGATTGATTCCAAACTTTTGAACAGCGGTGGCATTCTGGCAGCAACACCTCTAGGTTTTCAGAGTCCTCATCTTTTACAAATTAAGCATCAGATATAATCAAGCTATTGTGATTTACATGCCCCTAAGTTACTGTAGCTTAACTGAGGTGTACCTGAATTGTAGCCTAGTCTTTCATTTAGCCTAAATGTCGCACTACCTGCCATGAGTGTTTTTCAGCCCCCAGTGTTTGCAAGTCCTGTAGTGTTCCAGTGCCCTCCCTATGACCTGGAAGTACAATGTTAACTTTAACATGCCCTTTCCTTTCCCCAGTCAAACAACGTAACCCTTCATCCGTGATCCTTGCCCCTTCTCTTTGAATGTGGTCATTGTGAGGCCAGCACATTTCCATGCCAACCAGCCAGCTGATAAAAGAAAAGGAAATGTCTTCGCGCCTTTCTCTCTTTGTGTGGCCTCACAGGGGCTCTAAAATGAGCTCAAAGGTCAAACACATCCGAGGGAGATTGTGCGTGCGTTCGGGTGTGTGCTCACATGCCTGTGAGGTTGAATAACCGTTTGTCCTCTCACTGGCCCGGCACCCTCCAATCCCTTTTCTGACAACTGCGCTCAAGGCTGCATGAACTGTAAAGCTCCAGGATAATCCCAAATAAGACAATGTATATTCTAAGAATGTTATATCCTGGCATATTATTACATAATGTGATTTTATACAAATCACTGACCATATGTTGAAAATATTGTATAGTCAGTAGGTCTGTGGATTCCATAGGGGCTGAGAAAAGAGACTGTAACAGTCAAACTAACTAGTGCACAAAAATGAAAACACTGCTGTGAAACTTTAAGAAAAGGTTAAGTCTATTTTATGCCTGTTTAAGACTGCCTGTTTGCGGACATACAGTGGGTAAAACTTCTATATCACAATTTCAGAATGTCAGAATGGTTCACAGCAATGATGTTGGGAACTAGACATCTGACCAGACTTCTGGAGCATTGATTGACTCTAACAGCTGTCCCACAGAGAAGTATAACCTTGAAATAGGTTTAAATCTGAAGACTAATACAGTGACTGTGTTTACACTTTTGCTTGCTTCTGATGCATGTCACGTGTTGAGCTCATGTACACATCTGTGTGTCCGCAAACTGGCATTGTGTAGTTACAGACCGGCCTGTGTTAAAGGCAGTAGGCCACAGTCCAGGATAAGGGTAGATTCTGTTCAGTAGTTTATTTCCAGAAAGATGTGCTCCCAGTGTTTGTTTGTTAATTTGTTCTTTTTTTTTTTTAAATGGTGAGTATATGAAGTCTTCATTACCTTAATCATCATCATCACCATCATCATCATGACCCACGTAACACTCTATTCATAGTCCTATCTTTCACACATTGCTGGCACTGCTTGGCCAAACTTATGCCAGCAGAGTGCCCAGAGGTAGGTGCCAGTCAAGTGGGTAAAGGAGCTGAAGACAGGAGAGCGTATCAAAGCTGAGCACTCCTTTCACTGTGTCTTATTTCCTTCTCTTTTCTTCAGAATATCAACCAGTTAGAGCTTTTTGGAGACATGTCAACTCCTCCCGATATCACGTCTCCCTCAGTGAGTACAGAAATACACACACAATTAGCAAAGACATATTTGGTAAATGAAGGAGCTACAAAGCTAATGGCAGCTTTTATCGCACCATTCAGCACTGTGCAAACAGAATGTCAAATTTATTACACACTACATAGTTGTACTTTGTACAAAAGTTGAGGTCTTAAAGGTGTGGTATGCTTATGTGCCTTCTCACCCTGTATGACCCATAAGAAAAATTGTAGCAGTCATCGTGATTCATCTTACTCACTGACTACTCATCTAAATTTGTGGTCAGAGGAAGTATGCATTTGATTTTTCACCAAGTGTCCAGACAACATTGTTCTTTTTTTCTAGCTGGCTGAGTTATTCCTGTAATAAAGAAGGAGGTGCTATACCACAAATGCTAGTTAGCACAACACATTGTGTATTAGCCTCTACATCCTTGGTACCCAAGGCAATTCATAGTTTTCCCAAATTACCAAGTATAGTGATCAGACTGAAGCAAACATGCTGACTGTCAGGAAGTGCTAAGGGCCGACTTGGGAAGCACTGTTCTAAATCAGAGTCTGATGTTCAGGTTTGCCAGTGATTGTGACAAATACAGTGTATCTGTGTTGTGCATGCTGAGCATTGTAGTGAAAGACCACTGACTGAAGCTGGAACAAACTTGTGTATTTGTGATGTCCCACCTCAGAATATAACAACATAACATATCCCTTCTTAAATGCTACTTTAAGGCCGAACCAGCCCTCTTGATATATGGCGTATATGTTTCTCTGCAGACCCCAGCCTCTCCAGCTAACACTCTGGACCCAACCCTGGCCCACCAGCCGCCCTCAGAACTGTTCACCCCATTCAACCCTGCCTCCGTGCCCTCAGGTCAGTTTACCAGCCTGTGTGTGAGTAAGAGAGACAAATAGACAGCGCGAGTGGTAAATTAGACCCTGTGTCTGACTTGCTCGGGCTAAATGAAGCGTTCTCTCCTCCTGCTGTAGAATACGAATGCTCTCATTACTGGCTTGTATACTGGGCTGCATGACAAACACTTCACAAAGGAGACCGAATTAACTACCCGCTGTAGCCTCAGTCCAGTGTTTGTATTCGGTACGTCTATTATTAGTGTCTATCTGTGTCCCCTCGGGTTGAGTTGCTTGAGAACAGTCATAAAGAAGGGCCTTGGCCAAGTGTAGAAGTAACTCTTTAAGTGTGTGTCAGTGTGGGTGGACAAACACACCTCCCAGTTTCTGAAACAAGTGCACCAAACTGCAGAGAAAAGATGCCTGAGCCTTACAATACAAAGCTCTGTGGCTGTGATGTCAAACATGAAAGGGAGGTTTTTGTATAAGGAGGCACAGTCATTCCACTGAGTAACTGAGTTATGATACTCTTTGTGTAGCACTGCTTCCGGGAAGTTAAACTCTCAGCGAGTGTTAGCAGGTACGCACTAATTGCTAGCTGAGTATCAGCGACAGTGCGTCATCTCTGTAAACCCTGTAACTCAATTTAGTTGACAAGGCTGAGACAGCTGCTGCAGCCAGATTGACTTGTTCTAAAACACTAAACAGTATATCATCGATACGTCTGGAAAGACACAGCCCGTCACCCTGCCCATCTGTCGCTCAAAGGAAAATCGGTATCATGTGTGTGATATTTTTGACAATGTAGTTTTTTGGGGTTTTTTTTTGGAGTGTTAGCAGATCTCTACGTTCCACCACAAAAGTGGCCTAATATTGTTGCTTATAAAAAAATTAATTTTAAAAAATCATTTAAAATGATCCTGTGCTTGGATTACAGTTTTTTTAGTCAGTTGTTATATCCTAGGCTCAGAGTGTGTTCCTGTGTTGAATCTCAATGTTGGCCATGACACAATTGGTTCCTGCGCCACATGTGAACAATCTGATCCGACGCCACAAACTCATTTGCATAGAGTTTGTCCAGAAGAGGAGAAAACAGAGAGATCATCAGCGATTTGTGTCAGCTATTGTGCACTGTTCTCTCTTGCCCTATTACCACATGTCATTACCACATTCTATTTGATGGAAATACAAAAAGGAAAATCATTTTGCATGGCATCACCATTTACATCATCTTATTCCTGCATTTTTATGTGGACCAGAATAATGTCTTGTTGAAGAACGTGACATCATAGCTTCAATTTATGTTTTCAGCAGGTATTTAGGCATAACTCTAACATTCCATTCACAAAACATGGTCAGCCTTCTCCTTATATCAAACATGCCATGTAATACCTATGCTGATATTGTTTTTTAGGTGTTTGACCCCAGGTGTAAGACTTGTATCTTTAAACACTGGGCTTCCATGCTCACGTGAGCATTTGCAAGCTGCTGTTGCGTTCTTGTGTGGGTGGAAAGTTTTGTAGTGTTTTTAGTGTTTTAAACAAGAAATATCTTGTGAATGTGAAACTTGTAGCCTGGCAGGCCCAACTCAGAACCCACCTGCCCTGCCTTCTTAGACTCCTGTGGTTCATTTCAGATAACGAGATTACATTTCATAGACTCCTAGTCATGGCAGCTGAGTCTCTCCAGCTTCATTTGACAGCAGAGTGAATCATTTCATCCTCTTTAACCACGACTACGTGCTCCCACCTTAGCCCGGATTAATTTTACACACTTTTCTGTGTGTATTGTTGTGGAATAAGATGCCGGTAATAAGCAAACAAGCTTAAAAAAAGTTTAATTAAATTTTGCTTTATGCCACTGGTGCAAAGCATCGCGTCACTAGCAGAGTTGATGCATTTTTTTGCACAGGGAAAACTTTGGAGCCGAGAGGAAGCGGTGCGCCATCAGAAGGAGCCCATCCTTCCTGTTGGGTCCTCTCTAAAGATCAGAGGGACAGACACAGATTCTCTGAAGTGTGCCGTTCACGTGTGGTTTACAAATCGGCTGCACTGTTTTGTTGTTATCAGGTTCTTGCTTATGCGCTGTTGTTGTCGTTGCTGTTCTTGTTGTTGCCGTTGATGTTCATACAGCAGATCTCTGTGTGAAGCCTCTCTCCGCTCCCAGCTTGGCGTAATGTGGTTTTGCTTCCTGTGGCGTTCTCTGATCTCCCCTCCCCACCAACAAGCAGATTTTAAATAAACAGCAAGTCACATCACTTCCGTGTATGTCTATTGCACCTCTGTTGCTTCAGAAATAACTTTATGAAGTACATTTGAAGAATATTATAAAGCAGTTACACGCTTAGGACCAAAATGCATCTTAAAAAGCATTTCAAAAATCAGTTTAAATGTTTCATTTGTATTTAGAATCAAATTGTGCAGAAGTCAGAGACCATGCTTCATTTATTTAATGGGGGAAATAAAACAGAAAACAAGTAATTATATTACACAGAAGCCTTAACAGCCACATAGAAAAATACAGCATTCAGACGTGAAAGCTTGAGGCACAGTTTGCCTGGTGGTGACAGCCTGGTGACTCTTTCAGGTTTGGCGCAATTGTAAGGAATTCTGTGTCTTTTAATACTGTAATAAACAGTTTTGTTGCTTTTTCCCTCTGACTTTTCCTTGTCCAAGTGTATTAAGTTTTATCTAATCTCCTCAGAAATACTGTATCCTTTAGTCATTTTAGATGCACATGAGAAAGAAACCTGTTGGGTGGCTGTTTGTGTGAACTGTAGTATACATATATACTGTAGTATACATATTGTAGTACTACAGTATATATGTATAACTGTAGTATATGGAAGTATACATCACTTCCAGGCAAATTTCCAAGTAAATTTACCATTTTAGAAAAACTTATCACATCAAAACATTTGCTTAATCTGCATCAAAACATAATACTTCTTATGCGTAAAAAAAAAAAAAAAAAAATATATATATATATATATATATATATATATATATATATATATATATATATATATATACATACTTTATATGTGTAAAATATTAATATATATATATATATATATATATATATATATATATATATATATATATATATATATATATATATGTATGTATATATATATGTATGTATAAAATACTTCTTATGCGTCACATTCTGATCACATACTGTTGATGAAAGCATGGAATTCTATTTAAGTTTTTATCTTTATGCCTATTACCATAGCAAATGCCCCATGTCCCATCCGGCTTCATCTTCAAACCGGTCCTGTCACATTACGATGCCGTGCAGAATGTCTTTAAGATGTGTGTGGTGAGGTTGAGATAGGATTCAGGTAGTGAAATCTGCACTGGCCATTTGGGAGAAAGAGGGAGATGTGTAATAAAATAAGGGCTTGTGTGATATGAGTCAGGCTTTTATAATGGCCTCCTCTAAAGAGAGCTCCTGTTCATTAAGGCCTGGCCTATTGTGAGCGGTAATTACTGCAGTTCATCTGAGTCATAAAGACCTTTTCACTCAGGAGAACTGGGTCATCGTCCTCTACACATCAAGCCGTTCTCGGCCTCCAAGCCTCTTTAGTTGAATGGTGGTGCTTAAGACTTATAGGGTAATGGGTTCAGTCACAATGACCTGTGTCGTTGTGCATGGCCTTGAAGTAAAAATCTATTTGTGTTGATATTTGTCTTGGTGATTGTTTACTGGGGTTCTTTAACCTGCAACCTTCTGCTATGCATTTTTTATGAACTGATTAATTAGTTATGTGATTATATTAGTCTTAGAATTATTTTAAATCTTTATTAAAAGATTCATTTTTATGTTTGATTTTTATGTCAAAAGAGCAATAAAGTTTTTCATCAAATTAAATTATTAGTGTTATTAAAGTATTGCCAACCATTATAAAATATATATTGTAGTAGCAGTAGTGTTTCACAGTCATCTCCCTTTCTCTTTTCATCCCTCTCTTTTGGTTCGTCCTGCAGGTTACGTGACGATGGGAGCAGTGCCCCCTGCCTGGGCGCAGCAGCAGTTTGCAGCTCAGGCGCCACTAGCGTTTGGGGTGCAGTCGCCAGTGCCAATGGCTCAGGTCCTGCCAGGAGGTCAGCCTCTGATCTGGGGTCAGGCCAATTTGTTCCCAGCCACGCAGCAACAGTGGGCAGCCATGGCCGGGGCCCATTTTTCGCCCGCCGCCTTCATGTCTGCCCAGACGGTAGGTCCACTACCGGCCGCCATGTTCCAGACACTGGCACCCATGCCAATGGCAGCGGCTGCAGCAGCCTCCTGCGAGACGTCCATAGTGGGTGTGCCGGGGCCGGTACCAGGAACGTCGGCCTCCACCGCCTCTAGCCCGCAACATGGAGAGCGCTCTCTGCCCCGGCAGGCTAAGATGAGTAAGGAGATGTTCAAGGACTTCCAGTTGGCCAAGCCACCGGCAGTGCCGACGCGCAAGAGCGAGCAACCCAGCCTGGCCTGCACCACGGACGCCTTCACCAGCTATTTTAGCCGTGTGGGCATGGCGCAGGACAATGACGACTGTGATGACTTTGACATCTCCCAGATGAACCTAACGCCAGTCACCTCCACTACGCCCTCCACCAACTCACGTGAGTCACATATATCGAATAGCATTATAAATATGACATAGTTTTTGACAAGGCCATTTTTTTTTAATGGCAAACTGATCATGCTTCAAAAAAGGATGGGCAGAACATCAATGAGAGCATCCTTTACTTCTCACAAAAGAAGTGTACCTTGGGATTCTGTTATGTTTGCAAAAGAGAAAGAAGAACATGCAGTTTAAGAATTGTATGAGTGCTTTAACTCACAACTGAAAATCCAGCTAGGATCTTTATGCTGCTCCACTAAACAAAGCCCTAAACAACACAGGAATAACACATTTATTTGCATATAAAATTGGGTCCTTTGCTCCCAGCCGAACGAACAAACGGTGATGTTGGACTACTGTCCATTTCAGAAAAGAAGCTTAGGCACTGGGCACTTTCACAAAGACTATTTAGTTTGTAGTTCAGTTCAAACTGATTTTGGAGATCCTGAATCTTTTAGGATTTGTGAAAGCCTTCTGTTAGCTGTAGCACACCTGCTCTTTTATCTTGGTTGTCGTCACACTGTCGAGCGGCAGTGATTTCACAAGGAGATCTTTTAGGCATGAAGCTTTTTGAACAGGCATCACTACACAAGGTTGTTTGATATACTGGCAAAACATGCTTCCCCCCTCTTCAGTATCAGTTTTTCATTGATGCAGCTGTTTTCAAACCCTCCCTGTTCCTGTGCCAGTGGATTAAGTTTTTTTAAAGCCTTTTTTCAGTCCACTGCAGGGCAATGTGTACCTTTTATTGATTAATTTAATTTATTTATTTTATTTAGTTGACAAGGTAGAACACAATTAGCTCTTTAGTTGCTTGACATTTATGAGACTCAGCTAGTCAGATACACAATTGGCAATGCGAGTGATATTTATTGATTATTATCTCTATCGAATTATGATGAAATTCACCATAAGGAAAATCCATAAAGACCTTTACACTGAGGAGAACTGGAAAATATTCCTCTACATATCAAGAAGTGGCCCCACTTCAAGCCTCTTTGAATGAATGGCAATGCTAAAAGCTAATAGGGTAAAGGGTCTAGCCATAATGGATTATGTCTGCGTGGCCTTGAAGTAAATATCCACAAAGATTTAAGATTTAAATCCCCTTATTAGTCCCACAGTGGGGAAATTTAGTCTCCGCATTTAACCCATCCGTGAAGTGAAACACCCACAAACACACTCACTAGTGAACACACACACTAGCAGTGAGCACACTTACCCGGAGCGGTGGGCAGCCCTATCCACGGCGCCCAGGGAGCAATTGGGGGTTAGGTGCCTTGCTCAAGGGCACCTCAGTCGTTACTGTCAGTTCAGGGAATCGAACCGGCAACCCTCCGGTCACAAGGCTGGTTCCCTAACCTCCAGCCCACGACTGCCCCCAAAGGAAGCGCCCAAACAGGGACTTGAACCCTGGACCCTCAGATTAAAAGTCTGATGCTCTACCGACTGAGCTATCCGGGCTCTCAAAGATCTGTTAGTTTTGAAAACCCATAATTCTTAATTATATATTAAGCAACTGCACAACATTCTGAAAAAAAAATATTGATGCCCACAAAACAGTAGAGGTCAGTAAGAAGCATCTTCAGGTAGCTGTTAATAAATAAGTCCAATTAATAAATGGTAATTAACAGGAACACTGAATCTCATATTAGGGTCTGGTAGACCAAGAGCGCTTTCAGAGAGACGTGCTTATAAGATTGCTAGAAAGGCAAATCAAAAGCCCTTTTTACTTTAAAAGACCTTCAGCTTGATATAGCAGACTTGGAATGGGTGTTTCATGGTGGAGTCAGAAATAAGCCTCTCTTGCATCCTCATCACAAAACTCAGTGTCAGTGAAGTTTGCAACATCTGAACAATCTGTGGCTAAACCTCAAAAGAGCAGTGCATGCAGGATGACTCAAGAAGCTCACACATCTAGAAGCCGTTTGTGAGGAAGGATCCACCAAACAAGAACTGAAAGAGTCTTATCCAGCTACAGAAAGTGTTTACAAGCCTTGATACTTGGCAAAGGGGGTTTATTACTGCAGGGTGTCCAATCATTTGCTGCAGGCCTCTTTCCTTTTTTGTTATTTAGAAACTGTTAAAGATGTTGGAAAAAAATAATCTTGCTTCATGTCATTTCATAAAATAATAATAATAAAATAAAATGCATGTTCTTTTCTTATTCAAACTAATTTTGGTAAGGTTGATGTTTTTTTGTCTATTATGTATACAGAATTATGAGTTTTATCAGTCAGACACAGTGCTGTGGGGGAGTGCTCAAACATTGCTTCACCAACATTTGAATAAACGTTATACACGCTATGTAAAGGTCATCATTCATGAAGTGGCTCTGAGTGGGTGTGAACCATGAGATCCACAGAGTGTACAGGTTAACGCAGAGCTTCGGACATATTTGCTCTTTCAGTTTTAACTTTTAAATATGGCTTACCTTTAGAGCATCTTAAAGGCGTGTATTACAAACTCATCTATGTTAACACAGGAGGTTTTCTTAAGCACAGGGGTTCTCAACCTTTTCCACCCCAAGGCCTACCTGATAATGACTACAAACCAGAAAATGAACATTAATGTATTAAAAATACAGTTTCTTTTCTTTTGTTTTAAGTGCTGGTACAGAAAAATTGAGAATTGGGGCCTGGATAATATTAGATATTAGATAAATTAATATATAATAAGGTAATATTATTAATTTTAGTCCAGTCACAAAAACAAAATTGGCATGTTCAAAAAACATGTTTGCAGTGATGTTAAAAAGGAGGGGGTTAACTATAAAAGCACCCTCAGAAACCTTTATATTATATTATATATTATTATATTAATATACCTAATATAACACATAACATGGTTATATCTGACAATACCAGCCCACTACAAACTACTGCCTCCCTGTGACTACAAACCCGAAGGTGCTTCATGGCCCTGCTCTATGTTTGTCTTAAAAAAATAAAATAAATACAGCTTCCTTCATTTTTCCTGTTTCTCAGTGTCTGACATATTTAAAAAATGGCTGTTGTTCTTTACATCGATTTCATGATAAATGGACCAAAAGAAATGACCCAAAAATGTGTTGGGGAAAGAAGTCTGGTTTTGTTGGCTTGTATTCAGGGCTTGTATTTCTTTTCCTTCACCTGTAAGGTAATCATAGTGGAACTTTGAGGTTTTGTTCTGTCAAATATTCCTAAATGTAATGTTCCTATATGCAAGTCATTTCTACTGCAGCATGTTCACACAATGTACACTGTAAAATTGTTTGTCAGTTTAACCCATTGAATTACTTCATTCTTTAACATCATATTAACTCTTTTAATTTAACTCACTTAAGTACTTTTAATGAAACAGTGCAAAGCAGAATTTGCCTTTAGATGAACAAAAGCATTACACTGATACCAAAAACAAAAAAAAATGTTCCAGTTAACTGCACGCTCGACCTACTGTAAAAATACAGTGTAAAGGATAGCTTGTGTTTAAAAAGTGAAAGTGGGTTAAAGTTTCTATTATAAAACAGAATGAGTGGTTTGATGTGAAATGCAGAATTGGGGGTGATAGCAACCAGGCTACCACTAAAAGCTCATGCTCATGAGTTATTACATGGAATGGTTATAGACATGACTGACTGCCACCAAATGTTGATTCAGGAAAGTTTTGAGAAGTTTTTAGCCTAAAACATTTTTTTAATGAATGATCATTTAGAGCACTGCAAGGACAACCTTCCTTGTCCCCAAACTTTCTAACACTATTTCACCAGAACCAACATTACATATACAAACTCAGAACACTCTACTGCTTGTTTTGGATAGTAAATAAAATGGCTTTATTTGTGCTTTAGACCCTAAACTGCTCATAACACCCACTGTAACAAAATTAGATGTTTCTACAAAAAGCCATTTCGTATCGAACCACTCTGAATGACTTTCTGTACGTCCTGATTATAAAATTATGCAGAACATGTGGAATTCCCCTTCGAGAGACTTTAATACGACATTAGCAATATACAAACTTGCCCACACACTTCACAATGCATTAATACCACCCACCACCCACCACCCCCCACCTCAGACAGTGAGATTAGCCACTCTTCCGCATCCTTTTCTCCAGCTCCTGAGAAGTGCTGACATAATCTTGGACGCTCAGACAAATCTTATCCATTCCCGACATCCAGAATTAGCTTGTAACTTCCACTTGCACCTTGATTTTCCCTCAGCTATTTTTTTCTTTTTTCTCCTCCCAGTGAAACATTCAGAGGTGGCCTTTGATGCTGCCGCTGCTCACGGGGTATTGTCTTTAGTCAGCATGAAAACGACAATTAATAATGCAGTGAAGAAGGGCGAGAGACAGGCAGAGAGAGTGAGGGAAGCAAGTGTGAGCCGCTCCCAGCTGCACGCTGCTGCAGAGTAGAGTAATTATCACCAGTCTCTGGAGAGCTATGCATTGTGTGTTCAGCCTGTTTGGATCCTCACAGTCCTGTTGTGCTAATTACTGCTGTGGAGAAGTGCTACACTGTTGCACCAGCCACACAAACCTGCACACACAGACACACACGTGTTCACACACCGTGTGAGGGTCAGACTCATTTATGAAGTGACAATGAGGGAGCATGAACCTTTTGGGGTCCATGGAGTGTGGAGGCTAATACATTGCATACGCATTATTGTACCAAGAGCCTCTGGGATGAGGGAGAATGTGTGTTTTGGGAGCTTAAGCAACTCAGACAATTATCATGCTCTGATATGGTTAGAGAGAAAAAGAACGTCTCTTTGACCTAAGCTCTACTTAGAAACCAATACTGGTTAAAGCAATGGTCTGGCCAAAAATCAGCTTTACACAATGTTCCCATTACTCCAAATTAACCCAAAACATGCAAAGATTTTCATTTCCAATTATAGATTAAGACGAGGTTTTCATATGCATACTCTACTCAGCAATCTGATGATTTACTCCAAGCAATCAGATCCAAGACATTACCATGGCAATGAGCATCACATGAGTGAGACAAGTAGCAGTACATGACCTGAGGTTGAAGTTGGCATGCTTGTGTTTTTGATTGATTTAAATAATGGCAGATTTAGGAAAATGTACCTCACATGCACTTACTAAAAAAGGGGTGTTAGAGATGTCATGTCCTGCAACATTCTGAGACACATTAGCTGGATGCCAGTCCATTTGCCATTTTGGCTCTTAGCTTTGTAATCTGCTGTTTTGAAAAACTTCCATCTCTACAGTTTGTGTGAAGTTGTTGCTGTTTATTTGTTCATACATTTGTCTGCACAGCTCATTAATGTAAACTTAATGGACATCCAGCTGGGTGACTACTTTTAAGTCCTTTAAAGTTCACAGCATAAAGCTTGTTTGCAGTTCAGGTTTTGTGTCCAGCCAGGTTGAAACTTATAAACGTCCACTGAAAGACAAGTGCACATGCGCAGAACATACTTAAACTTTCCAGTTGGGAACATAATCAGATACAGGGGTTTACATGGCTATAATTCTTCAATTTAACAGATTATTTACAGGATTACCCAAACAAGATATTGGCACTAGTCCGTTCTCATTGAGACGTGGATGATCCATGGATGTATTCTTTTTCAATTAAGCTTTTAGTCAGATCGTTAATGCATTGTCAGGCTGTTTGTACATGTGGCTGCTAGCAGTCAGTTACCTTTTTTTGTTTTACACTAGAGCTGTGAGGCTAACGTAGATAATGAGTAATCAAAGCTTATAGCCACTGGATTAGCATCATTAAAACTGTCTTAATCTTCTTGAGTGGCAAAACCATGTATCATGTCAGTTATGTCTGCACTTAATAATCCAATCATAATCAGATTTCTGCATTCATCTGATTATTCAAGTGGTCATGTAAACAGCATATTCTGATTTCTTTGATCAGATTAAGGCCTAGAAATAAGATTAGGAAATCCAATAAAGAGAGCTGCATTTTAGCTCAGTAATCCGGTTTCTCAGTGCATGTCTCGGTGACTCAGGGTTTCTTTTTCAGAGTTCCTAGTCTGTGCCTGTGTTAAAACAGAAACAGACTGCACAAATGGAAATAACCATGCAGCAGCTGCGAGATGGCAATAATTTAAAGTATTCTTCATAATTTAGATGATGTACGTTAAATTTTTAGGAGTAGTGATGCAATGTGTGTTTGTGTTTTGCGTTATATTTATTTATATTTGTATCACATATTCTTTTGTATGCTTTGAACTGATTAGTGACAAAATCTGATTATTAGCAATTATTGCATTGTTAGGTGTACATACATCCACTCAGTATAGGTACAATTTGTTGAGAAAGGTGCTCTTCTGGCGGCATGTTTAGGCAACAGGCAGCATCTCAGCATGGTAACTGAGAACATTAGATTCTGTAGCTAACCTGACATCTGTACTACCCTAGACCTTATTGTGAACATAGCTACATGCACAAGGAATTCAGGGGGAAAAAAATCAAGCTAATGATCGTATTACATTCCGGGAAAGTAAGGTAAGGTAATGTAAGGTGTAAGGATTTTTTATTTTTAGCTGAATTCTAGCTTTAGCTAAAGTGAGTGAATTACTTGGACAGTGCTTGGTTGCCTGGTTCTCAAAACGTTTCATATCCTGGATTTATTAACTGACTGCAAATGAGTCGCATCTTTTCCAGTTGTAAGTGCTTAAAATTTCAGTGCCTCGTCTGGAAAACAGGAGTGCGATACCACTCGTCTCACATTAGCTGCAAATGTGTTTGTAGCTTTTTAGAGCGGATGAACAACAGCTCAGACAGTGTAAATCTGCTTATGTAATTAAAGAGTTGAGATCTGCATCCACTTAAACCATTACCATCCATCAGCCAGGCTCTGCCCCACCATTACCAAAGCCATGGGAGTTGTTGAACGAATCCCTCTGTTTGCATGGGCAAGGTTTCCAGCTTGTGAATGCTGTGATGTGTTTGGTTTGACTGCATTTTTGTCTTGTGTGTTCTCTGCAGCGCCCACCCCGGCTCCTCGGCAGAGCTCCCCATCAAAGTCCTCGTCCCAGGCCAGTGACCCCCCCACCGACGACTCATTCGGGGAGGCGGAGGGCAGTCCCAGCCGAAGTGGGGAAGAGGACGCTGTGAGTAGCTTTAATGCAAGCATTTTCACTGTTCTAGTTAGTGCTAGTCTAGTAACAGCAGCTTGGGTAAATGACGTCCTCCTTCTATTATTGTCGATTACCTGTTTTACTTATATGCACTAATACAAGTTCATAATTATGTGCAGTGTTTGTTGATAGAAGAATTACATTCACATCCATTTTATATTCTGTGTTGACAGGTTTAAGTCCACACATAATGGCTTCTAAGGGCTAAAGAATAATATGCACATAGCAAAATAACAGGTTTTCCAAATCATAGAAGCCAATTAATCCCTTAATTTGCCAGGGTCCACCTTTTACAGTGGATCAGATCTGGATTTGGGGGTTTGAAAACAAGAACCACATGATCTATAGAGATCTACATAACCTAGGATAAACACTTACATGCCACTCATTGAGGTCCAGCTGATTTCAGTCACACTTATGTTTCTGAAGGTAACCATGGTAACCAACAGGCTCTTCTATAGTTAATGTCCAACATGTTGCCCTTGACCATTCAAATCTCAATAGCTTCCCCACTTTTCCAATAACTTTTTTATCCAATTCCTTATAGAGGTTACAGGGGGGAAAAGAATAACCCTTGTAATAAACGTGTCCTCTGCTTTATTGAGGTACAGTGATGAATCACTGTGGAACTGAGCCAAACATGGCCAAGCAATCACTCTTTTCTGATTGGCTCATTCCTTTTATGCATTTCCTTCCATGGATGAACAACATTCGGGGGCCAGTAATGTGTTAAATTAGCCCTTGGAGGTGTCAGAAAGACCATTAAAACATTATTAATCACACTTCGGCACCTTCATATATCTTGTATCACTCTTCTTTATGAGTTATATTCTTATATCAGTGTGTATCACGAGGCCCAATGGATTAGGAAATATAAAGGAGTCTCTATATTCTCCTCTGTAGGGTTAGTATGCAAATATTTCAGCATGCAAAGAGCAAACCGAAAAGGGCAGCACCTCGTAGCAGTCAACTCTGCCTTGTAATGCAGGAATAAGTCTTTTATTGGTAGTTCCAAACTGTACGGATGGTTTTAAGACACACTCTACACTTGTTGTCTGGGCCTGTGAGTCATCAGAGAACCCCCCACTTGCTCTCTCTTTATCCTTTCTTTCATCTTTCAGCCGAACAAGAAAAAAAAGTTCAGTTATTCCGTTCAAATTATTCTGTAAGTAAAAGAGTGCGCCCACCCCTCACTCACTGAAATGTCATTAGACGCCGCACACACACACACAACATGCAAAAAATACACCCACGCGCACTCAGTCGAGGTGTTAAGAGCAAAACACCAGGAGGGCATCAATTCAGCATGCTCTAAAGTGCTTATATAATGCAGTCCAGAACCTTTCATAGTAGAACATAATAATGTGCTGAATGGAAAAAGAAAGGGATTTTACATGAACAGTGACAGAGAGAGGGGTGGAAGGGGTTTTGGATGAATAGATGGCAGTGTGGGTGGATGGTTGGATGAATGGATAGATGGAAGGTTGGATGATGGTCTGTCTACTTGTCGATTTCTAACTGTTATGATGCCTGCTGCTTGTAGCTTTTTCTCTGCTGTTTTTCCCTTTGCTTAATTTCTCTCCCTTCCTCTCTCACTCTTTCACAACTTCCTTTCTCCAATCCTCGTCATTCTGTTTCCAATCTCTTCCACCACCTGTTTCTGCATTTCTCCATTATTCAATCTCTCTGTTGTTCTTCTCTGTTCCTCCTTGGCATGCTGCCATACACTGTGTCTGTCATACCTTCTGTCCTCCATCTCTCCTTTTCACCACCTGTTTGTATCAACCCTCTTTTTTCCCATTTCTTTTATTCCTTTGCTCTTTCTATTTATTCCATCCTGTTTTTTTCCAACCACTTTTCTATCACCCTCTATCATTTCTTGCTTTCTCTCTCTCTCTCTCTCCCTCTCCCTTCTTCTTTCTCTCTCCCCGCAGGCTGGAGATGCTCAGTCTCCATGTGTGAGTGAGCCTCAGGCAGAGTGTGGTGGCTCTGAGCCGGACAGTCCTCAGGTCGGTAGCTAGATAGCAGCAGGTCAGGGGTAGGTATCTGTCCTCTTTTCCCTCCTCCTCCTCTTCTGCGTGTCGGTGGCCTGCTCCAACCGTGTGACCATCAGCACGCCTTCACCTGCCCACCTCCGTTCACCATCGCATACACACCTGCAACATCCTGGTTGTGTGTTTTGGTGCTTTCGCGCTCTTGCTCTCCTTCTCTCACTGTCACTCTCTTTCTCTCTCTCTCTGTTTTATTTACTTTTCTGTTTTGTGCTTTCTATCTCTCTCCTTGCTCGCCCTTTGTGTTCCTATCTCTACATTTCTCCTTTTCTCTCCTTCTTCTTACTGCTTCTAACCCCTTCCTCTTGTCTCCCCCTTGATTGACCTCTCCATCTCCACTTGCCTTTCTTTATTCTCCTCTATCTGTTCTCCCTCCCCATCTCCCTTGTCTTTCCCGTCTTCCTTTTGCTATCTCTTTCTATCTCCTTTCTTTCTCCTCTCTCTCTCTCTTTCTCTCTCTCTCTCTCTCTCTCTCTCTCTCTCTCTCTTTCTCTTTCATCCCTCCACCCTTGTCTGCTGCTACACATGATGGTATGTGCCTTGTGGAAATTCTGTTTATATTTATTGTGAAAATCTCGCCTTTTCTGGTGTATGTGTGAGTGTGTAGGCGTGTGTGTGTTTGTGTGTGTGTGTGTGTGTGTGCGTGATTGTTCCCTTTATTCCCCTAAAGCTATCTGAGGTGTGTGAGTATCAGAGCTGTTGAGTGGCATTGTTTTGGAACTGCATTGTGGCATGGCATATCCATGAACATCACAAACATTCTACATCTAAGCATCTGTCTTGTGCTGTGCCTTTATGAGCATTTCAAATAACGCAAAAATGTGCACCACACCTGTCACTGTACAGGAACTCAATATAAAGACATAGCTTGTCACTCTGTTTGGGGATTCAAGTTAACTTTGGTTGTTTGACTCTGTGTAGTAACATCTCGGGAAGAATGTCATATTGAGGTAGATTATAAAAGTCAATTCAACTTAAAGGCTTATTCGAGTGCTGTACTGTACTACACTACCAAGTCAGTTTGAATACCCACCATGTAATGTTATTAATGACCATCTACCATGTTGTGGCAGCCCAAGTCCTGACAGCATCATTTTGTTCCATAACTCAGTCCTAGGTTACGGGTACTGTGCAATTTCACGTTCTCCACTGATGTGTGCCTTCATGAACTATGGCACTACACAGCTGGAAGCTCAAATAGCCTCCTTGTCCACCCGAGAGTAGACCACTCCCTGGCTTTGCTGTATAAAACTTCAATAAACTGAACCAGAAGCAGGCATATGTGGCAGAGTCTGCATGCAGACTGATCTGCTGGCCTCATTAGTGCAGTCTGAGGCTTAATAAAGCTGGACGGCCGTTGAGACATGCACAGAGGCAGCCCCTCAGGGAAGAGCAGAGTTTATGCATATAAAATATCTGCTATAGGGGGCAAGAAAACGGACTGCCTCCAGTGGGGCTAAAGGCCCAGTGTAGCTGTCTCCTCTTTGGTGTTACTGGGTTTAGTGCCATTATGTTAAGAGGTTCTATAAATGTAGGCCTACTCTTCAGTTCCTCAGTCTCATATAAGTTATAACTATTAAAAAATATCTTGGATATTTTACAAGTTATAACTGCATAACTTAGATTTTAGCTTTATAGTAAACATATACACTGCTCAAAAAATAAATGGAACACTTAAACAACACAATATAACTCCAAGTAAATTAAAAAGAATTCTTGTACAAATAGTTGCACCCAGAAGGAATCAATTGACAGAAACTTAGTGGGTAGGTTAGACATCATGAGACATGCAAAAGATTCTGATTTGATGCTCTGTCATGTAAGCAAGGGCGGGCCTTAATGCTGTACCTGACTGACCCAGCAGCCATGATTGCTGACATACAGCAAACAGTGATGCCTTTCACGAGTCATTCTATTTGTCCCAGCACCACTGGCAGACGGCCGCATGAAGCAGGACTACATGCATGCAGACTGTCACGATGACTGCCCTTAACACCACGTCAACGCACCAAAGACTGCAATGGTGTCGTACCAGATTCTGAGTTGACTCAAAAGATTCACACAGCATGGCAGCAGGTCATCTTCAGCGACGAGTCCCGCTTTTGATATGATGAAGATGACCAATGAATATGTGTGTGGAGAAACTGTGGTTAGCACCAAGATGAGCGGCCTGTTGTCACGCATCAAATGTCCAGAAGGC
The DNA here is from genome assembly GCA_024036415.1 of Prochilodus magdalenae. NCBI lineage: Eukaryota > Metazoa > Chordata > Actinopteri > Characiformes > Prochilodontidae > Prochilodus > Prochilodus magdalenae. The sequence continues at coordinate 344,588 of JAMWET010000119.1, read as the reverse complement.
CTGGTGTCACTCCACCTCTACTCCTACTCCTACTATTACGAGTGTGTAGCCACTGCTGTAAATACGTCCTGCTGCTTTTTCTAATTGAAGTACTTTAAGACCTATTATAAGAAAAGGTAACACCGCTCACAAGTCGGGGGTTTTAGTTAAGAGACAAGCAGTAGGGACTTTTGCACCACTATGTTCTCAAAAACCATGGCCCTTGGTATCAAGACAAAGTGTGTAATTATTTCCAGCTTAGCGTTTTTGTACAATAAGAGTACTTCTTGTCTCCACCAGACTGTCTGTTCTGGAAGACACTGTCCCTGCGGGACGTATGTAGCAGTACATATGATGACTGTGTTCCTCGTAGTCTCTGTGTGTGGTATATGAGGCAATATGCAGAGCATTGCCAGTTGACTGAGGATGATGTACTGGCTTAGAGCCAGCATGTCATCAGCAGTTGGGGAGGATAAAGTGGAATGTCTGAGGCTAAAGCTGGTAAGACATTTTGAGCTGTCTCGCTCATGTCTCTGTTCAAGGTTGGCACTTCCTATAGCAGAGATTTCTCAGTTCAACATGAAGGCCTGTACACTCTCAGACAGGAATTGCTGGTTCTCCTCCCCTTTCCTTTCTCCTCTTGTCTCTGCCTTTCTCTCTTTTTATCAGTTACTTCCCGTTATTGCTCTCTGAATTGTCGGTTCTTGCCTAGATCTGTCAGGCTTAGGAGCACCCTTCTTTTTTTCTTGTCTTCTCATTCTTTCGTTTCTCTTTCTGTCTCTCTTGGTGAAAGTACTAGCGTATACATGAGTCATAATTATAGTGTTTTGGAAGCAGTCAAACTGATTTGTGGCTATAGGCTTGGACAGGCTAGAGGCAGGACTTCAACAGCCTGCCACTTCCACCGCTGTTTCTGAGCTTTGTCTCTTTCTTTGTACCTGTCTCCTGGGATTTTTTCACACAGCTTCCTCCTGGGCCTTCTGCTTCTGTCCTGCTCTCGATTCTATAATGACTGGATTGGCGTGAAACAGAAGGAAGGGCAGTAGCCTATCCTGATGAGATCTAGAGCAGCTTCACCGCCTGGAGCGGTTACACTTGTAGCAGGTTATTTTTCCCTGAGCCATGGCTTTGCTTCTGGCTGAGGCAGGTGGAGCTACCTCATCATCTCCAGTGTAGTGCTGACAGTCAACTAAAAGAGTTTTACTGACATCTGCTGTTAGGCTGGAGGAACTGCACATGGCTGGATAATATTTTACACCAGTGTAACAGTATTAAGGGTGGCGTTTCAGACATATTGGCCATTTTATCATGTACACCTACCATATAGGAACACTTTTTGAAGATGTACAGTTACTATCTGTAACCCACAACTTGTCAGTCATCGTATGTCGTATTGCAGCCTGGCTAATATAAAAATCTTAACCAACAAAATAATTTGAATTTTTCACCAATTCGTTCATTGTCGTTAGTCATTAACAAACAGCAACACAGTCCCCACACTACATAATCTGAACACTGTCCAGTGGTTCCAATTTTCAAAACCTATGGTTTATTACAACCTGCTACATTGCAGGATTTCTCATGAGCTAACGTGACTTTGGTGGTGAATGGCAGTTATTGTTATTGTATATAATTATTTTGTATATGCTGATGGTACAGCTGTCATCTTTACGTCTTTTTCTGTACGCAGTAAAAGCTTTCATTTAGCTTAGCTCTTGCTGACTTTCAATATGATGTTGACATTGTGTTCACCTCACACTACAGGGTCACAATACTGACTATTAAACAATTTGAAATCTTTATAACCTGCAATTGGGGTGACTGGGCTTGGGATGGGTCTGATTGAATTATAGACACCCCACACGAAAGGATAATCAGGGAAGATTATTGTTTAAGATCACTCTGGTATTTGGGATTGTCAGGAAAAGCAAATCAGCTTTAAAATCTGCCTGGTTATGTACATTTAAACTGTACTGTAATTTAGGCAGGTGCATCTAATAAACTGTTCTAGAAACTGGATGCTCTCTTGCTCTCATTAATAAACCGTGGGATGTCAACATTGCGCTCATGTCAGGGATCTCTTAAATGTATCTTGTTATTACAATTGCTGAAAATTAAAGTGACCGACTTTTATGTCTTTGTCCAGGGGAAGGACCCTCTCTATGCCCAGATCAACAAAGCGAAGAAGTGAAGGATTATGGGAATTCTGCACACAATTGAACTGTGCTGGGGGGATCAGAAGACCAAACACAAGAGTTCAGCGCCCTATTCTGTGTGTGTGTGTGTGTGTGTGTGTGCGCGTGCGCGTGTGAGAGAGAGCATGAGAAAGTAATGGAGAGGAATAGTGAGTGAGGAAAAAAGAGTGAAAGAGGAGTGAGGAATTGAAAGTTGATACAGTGTGTGTGTGTGTGTGTGTGTGTGTGTGTGTGTGTGTGTGTGTGTCTGTGCCTATGAATGGTCTTCGGAGCTCAGCTGTGAAGGTCACCCCAGCCTCCATGGTTCTTCTCTCTAAGCAGCCATCTTCTCCAGCTGTGGCCCATCCTGGAGAGACTTAACCCAGCCTTCAGTAAGCCCCGCCCCCTACTGGACCGCACTCTCTGGAGGAATCACCGACCGAATGCTTTTATCTCCTTCTCTCCTTCCATTTCTCTCCTCCTTAGGAGGAACAAACTCTTCTCTGTCTCAGCCACACTGTGTTTCCTGCACTCATGGACTGGCAGTGGAATAATAGGACACAGCTAATGAAATCATAATGATGATGATGATTCAACTTTTCTTCACCCCTCACAGCCTTACTAGCCCTGTTCTGCAGCCTTTCTCTCTTTTCTTGCTCTGTGCTTCTCTTGCTTCTTTGCTCTCTCTTTCTGTCTGCCCTTTTTACTCACTCTCCCTTTCATACCGTCTCTCTAGTGAGACTGTGTAGTATGAGTGGAATCTCAGAGAGGTGCCTCGTTCCAGTGTACACACACACATGCACGCAAACACACGCGCACACACATGCACACACACCCACACACACCCAAGTGAGAGTTCAAGAAATCACTGCTTCATGATCCAGCAGAATCCCAGGCTCCACACTGTCATCCCCTTTGTGTAGTCCAAGCCAGAGCAATCGATTACAAAGTAATCCATTCAGATCCACCTACGGGATTATGTGATTCATCCATTTGGGTTTGTTTGGTTTTCCTCCCCCATCTATTTGAGATTCTGCTGCTAGAGAGCTATGCAGAAATAAAAAAAGAGACTTTGTCTCTCTCTGTGGACCCTTCAGAAGGAGACCAGACTCAAGGAGTGACTTTGCCAAAATCTCTCTCTTTTGTGGGAAAGACTTCCGAGCAGTTCATTCAGACGGAGAGGACTTTGTGAAGGCATGGATGTTGCGAAAAGAAAAAAAAAAGAAAAAAAAAAAAAGCTGATTCTGTGACTGAACTGTTCCTTCTCTATAGCTTTTGTACAATACTAATGAGAAAAAAAATCAAAACCATGACATTGAAAATGGGATTTTTATTTTATAAGTCAGTGGAACCCTTGAGGTCGACCTGGGACGTGTTGTAGGGGTAAACATGGCTTTAAGGCATCAGATCATTGGTTTGCCAAACTCATTTTGTAAATAATAATAATAATAATGATAACAATAATGATAATGACGATAATAGTGTTCATTCTGTCCGCCGGACATCTGTGCCATAAAATAGGCAGGCTTCAGTGATGCAAGCTTGAAACGGAACCCAAGCAATATCAACGTGTCCAAACCTCCCCCCCTCCAATTCTTTTATGTCGCTGTCCGAGTCACAGTTTTGCTTTGTTGTTTTCTTGGCCATGTGGGTGTCATTCATTGGGAGACTGAGGAAGTACCTTCAAACCGTCATGGCACAACGCTGACTGTAGGATGCTAGAGTTGGATCAGTTGGACCACGCTTTCTAATACGTAGTACATAACATTGTAATGCTTTTAGGGAATGGGATGCCAGTGGTTATGTGCCCCAAACTTTTAAATTCATTAAGTCATCGCAAGGGTAAGGTAGTTCAAGAATGGAAGGGTCACAGTGCACTTGAAATACATTTACAAAGTGTACTTGGCTTTAAAAGCATTCATTTAAAAGCATTTCTGTTGGGCCATTCATTGTGAAATTTTCACGCAATGTAAATGTCAGGTCATATGATCAAATGATGCATAAAAGTAAAAATCATATATATATATATGCTTTCCCATACTGCAAAAACACAACAAGATGTTTACACACACTTTAAAATACATTACAGCACGCCTTTGGCCAATCTTGTGTCCCAAATTCAGAACTATTTTACCACTGATGCTAATCTATAGCATGAGCCACCGATGATAATACAAAGAGCCACCAATGCTATTCCATACAAACAATCCCCCACACTGATTTTTAAATGTGCTGCCTGTTACCCTGTTATTTCAGTCGAACCAGAGTCTTGCTACGAGTGCCGTTTGCCATCTTTCCATTACCTGCGATGACTTAATACTTCCTATTTTATGGCCAGAGTCCCATTTTAATTTGAGAGCCAACGTTGGCCCCTTGAAGATCATACACTAAATTCGAGATATGAAAAAAGTAAATAAATCCGATTGTGAAGCCGGAAAAGGAGGGAAATCATAACAGTTTGAGTATGTTTCTAGACCTATTTTAACTTTACCTCAGCTAATGGTTTGTTAATGTAAAAGGACACATTATTTTTATCTCAATGAAGATGACATTCTACAGTGGATTTTTAGAGGACCTCTTTTTCTTTTCTTTTGATTTTGCGTATCCCACCATGTAATACTGTTACCAATAAACACATTGCAAAATAGACTCTTTTCTTCACCAAGTGTCATTCCTAAGTGTTAATATGCAGAACAAATACATGTTGTGCCCAATGTTCTCCAACACATTTATAATGGTATCAGCAGTAATAAGTATGCAAAATCAGCTCTGGGACTGGAATAACAAGGTCAGTGTTTCCAGTCCTGTGGTCCATCTGCAATATAATTTCCTATTTCCCCTGCACCTGAGGCACATCATTAGCTAATGATTGGGTCTTTCTGGAGCTGAATCAAATGTGTTGGAGGAGGGAAGCACATGCGATGGGGTCCAAAAGACCACCAGTGAAAATGCTTCTGTTTTGTATTGCTGTTATCATTTAATACAGTCTTTCATTTGGTGCTACAAATGAAATTATCACCATAATTTGAGTGAGAGGTGTTTACATAAATTTCAGAAATTCTTAGTATTTGATATGCCCTTTAATGACAGCATGCACTCGAGCCGGCTCATGCTCTACTCTATAATGAGCAGATCAAATTTATCCGATAGTCGTCTAAATGTGTGCTTTAATACAGAGGATAATATAAAATCCACAAATTGTTGTCCGCAAAATTTAATTGGTTAACATATAAACAAAGTCATGCAGGGTGTTTTGATATGAAGTGCTCTGTTCTGGAGGAGCCTAGCATCACTTAACACTTTTACAAATAGGCAAACTGGGTGAGTGTGTGGTCCCTCCCATGAAGGACCACACACTCACACATACAGACAGACCTACCATTAGCCTGACTTTCAGCAGATCAGCCTGTCTCTCTTTACACACATTTCCTTATTTTAAGGAAAATAATTAATAATAAAAAATTAATAATTAATTACCTAAAATAATTATCTTTATTGATGTTCCACTTCCTAAAATTAAGCCAATAGACATTTTCTGTCTTCCTTTACGTTGTGGCATAGTGAATGGTGATGAAAAGATCTTAAATTACTAATAATTTTTTGACTGTATAATCCATATTCTTCTGTATATGTATGAGTAAGTCTTGGCACTTAAGCTTTCATCAGCGTGACGTTTTAGTTTTACTGATAGACAAAAAGTAGACAATATTTATTTTAGGGAAATCCCACTGTTTGGATGTGGAATTTATCTATGTGGAATCAAAATGTCCATAGTTGTGAATATTAATATTTACAACAAAATAGTTAATGTCAGGACTGGGCAGGGATAGACCCAGGGTTGGGTGAAATGAGTATGTATGAGTATGTCATGATATATACTGAAACTTTCACGATACATGCTACAGTCAAATCCAACAGAGGTGCCACATTTAAAACTGCCATCAAAATCTGAATGCAGTTATCAACATTACACATACTGTCCTACACTAAATCTCACTAAACAGATTTCAGTTAAACTAATGTTCATGACACATGCAGCTGGTCAGCATTCCTTAATCATTATCAAGCAATGGTGATATGCACAATATGCTCAGAATTGCACATTGTGTATCATGATAACATAAATTGATCACAAAAAATGATATTTGCCATATTAAACAGCACTACACTGTAATTTAAGATTTCTTTACAATGATGTGATGAAACCCGAATTATGATGACCAAAATTGTAACATTTGAAATACATCACAACAAATGAGTTGTATATATAACGTTGATGATATATAAATGTTGTTGATAAAACAGTAGTCAACAAAAAGAGCTTTTCGTTTTGTTTTGCCTTACAACACCCTGCATGTACCTCTCATTAATAGGCCTTAAACTCAAGCTCTTAAACAGGTCTTAAACTCAAGCCCTTAAACCCTTGTAGTGAAACTAGAATAAATGTTTCAGGCATCTCACAGCACCTTTGTTACCATTTAAAGTAATGACTTTCTGTAATGTAGCTTCTAAAGAAACTCTGTAGGTTGGTAGGAATTCTGCATTTCACATCACTATATTCCTCTTTAACTCATTTAATGTCACTAATAGTGACCTAGCACACAGAATCCTGACTTTTTCTTCTTCTCTTTAGACTTACATAGTAACATTTCCTAAATTATTCCTAAAAAATTACGGTTATGGCCCAGAGTTATTTCCCTTTATTACATATTGTAATAAAGGTGGACTCCAAGGATAAAGAGTTGACAAAGAGTAAATGCTGGCACAGGTACAGCTACAGCATAATAGTGTGGTTTAACATGCGTACCGTTGCATATTACCCTGCTGCACCCATGATCATGAGAAGGCATTCTGTTATGAGTCATATCTGCAGGGTTAAATTCTTCTGACATGCTTTGTACTTGTATGATACGGTTGCATTCTACAGATAATACTGACTCCCTAAGAAGAAGAAAGGTTGCTGCTTGTTTGTTCATGTCGCTTTGAGGTGACGTTTGGGCACAATGTAATTAATGGATCACTTTACAAAAATATTATCAGCATTATCAGCAAGAGCCAGTTTCCCAATAACCCATTAATGTCCATATATCAAAATTAAAATGGCTTTTGATCCAGGTTGCCTGAGCTTGAGCAGCCTGAAAAACAAATAAAACCACTACTTTATATCACATAACATACTAAATTATCATATTAAATCTAGACTAATTGTTAACTGTGAAATGAAGGTTTGGAAAGTACATAAATAAAAAAAAAAATACTGTGAGATGTTCATCCAAGCTGAAACTAGTCCTGTATTATATATTTTGGTTATCTATGAATGAGCGATGAATGTTCATCATAATACTTTGTTACTCTATTACCTATATTTTACTTATTTTTTTTTTATATTTTTATCTTTAGCGACTAATCCAGGTTCTGTTTTAGATCTGACTATATGGAGGCCTCGTGGTGAGTGCTTCAATCCTGACTTTACTGCTGTGATGATCTGGGGAGCCATTGCATACTACAATTTGTCACCCCTAGTAATGATACATGGTACACTAACAGCCCAGCACTAACAGCTGCACAGGTGCAGGGCATCCTCCGGACACACATGTCGCCTCTCATTGCAGGGCTTCCAAATGGCAGCTTTCAGCAGGACAATACTAGAGGTGGCACAACAGGGTCCTAGAGCCTACTTCCAATTGTACAGTTTTTCTCAACAAACTTATCCTTTCACTCTAATACTGTAATCACTTACATATATCACACATATAGCCAATGAGTTTCTATAAGTAGTAAAAGAAAAAGTTTAAACAAGATCCTTTAAAATGAGGGAAATGTTAAATTGCCAATTGGATCCTTTCATCTCCTTTTCAACTCCCTCATGGAGAAAACAATTTAGAATTGGAGGACAGTTTATAATAATGCATGTTCTTAAATGTTGTTTTTGTTTTTTATTACATTAAATATTATAAGTAATGCCCATATACATATATAAGTGTAAAATCTGAACGAAGGGTCATGACATCTTGCTGCTGTCTTTTTGCACCATTGTGCGAAGTGTCTACTGTGGCAGCAGTGTTTAAGACAGGTCAAAATATAATCAGTTGCACGACACATACCTTGGATTTAGTAGAAGCACGACATTCTGTGAAGTATCCAAATGCATTGCGTCATTGGAAGGCTATCCTTGGAGGCATGTTAGAGACACAACACAACCCCCTCCTTCTGAGTACGGTATTTCCCTCTGGGTAACAATAAATCTAAGACTCACTCTCTCTCTGTGCTGGGCAAGTGACGAAGGTGTTTTCTCATAAAAACTTTTTTTTCTTTCATTCTTGAGTGACATGTTAGTAAAGGTAACCTGGTATTTCCACACCACCTCCCCCTCCCCTAATTACATTGTGTAACATGGTTACTACTTTTTAAAGGCTCTGCTCTGAAAACAGCAACCGGTTTTAAACTCAAAATATTGTTGCCATTGAGCAGTTTTCTGTAAAACAAGGCTAATATAACTGATAGAACTATAAAACAACAGATCACTTTACGTGTCACATTACAAATGCTTCTGACTACAGTGTTAGTGACTTTCATTTACATATGAGTACATTTTCGGTAGGTACAATACCAGGAATAAAGCATAAAATTGTGTTATTAACACAACGAAAATATGAGGAAATAACCAGAGGGTATTTTAAAATGTGGTTAACCGTTTAATAACACTGCTAGTCTGTCTTCACAGACTAGGTGTTAGAGTTCACCCAGGTTAAACCTGGGTTTAACTTGGCTACACTCCTTTAACGCCGGAGAAGGTGTAATTCCCTAAGAACTTGGCCAGTACACTACAGCAGTGCTGCTCTGGGAGCATGAAGTAGACTATGCAATGATATGATGGGGACTATCAGACTATCTTTCTAACTATCAGACCAACAATCAGAAATGAGTAACTACTAACATTATCCATTAGCCTAAACTATCATGTAAATACTTAACTACACTTTAACGCTTATTTATGCACTATTACACTTTACTGTATATACTGTACATCTGAACTCCTGGACACTGACACTTTACTGTATATACTGTACATCTGAACTCCTGGACACGCTCAGACACTTTACTGTATATACTGTACATCTGCACTCCTGGACACTCTCAGACACTTACTGTATATACTGTATATCTGAACTCCTGGACACTCTCAGACACTTTACTGTATATACTGTATATCTGAACTCCTGGACACTCTCAGGCACTTACTGTATATACTGTACATCTGAACTCCTGGACACTCTCAGATACTTACTGTATATACTGTATATCTGAACTCCTGGACACTCTCAGATACTTACTGTATATACTGTACATCTGAACTCCTGGACACTCTCAGATACTTACTGTATATACTGTACATCTGAACTCCTGGACACTCTCAGACACTTTACTGTATATACTGTACATCTGAACTCCTGGACACTCTCAGACACTTTACTGTATATACTGTACATCTGAACTCCTGGACACTCTCAGACACTTTACTGTATATACTGTATATCTGAACTCCTGGACACTCTCAGGCACTTACTGTATATACTGTACATCTGAACTCCTGGACACTCCACATTACTTAAAAACCAAAATATGCATGTTTAATATGTTAATTCAGTCATTATCTGCTAATAACTGTGTCCCTTGCACTTATTTATTACTATTGTCTTTTCTACAGTTCTGCAGTTATATTTGTATTTCTTGTATATATTTCTTGCCTCCTTGCGAAGTGAGATATATTTATATATTTATCGATAGTGACCTGCACTATGTATAGTTTACAGTTAATAATACTGCTGCCGGTACCGACCCATTTAGGTTTTTCATACTGCACAACGCTGTTTTTATTTTTTTATTTGTATTTGTATCTGAAATTACTAGCTGCTGAATTTCCTTTGGAATCAATAAAGTATCTATCTATCTATCTATCTACTGCGTATTTCTTCTTTCAAGGAGGAGAATATTAGATTCACTATTGTTGTAAATGGTGCGGTTTAAATGGCTGCTTAAGTAAACTGAATCCAGACAATTGTGTAATTAACAGGATTGGTATTAGTATCGACAGATACTCAAAGATCCAGTATCAGTATCGGTATCGGTGAAGTGTTAGTATACTAGAGTTTATAATGTAAGTATATTGTATGTACTGTAGTACGACATACTGGGTGCATGTTTAATGATACTGTGTAGATTTAATCAGAGATGAATCCAGGACTGCTATAGTAGCTTAGGTCGTTGCCAAGCCTAATACAACCTAACCTGGGTTTAACCTGGCTACACTCCTTTACCGCCAGAGGAGGTGTAATTCCCATAGTGAAATGAATGGGCTACAAATATCTTAACTGGTCAGTGATGAGGACAATTGGGGGGATAATTGTCCTACGTCTGAAGAGATGACGGGAGGGATTTGGACTGTTAAAGAAAGAGAAGGACTCCGCCAGGCCTGCCGAACCACATTCTTGCTGAATGAAAACAGTCAGGAGAGAGTGCTGATCTCGCTCTGTCATTCCTCAGGCCGGACTCGTCTGACGAGCCACACCGTTCTGGTGATGTGCTTTGTTGAAGTTCCCCTCAGTCTTCATTCCGACAGCACGAGCTGCGCCTCGCACCGCACCAGGAGCTGATGGGCGCGTGCTCGACGCGCGTGGCCTGTTTCCCCGCTCTGTCAGTGAGAGAGAGCAGATACTAAATGCGGATTACCGTCGATTGAGGAGGAAGGTGTCCGTTCGAGGAGTGGATTATTTTATAGTGAGGCTTTTTGTCGGATTAACGACTATGCGGAGTTGAAGCTGAGGAGGGAAGTTTAGTTTTTGAAGAGCTGGTGGAAATAAGTAGCCAAGCACAATGGAACAGGTGAGTTTGGTCGTTTTGCATGATCTCAGTCTAAATAAGCTTTTAAGCATTGTGAATATGACTAATATGAAATCTATGAAGAACAATGTGTCCTGACTATTTTGTGAGGTGTATTAGAAACTAAAATCATTCGTGGTTCTGGTTTGATCTATCCATGTATGTTGTCAGTTTTTTTTATAGCACTCCCAGGTAGTTGAGATTTCACTCAAAACGCTTTATTAGTGCTGTAAGGAGTAACTTAGTAAATGACCTGTTTGTAGAAAAAGTTTAGTAAGGATAGAGGTGTTCCTGTTTTCCCCTGGTTATCCAGTAGAGTAGAATTGTTGTGGGAGGAGGGGTCCGCAAGTGGTCTGCAAACTTGCCTGATTTCATTTTAATGGTCTTCAGAAATGCTGTTATTTATCCAGCTTTATGGTCAGCAGATTCTGAATGTATGTGAATGTATATGTTCAGTCAGTTTTCTTGTAATCCTGGTCCTGCATCACATCAGCTCCACTCCATTAGGAAAACCTGGTATCTGGAACCAGGCACAGTTTTTGGTATTGCCTTCTTCTAGGTTCTACGCTGAGCTGAACCCAAAATGTGAATTCATATTCTGCAGGCTACTGATTAGTCAGAGAGTATCGTCACTTTAGCCACTTTTCCACCTTACACACGTTTACTACCAGGTTGGCGTACCTTCTTGCATTATCTTTGAGCAAGTTTCTTGTTTTGCTGCCTCTACATGTGTTTCTTTCCCATCATGTTAGTCCCATGCAGCGTGGCATGATGAGTAGCTGTAACTGAGGGGGTACTATATCTGCGGTTGGCAACAAAGTAGCTGGTACCAAAACTGAGCAAAGTGTAGTGGAGTCAAGTCGAGCCAAGGCCTGCCATGTGGTGGAAAAGCAGTTTATGACTATGTGCCATGTAGTGACATGTATAACCAAATACCTGAATAAGATTACTATGAAAATGGTTGTAATACATCTCTTTGGCTGTTTACAAAGTCAGCTTGTGTGTAAGCTTTTGATTATGAAAAATATGTGTCCCTGAGAATGTTTACTAAAATGAATTTAAGAAGGGAAGCTTCATGTCTATGTCTGGACAATCTAGCTGCAGTAATTAAACTCTAGTTGTTTTGTTTTGTTTGTTAAACTGTGCAAAAAAACCTTTTCCTGATCTGCCTACATATTTCATTTGCTCTGCAGGGCGAAGGGGTGGGTGTTAAGAGCCTGAGGGCTAGGTTCCAGAATGACGAGACTTTAAAGATCCGAACCAAACCCACCATCCCAGAAAAACCCAAAACTCTCACCTCTCCCACCACAAAAATTAGCAATCCTCTGATTGCTACCATCAACTCAGCAATGGAGAGTCGCATGCCAGTCACTCCTCGCGTGGTCTTCAAAGATGAGAAAAAGAAATCTGTCAAGCGGCAGCTTTCTCAGCCTGACCCTTTAGATGTAAGGGTGAAAGACCCTCAAGTACACCCTGATCTGCTGGACAAAAACCAGAAAAAAGAGGGTGATCTCATCAAACAAGCCCTGAAGGACAAGAACCTCCCCCTAGTTCTGCCTGTGAGTCCTGTTACTCCAGTCATTCAAGAGACCCCCAAACCAGATCCTGTCCCAGCTTCTCCAGTTTTGCCATCTCCAGTCAAAATCTCCACACCTAAGAAGAACAGCATGTTCAGCTTTAAAAAATTAGTCAAAACTGACGAAGAGAAGACTGACACTTCTGTCCCCAGCAGTTCTACTCCTGTGAGTGTGACTCATGAAGTAAAGGCATCTGTGGCCCCCAAAGCTCTTGTTCCCCCAGTTCAAGCAGAAGCTGATCCAGTGTCCAGTGGTCCCGCTCCTATTATTCCTGCTCCGGTTATTTCTCCATTCGAAGTTCCTGAGCCGAAAGTTCTTGTGCTGACAGGTCCAGAACCTGACATTGTCTCCCAAATTAGCCCGAATCTGGAATCCTCAAAGCCAGAAATCCCTAATCCTCATAAACTTAATGTTACACTTCCACAGCCAGATGTTTCTTTGTCAGAGGAAGTAGTCCACCCTTCAGAAATTCCTGATATCTTAGATATAGATATTCCTCCTCCAGTTATTCCTGAAGACATTCTTGAAGACATCCCTGATGCAGACATTTCTGCCCTAAATATCCCTGCCCAAATTACTCCTGATCCTCTTATTCTTTCAATTGCTGCCAATCCAGTTTCCAGCAGTCCCAATCTCTCCCGCACAGCCTCCCCTGCCCCAGCTGCTTCTGCATCGATCACTCCTGAGCCTCCAGTTACCTTGACTCCAGAAATAGCAACTCCAGATTCAGGTGCTACCTCTGTCTCTAGTACTCTTCCAGTATTGCCATCTCCAACTACATATGTCGAGCCATCAATAGAAAATGACATGGCTAAATTTCATGAGGCAGTTGACCAAATGGAGAACACGCCTGAGGTTCTGTCATCCCCTTCATCCAAAACCATTTCAGCCCTGTCTGCTTTGGTAAGAGCTGAGGAGATGGCTCCTGTTAGGCATAACTCTTGTGATCTGCGTGTGCTTAACCTTCTGGAAAAAGCTAAGAAAAAGCATACCACAAGCCATCAGATGCCCATATCTACCACACCTGAATTTATAACTTCAGTGGAGACAGACCCTCCTTCAATATTTCCAGATGAGTCTTCAGTACATGAGAAACCACATTCTGAGGTAGCCCAAGCTGAGCTGGTTCTGCCTGCGGAAGCCTCACCTTCCCCTGAAATTCTTGCTGCAGCTCCTCTGGATATCCCCCCAGTTGACTATGAGGATCAACCAGGAGAGGTATCCACAGTGAAGTCAAAGGCCCCATCATCTGAAACAGCCCTGACCAATGGCCTACATCACAGTAAGTGGATGAACCACACGTGTATGGTTAGTTTCTCCTAGTTTTTTTGTTATTTTAAATCAGTCATATAGAATAAAACCATTATTTATCACTGTGCTCGAGTTTTATTGGAATATTATGATGTGCTTGTGTTGGTACATCCTTGTACTCCTCCTAACATTTTATGGACTGTGGTTGATCCATAAAAAATGGTTCACCATCAGAGAGTAGTAGTGCTGGTCCACTTTTGAGTTACAGTGAAAACTCTTTATGCTTTGGGGAAGGTTGGTATGCAAGGTATCTAACAAACACTATTGCGGTTGGGCAGTCCAGAATGTCTCTCATAGTCTGAATGACTGAGAGCTAGAGCAATGCTGCATCTCAAGGAAATTTATGAGTCATCTGCAAGAGCTGCTTTTGTCAATAACATTTTTAAACACAATGCGTTACCTAATACTTCCAGTGTCTGCGACAGGCATTGAATCATCTATGTAGGGCTCCTCAATGGTTCAGTTTCCTGATGAACATACTGATATATACATTTGTCTACAAATTGCTTAAGCCGGTTTACCTGTTCTTGAGTATCATTAGCTTCAGCCACATGCCGTTTGACCCGTTTTAACTGTAGTCTTGTATCTCTAAAACCCCGCAGAACATTTAATGATGTAGTATAACCCGTGACTGAAAGTTAATCCACACCTACCTGAGGGTGTTTTCCTTGTACTGATACAACCAGTAGCGGTATACCTAAATGTTCATTAGACTGTACTAACCTTTTCCGCCTCTTGTCTCTTTAGGAGATGCTTCACCTGTCCCGAAAGTACTGGCAGAGCAGAGCCCTGCTAAAGTAAAGGCTATGCCTCCACCACCTCCCCCCAGAAGGATCTTTCCAGCCACACCCAGCGAAACCATTGCACCAGAGAAGCCACCCCGTGTGATAAGCACAGATTTGCAGACCATTTTACCAGCTCAACCAGTGGAGGGCAATGGTAAAACTGCCTCAAGTCCTAAATCCTTTCCTATGGTCTCTTTTGTTCTGGTCCTTAATCTCTTTACTGCTGTCCTGAAGATGTTTGTGTGTTCTTTTCAGTCAGAGGAATAAGTAGTCTGTTATTGACTTGAGTATCTTTTTATCAGCTCCCTGAGCTCCACTCCATAGCTCTAGGCTTTGGTCCAGATTTTATTGGAAATACATCTGCTTTGACATGGTTCTTCTGAAATTGTTACAGGGATCATTATCCCAGCTCCTGTGGATTTTACCTCAGAGAATTCGACGTTTGACGATTCAGAGTTTGACGTTTCATCTGAAGCTGCTGCCCTTGATCTTCCGGAAGCAGCAGTTGCAGAAAATGGAAATCATGCATCATCAGTTCACGAACAAGCATTTTTGGAACAACTAAGTCCAGAACATCAGAGTTTCAATGAGTTTGCTCCCAACCTGGAGTCCACAGAAGTAGATTTTAACTCAGAGGCACAGGAAGCAGATCTTCCAGATTTAATGTCAGATCCTACCGTCAGCCCATCTCCATCAGGGTAATTTACTAGGATGATTTATGTTATTCATTAAGGATGTATACCAACTAAAGTGTATTCTCTCTATTGGAGATTTTATTTTATGCTTTCATGCTCCTGAACAAGTATGCTGATACTTCCATAGGACCCAGGAGATGAACCACAACAGCAGTGACAATGCCTACGAGGACCAGGCAGTCAACAAGAAGGGTAAAACCCTTAAGAAACCACGCAAAGGAACTCTAATGAGTAAGAAAATGCATCTCTTGCCTCTAAAGTTATCAGTGTATCAGAGCAACTATAGAAGGTGGTTTTGGTGTTAATCTGTAAGACTAAAGTTTTAGTATGCAGCTTGTAGATATCTCCTCTCCATGTCCTTTATCAGGCTCTAGTCTTACATAGATCTCTTCTTTGATGGTCTGCCGACCCACTGAAACTACCAACAGCTGTCAGATTTCTATCAACTCTTGTTATGTTAGTTTGAGAGAATATGAACAGAGTTTCCGTTTCTCTTGCCATGATGTCCGACTTATCTTTTTGTGTTTGTAGATCCATATGCTGATTCACCTTCTGTGGTGAGTGCATTTTCAGTCACTGTCTTTATCCATATATCCAGCAATAAGTATGATGTGAAGTCTTATCTATTGTTTCATATGTGACATTTTCCATTATATTAATCTTAAAAGTTATTGCTGTCATGAGCAAACCAGAGGCTCAAAGAAGAGATGTAACAGATTGGGCTTGATGTTATCAATATTAGTCTATGATTGTTATTCGTTTTTGTGATATAAACAAATATCTTTGATGGACTTATCATATACTACTCCTAGCTTCACAAATAACATTTCTAATTTCGTTATGGATTTTTCTTTACTTTATTAAATGTGTTTGTTTACAGAATGAGGGGTCCTCCAGAAAAACCTTGTTTGCCAGGTATGTTTTAATATTCTTCTCTTTTTTATTATTGTGTTGGAGCTGAAAACGTATGTCATAGTGATTCTATATCTAATTTCCGCATTCACAGAAAGAGTACAAGTCCAGATGACAAGGAACTGAAAAAGAAGGAGAAACAGAAGGAGAAGGTGAAAGAAAAGGAGAAAGAAAAGGAAAAGAAGGAACTCAAAGAGAAGGAAAAGGAAAAGAAGGAGCACAAAGAGAAGGAAAAGGAAAAGAAGGAGCACAAAGGCAAGGAGAAAGAAAAGGAGAAGAAGGATCACAAAGAAAAAGAAAAGAAAGAGCACAAAGAGAAGGAAAAAGAAAAAAAGGAGCTCAAAGGGAAGGAAAAAGAAAAAAAGGATCAGAAAGAGAAGGAAAGAGAAAAGAAGGAGATAAAAGAGAAGGAAAGAGAGAAAAAAGAGCAAAAGGAGAAAGAGAAGAAAGAAAATGAAATGAAGAAAAAATTTAAGGTAAGAGAACGCAGTGATTGAGTTCTGGAATCACCACTGCAGACTTTTTGTTTTTTAGTTTCAGACCCGCAGCTTCTCTCTAATACAGAATGCAGGATTCTGGTTTAGTTTAAAAAAACTTCTGATGTGTTCTTCATGACTGGAGCCCTCCTTTTCTTATTTAGATCACAGGAGAGGAAGAAGCACTGTACCAAGCCAAGGTAAGAGAGTCCTGCAAAGGACGCAAGAATGACCTGGCGGTGAAAGCTGGAGAGACTGTCAGCATTATCCGCACCACAGACTGCCCTAAAGGGAAGTGGCTGGCCAGGGACAGCAACAACCAGTGTAAGTCAGCCCAAAGCATAACTTGCAAAACATCAACTGTAGAGTTAATCTAGAACTTGAAATCTCATGAAACAATAACAGAAAATGGCATGTTATCTACACTGTACATAATCGGGGCCAAGTTGTGTCCATTGTCACTAAAACTAATATGTATAAATATTAGGTAAACCAGGTCATTTCTGTTTATGCATTCAGTGTTTTAGAAACCAGCACTGAAAAATGGGTTTGCCAATTTACAATTAATTATAATTACTGAAAGGCTTACATGTCCAAACATTTGTAGACACCTGCTTATCCAGTGTTTCTTCTGAAATCAAGGGTATTAATGGGGAGTTTGTCTCACGTCTGCTACAGCAGCCACTTCTGTGAAGGCGTTATACTCCATGTTGGAACACTGCTGTAGGAATTGGAATGATGCCACAAGAGCATTAATGAGGTTTAGGTACTGATATTAGATGATTAGTTCTGGATCACTTCAGCTCATCCCAAAGGATAGTTTTAGATGCCTCAAGCTGACTCTTTGTGTTGAGCTTAGGGTTGTGTGCACCTGCTTCAGAGCATCCCAAACACTGGCAGTACTTTCCTTAGGAGATTAAACAGGCTGTGTGGGTGCGATTGAATGCCTGTATCTTCAGTGGGTACACCTTAAGTAGCTTACAGTGTTTTCTCAGGTTGAGTTGATTCACACTTGGCAAAATGAAGATACGATTATCTCTCTGTGTTTGTAACTGCTTTTAGATGGGTTTGTCTTAGTGGAGAGTGTGGACTTGGATATACAGGAGATGATGGAGCTGGGGAAGAGAGCTAAAGTATCCAGCAGGACCAACAGCAATGGGTTCACGGACCCTGAGGCCACTAGCACTGGCAGCAGGTTACTAACCCTTGATAACACTGCTATCATATTATACTTAAATTTCCTCTATTAATTTAGCAGACACTTATCCAGGATGACTTATGTTAATTGTGTTGTGTTGTGTACAATGTGACAATAATGTTCATTATGTTTTATCAAGCCTGTTTATTGCCATTATCTATTTATTCCTTTAAAAATAGTAAAAATACTATCATACAGCATGTCATTAATTAAACCATTTAACCTTATTGTCTATTTTTCATGTGTGCAGATCCTCAAACCATCATATCTTGCACCAAGAGAGCTGTAAGTTGATTATTCAGGATAGTATTATATAGTGTCCTTGAAGGGAAATTTCAACAATTAAAAAAAAATAAAATAAAAACATTTGGCTTAATTAAATGGTTATGTTTATTCAGGGTTGTTTGATGTGAAATGCTTCATTCTAGAGAACTTTGTTAATAGCGGCAATAATACGATTCGGATCTCCAAAGAGTGATGACTCTTAAACTTACATTAAAAAAAGCTATTTATATTGTAATGGTTATAAATTTCCAGTGTTGAAGACTGTTTTATGAAAGTTCTGTGATAAAGTTTTCAGCCTGAAATGTATTAATGTTGGAGGAGTATGCGTAAGGCATTGTAAGCCAAAATAATCAAAAATATATCCTTTTAGTTTTAACAGTGGATATAAACCTCACGCACCACCATGGTTCAGACATCAGAGTTGGAAGGTTTCTCTGCAATAGAGCACATAGAGACATTCTGAATGAAATTGTTGTGACATCTCAACCATTGAATAATAAGTTTTATTAAAGACATATTCAGGATGTAAAATACAGTCTAACTTATTTCTAGTGGTAGTCCACTTTCAAATCATTTGCCTCTGTTTCCACACCAAATGCTTGCTGCTGTTTTCTATGGACAAGAAGTGAAAGATTTGAGATTGGACATTGAATGTTTGGTGGTGTGTTTGTTTGTTTAGTCACAGATGACAGTGAGGAATGGTGCGATGAGGAAGATGGACCTTTTACTCCAACTGAGGACGTAGATCTGTAAGTAATGAGACATTGTGTATTTGTTTTCCCTGGAGCTTGACCTAAAGTATCTTGTACACTTAAATTAACATAGAGGTATTTTATTTTGTGTGTTAATGCTCATCCTTTGATCATAATTTTTGATGTTTCAGACACCTGAGTCACACAGTTTCTTCTCTGGAAATGGGTGAGTGAAATAGGAAGCAAAGTCTTATCAGTTCTGTTGTATCTACGTGAGTCATTTTTACAAGGGGAAGATCATATCACCTTTGTTGCATGAAAAGGCATATTGTACAATCTTCAAATGTTTTAAAAGGAACTGATGGTTACTTGGTCCAGTGAAACTGTTGTACTTCACATGAATCAGTACAGTACAGCAGATTTGGATCCATACAAGATACAACCATGAATAAGATTAATTTCACGTGGCCTGTAGACTTGTAGAAATATAGTTGGTTTCCCATAGTCTCTCTGCGAGTGTTCTGTTCATTTCTATTCATTCTCTTGCACACCCGTCCCAAAAGCTGGGCTTTTTTTAAACACTGCTGATCCTGATATTGTCTTCTGTTTTAACTGCTGTTTGTAAAACTGTCTTCCATGCTTCAGTGACACAAGAGCCAGATCCAGCTCAGCAAGAACAGACTGATGCAAATGATAATGTTCAGTAAGTGCCACGCTGACTGATATACTATCATTGCTAATGCCTTTACGCTGTCTCAAGTCTACTCATGTGCTCTGAATAATTTTTTTCATGTCTGGTTATATTGTGTAAGAACATTCCCTTATATGTGCAAAACAAATGTGCAGGACTGTGCAAAAGTCAGATACCACTCTGCCATTCATGTCATTTTCTGCCAACATGTCTTAATCACAATATACATATAAATGACACTTACTATAGCTTTGCAGTAGCTTTCATTCTTTTCAGGAGCACTGCTTTCAGACTGCCATACACATCCTTTCAGACCCATAGTGTTGAGGTGTCATTTCACAGATGTTACCGTTTTGCAGATTTGAGGCAAGGGTGTAGCTTGATTTTCTCCCCTCTATCAAAGATGTACTGTTTATCTGATTTTGACAGTTTTGATGGTCTACCAGGTCTTTAATGGCTGTTGGGAGTCCCATTTACTTGATACACACTGCAAAAAAATGATGAAGGTTTTAATATTAGGAATGAGTTTACTGAATTTGTTTACATAATATTACAGGTTCAATGAACTCAATTTAACAAGGTTGCTTAGCTGTTTAAATTTAAAAGGTAGTATCTCACTGGTTTTAAACGACAGTGCACGAAAAGTTCTTACTAATTAAACACTGATTTAATGATACTAATGATACTTTTGTGTAATTTTCTGGTAAATATCTGTGTGCAGTTATTTATTCATTTAAATAACTTGTATTAAATTGCCATTTTGTAAAGAAATTAAGTAAAGAATGATCACTGTTCTAATCGAAAGATTAATAACTAATCAACAAAACACACTTGCTGCCAAGATAAATAGTTTGAAACGTATTATTATTATTATTATTAATAAATAGTGATGGTATTTTTGCGTGTTCCTTATTAATAATTTAATTTGGATCATTAGGGGTTAATTTTCACTTCCACCAAGCTCAAAACAAACTCAAACGCATTGGAGCATGCCAGTGTCTGCACATTTGCTGTATTTGTGTATGTTATCTAAATTATCTTGCATTGTTGTGCATTCCAGAACAAGACAGGAAGCACTTCAGAAACTGGCTAGCTTCTTTGCGCAGTCTAAAACGTCTGGCCATGCTACATTGAAAAGGAACACAATGTAAGACTCGGCTCTCCTGCTTTGTAGTTAAATAAGAATTGCTGTGGAAGCTGCCAAGCAGTCAGTTTTATATGAAATGCATGAAGCCTAAAATGATTAGTGTTATCTCTTCTTCTCTCCTGTATGTTTGTGTATGAAGAATTGAAGAGCCAGGTGAGACTTTGAAAAATTCTTGAGCTGAAATAATGAAAGGAATTCTGTTTAAAAAATATGCTTAGTTTTACTGACATGTCATTTTTGTGTTGTTTTGACCCTTTCTCTCATCTATGCAGTGGAACCAGTAAGCGAGTAAGTTTTCTCAGGATGTTGACATTCATACATGCATGCGTACACGTACAAACTCTCCATCCATGTGTTGTCTAATTGTTCTTTTTGTGGCACGTTGTCAGACTGGTTTAGCATGTAGAATGTGTAAAATGCTCCTGCTGGTTGTGTCATGCACTGACTTGCCATCTACTTACTTCTCTTCTTTCCTTTAATCCTATAAAGAGATAAACAGGATGTAGATCTGCAGATACTTCCTCCCCCGGACTTGTACGCAGACATCGTTGGCGGACAGTGAGCAGTCATCTATAGCAAGTATGTTGATGAGATTGTATAATTAAAGACTTCATAGTTTTAAATATTATATAAATAAAAATCCAAACCAATCCATCCAAAACCAAAGCTCTGACTGTGTGGCCTCTGGCTACAGCAGTGGAGATGCAATATGCAGGAACCCTAATTAGATAAAACCCCTAGGGAATCGTTGGGAACTGCTGCTATAGAGCAAATGCTTAATTCACATTTATTACTCATTTTGTATTGTGCTCTTTATTCTGGATATTACCACAAAGTAGTATTGAATGACATTTAAATGATGACAGTTATGATTAAAAACCTGAGATTAAACATTGAACAGAGGGAAGATCAGTGCGAAAAACCAAAGATTGTGTTAAGTATTCAGCATTGGGCTGTGTTTGCATTGTCAGTTTGAAGTGATAACAACCCATTTACGTCCTTAAGGTGACACAGATCGGATGTTTTTAGGACTGTGTAGACAAACCTTATCTTTGGAAATAAGGGACTGTCCCAAGTACAAACTTGAAGTTCCCAATTGCACTCATTTTAAATGTTCATAAGTTTACTTTGGAGTCTACTAGAATGTGTTTACCTCCTTAATTTTCCAAAACACATTATTTTTTCTTGTGCTGTATATCTGTATTCACCCTCTGTCTTAAACACTCTTAGAAACTCCTGTGTCTTTGGGCTCCCTCTCCAAATTAGAATCCATTGTGGTCTAATTGGTTAGCTCGTCATCTATGTTCTAGGTGGTCAGCCACTAAGTTACCCCTGCAGTTCTTGCAGTGGTGACGGTTTTGAGTCTGATCCTTTATTTGTTGTTGTTGTTTATCACACATGCTGTTTAGGACAACATGCTGCCATTGTTTAGGATGCACACATGCAGATTTTTTTCAGGGTGCACACTGAGTTGGGTCACTTACAAAATAATGTGAACCATGATGGCCGAAAGATCAGATCTGGAAAAATCACTACTGAGCATTAAGGCTTTGAATTTGGACTTAAATATAACAACATACTGAGTAATATAAAAAACTCTGTCTAATAGAGTGTCTAGAACAGCTTAAGAGTTTGTGTAGGGTTCCACAGTCATGAACCTAAATCCAGATTACAGTCTAAATATTATAATACATAAATATTCTATGTAATGTCTACAATATATTGTGCTCTTGCTTTAACAGATAATCCTGAGTGGACGTTTTGAGAGACTGTACCAAGAGTTTGCACCTATCAGGACTAGAGATTAATGACTTTGTCAACAAATTACTCACGTATGGTTTGCTGCGTCTGAAGGAACAGTTTGGCAAAGCTCCACTGGAACACCTTCCCCCTGGCTGCTCTGAAAGAATGCTGCAAGGTGTGTAGAAAAATGATGCGTGGGTATGCGCATGGTGCGCACATGGTTAAAGGCCGGACGTCCTTTACTTGCTATTTTATGTTACGCGAGCTTCGTGTGTTGACGTATTAATTGCTATTGGCATGACGTTACATGGATGTTTCTCTTCTCTCACACTGTCCTGCGTGACTTTAGAAAAGAGATATGAAGTAAAATGAAAAGAAATATGAATATAAATTCACTTGCTTGGATTAGGTAATTCCATTTGAATGATATAATCTGTTCTTTAGTTTAAGACAAACTAGAATGGAACTTTTTTTGGTTTATTTTCTTGGCTTGTGTATTTTGTTATGTATGGTCATGTGAGCGGAAGACTTGGTTTATTGAAGTGTTCCCAGCACACAGTTCTGACAGAAACGACTCACTGCTGCGGGAAAGCTGGGTTGATTTCTGCTTTTATAGTATTACAGCCATTTTCAAATCTACATTTGTGTGTTATGTTATTAAATCCATGTGGTGTTATGTTAAATGTGCTTTAAACATTTTAGTTTTAATGGATTCTGAATGTTGTAAAGAGTGTAAGTGGATTTTCTAAGGCAGAGTGGGCCATGAAACACCGTATAATGGTTTATGGGCCTGTAGTCATGTGGTGGCAGTAGCTTGTAGTGGGTCAAAAATATCATATGTAACCATATTAGTGTTATTTTAGGTGCATGATCATGTTATGCATATTAATGTACACATGTTCAAGTAAAAGCGTCGTAGTAGCAGGCTATCTTAAGTCTGAGACAGCATGGTCACCGGCTAGCCACTGATGGAGAGGTTTCTTGGGGTGCTTTCACACCTCCCTTGTTTGAAATTGGACATATTTTGAGTTTTCTTTAACAAAATTTCTTGGAGAAATTGTCTTTCATTTATTTGATTTGTGTATTCTGGTGGGCCCCTATGCTGTGTAGTTATTATCAGATGGCCCCTGGGGCAGAAAAGGTTAAGAAGCCCTGCTTTAAAGTACTGTTTTCCAGTGTGGAGCATCCCTCCAGTGCACAGGTGTGGCAGGAATATGATGCTAGTTGATAAGGCTAATCTAAAAAGTGCATTTCAGAGGGACTGGAAAATATTTTTTGCTATGTAACCCAGAGTTGAGACAGGTGTACAGCTTTGGCAGGTTTATTGATGTTGCATGCAAATATATGAAGGAAAAATACACTATATTAACATGTGTTATGATATACAGATTAATATTATGTTTTTCCAGTATGGGGGTTGCAAAATAATACATGCTATGAATCAAATATTGTTGATTTTATGGTATAGAAATATTTGTGACAAATCATTAATCAAATCAAATAATTTCCACTGTTCTATTAAAAACACTCCAGAATCTTCCTGAAGGAAAACTTCCTACTGCTAATTTTAAACCATATTTATTTGTCTTATAACAAAATTTCACTCTTTTATTTATGAATGCTATCGTGTTCTGCAGTCTTTTTTTGACTATTGGACTTCATATGTCATATGCAAAAGTTAGGGTAATAATGAGTGATAGTACAAGTTCAAAACATTTTCATCAGAAAAGACATCATTACCCTGTTCAATCTATCTTTTGTACAAATCTATCTTTTGTACAAATCTATCTTTCTTTTGTTGTTACTTCTGTATAGTTTGTTTGTATACCTGCTACTGGATGCCTTGAATTTCCCTCTGGGATCAATAAAGTATCTATCTATCTATCTATCTTCATCAGAGGTCAGATCTACCACATAGTGTGTTAGTGTGTGTTGCTTGTATGAGTGGTGGATCAAACACAGCATTGCTGCTGGAGACTTTAAACACTGTCTGTATGTATGTTTATATATATATATATATACATATATATATATATATATATATATATATATATATATATATATATATATATATATATATATATATATATATATATATATATATATATATATATATATATATAAATATTACTCTTACCATGTTGGTCATGTAGACGCCAGAGACGATAGCTTATCTGCAGCTGCACAGATTCGGTTATTCAACACACACCAACACGTCAGTGTCACTGCAGTGCTGAGAATGATCCACCACCCACATAACTGCACTGTGGGGATCCTGACCATTGAAAAACTACATGAAAGTGTGTTAAAGTATGCAGAGAATCAGATGGATTACAGTCTGCTGATGAAATGGACACTGAGTGTAGATATTAGGTAGTTTTAATATTTTTTCAAATCAGCAAACTTTTGCATATGACAGCACATGAGTGTTGGGCCTTCTATATAGGGAGTACCTTGTATTGTGCAGCAACCGCATTGTAGTGCGGAGCAATAGCAATGCATATCACATGCCCTACTGCAGGAGCACCAAAATATCTGTGAAAGAACAGACAACTACAGCCATGTGAATATTATAACTAGGTTTGTTTATCTGCATTGTTTTTCTTTGGTTTAGTTTTCGGCAAAACATCGATATGAATCGAGCTTTTTTCCTCCTCTAGTTGTGATCACAGAATAAAGTAAAATGACCATATTTATGTACTGATAATAAACACACAACCCAATGTGCATATAGTTTCTCTATTTACTTCTCTTTTTGTACAATAAATAATAAAGTGCAAATCAGAACAGGAACACCATGCAGTGCATAATTTGTGGAAAAACAAACCACACACACAGACTGAAAGAGATACACTCACATGTGTAGACATAAAGACAGTTACAGAGAACGCCGTCTCTCAGCAGGAACGTTACATACACCTACACAACAGTACAATAGGCAGCAAGAAAACCCTCTTTAGACAGACAGCCTACTGAATATGTGATAACTGCAGACACTTTTGTTGTATTGGCTGACGCTGTGCATTCCAGTTTGGAATTTGGTTGCCATGCTGATACTATTACTTTCATTAAGTTTTGATTGAGTGTTGTGTAGGAAACAGCAAAAATACCCATACTGGAGAACAGATAACTGGGGGAATGACAAAACGACTAGAATTGTAACTTTGCCATTTCAAATGCTGATTGTAGTGACAGCTGCACTGGGTGTATTTAACTCTCTTAAAAGTTCTCAAAAACTGGTCAACCTAAGCTAAACGTAAGTGTTGCCCCTAATAGGAATGTCACTGATTTGTGCTACTGGCTTGAGTTTAGGCACCCCCAACCCCAACCCCACAGTCTTTCCCATTTAGTCTCCTGACTTCTGCTGCTGATGATCAGACTTAACTTTGGGTTTAAGTCATCTAGTTAAATAAGATTGTATTTCTCAAGATTTCCTCCCCATAACATGGATAAGCCAAAAAATGCCCATTCGCTTGACTTTGGGCTTAAGCTACTTGTCTAACTGAGAAATTCTTCCATCCTCTTGTTTGACTGCTCCTTCTATTTATGATGTACAATGTAATGTCATATATTCCCCACTAGGGTGCAGCTTATCCCCTCTGTTTTTGCCTCAGCAGTTTCCTAAGAAAGGTACAGAGATCTCTAAGGTAATTGCCACCCCCAGTTTACCCACTGTGAGCGGGGTGGATTAGAGAGTATATGTGAAGAATGTGCTCTACCAGGTTCTTGGCCCATGGCCCAGCAACGGAATCCACAGACATTTCTACTGGTATGCCAAGAAAAGGCAACAGCCCTGAGCATGCCGTGGCCCCTCAGTATAAACAATGTTTAAAAAGAAAAACAGGTCTGCACCTTTTCCCTAAACAAAGTTATCTTTCTGCAGGCATCAGACATCTCTTTTCATCATTGCACAGCTCGACTTAACAAGTCCTCAGTTATTTAAGCACTTTGTTGTTTGTTATTTGCATATTACATTCAGTTATGAATGGTGCAGTGAATTACTGCAGCTGTACTGTGTAACAGTAAGAGCACACTTAACATGGTACAAAAAACCCACACACTAACGCCATGCATTCACCAAAAGCCATTCTCTACTTGGTTACAGTACAAAGACAAGAGGGCCAGGGAGGTTCAGGAAGACCACCTCATTCACAAAGACACTAGCATTAAGAAGACCACAGTTACAAGTTAATCATACTTTGTTTGTCCAACAGAGTAATGGAGTGACTACCCTAAGAGCAGGCCATGGTTTAGGCCAAGTCGTTACATTTGAATACTTCTTTGTTTTGTTTTTTTTGTTTTTTTTATTTAGGAACTGATGTGTGTTATTCTGCATGTTCACTGGTTTATAACCCAATTCTCCTTGAGGATAAAATTGGTTACGAGAGTCATGAGTTTCAGCTCTTTAAGAAATGTGACTCTAAGCCCACACTGTGTTGTTTTCCCCTCCTGGCTACGTTCTAGTTTAATCACATGGGGCGTTGGCACAAGGAAACTACAACACATCACCTTCCTGAACTCCCTTTGTCCCTCTTCATAATGTCATTCATTTAACAGTAGCCAGGGCCCAGGCTAGCAAACCTGTATAGGCCCTGTAACATTCCAGATGTGAGGTTAAATAAATATACGTCTAATAAATAGATCTACTTAATGTATGCACACACAAACACAAAACTTCTTGAGGCGTACTCCATCAGAAACAAAAGTGTATGTGTTCCGTTTAAGGCATCAGAGGAAGGTGTGCATGATTTTAACTCTTAAATGCTCGTGGCTTTAGTTTCTTCGCCCGGTGTCACCAAATACACTCCATTTCAGTTCAATATACAATCATATTTCAAGGGTGAAACATAAAAACTAGACAGCTGTTCTTATTGTATGTTATTTGATAGTTTAATGTACTCTACATATAAGCACTGTTTATCTCTTCAACTTCTGACCTTCTCATCTCTTTCCTCTCTCTCAGGTTCGAAACTTTTCTCTCCCTTTTCTCTCTACACAAGTCAGAGACCACCCTTCATTTATATCACTTCCAGTTAAAACAGCTGTCGAGTAAAAACAAAAAAGTGCATTTCCTGAACAACATGCTGAGTGATTGTGCAGCTCAAGTTTTTTGCGGCAAGGGATGAATAAACGACATATAGAGGGGTGAGGCATTTTGTGCTTCACACGATCCAAATAATCCCAAACACATGCAGTGATGTTGAGGTCTGAATTCTGGGGTGGTCCGTGGTTATTTTCTGGCAATACCAGCAGCGTCTTTGGTTTGATGGTTAGATTAGACTTTCCTTTTTTCTATTCCCTTTTCTCAGTAACAGGTTCTTGACAGCTACACATTCTTTCAGACTCATAGTATTAAGTTGTCTTTTTACAGTGAAAGGATGGACAGAGATAGATGTTTCAGATCTGAAGCAGAAGAGGAGATGAAAGCTTTAAGTGGTGTTCGATTTTTTCTTTTTTTCTGTATGTTTAATCATGTTTTAGCATCTTCTTCCTGATGCTCGTGGATTATCTTATATCAATATTTTGACTGGGAGTTAAATAAGGAAAGGATGGCCTCTGGTTTTGCACAGTACTATACCTCAGGCTCTAAATCTCTTTCTCTCTCCCTCTCACATCTCTCAGGCTCTAAATCTCTCTTTCTTTCTCTCTCTCTCTGGCTTGGGTTCAGGCTATCAGGCTTTTTACTGGCTGCTTATACTGCATTTCCCCCTTCAGGCCAAGGCCAATGTGTGGTGCAGTGTGGAGTCTCAAACTCAGCTGGACTAAGCATTCAATCAACCTCTGCCGCTCTCTTTCTCTCTTCTCGGCCTCCTTTAGCCGTAACAAGGCACCATGTTTAGACTCTGGCTAGCCTCTCACTGCCTAACACATTAATCTCATCATAGCTGAAAATTCCACAATTTAAGGCATAAACACACAATACCAAACCTGCTCCACTAAATGACTAATAGGCAGAGGGAAAACGGCTGGGGCGAAAATGCCATTTCTCAGCACAGGCTGAGAATCACAAAGAGCGAATGATATCCAGTTTAACTGTAAAATCATTTACATACATGCACACGTGTCTGCAATTGCAAGCAAAGAAATAAGAGTCTTTGTTGTGCTTTGAACTAATGGCGTGTATTTGGTGAGATTCAGCCTTTGCATGTTTGCTAATAGTGCTCTCCATGCTTGTATTGCCTTATCACTAAAAGCCATTGTTCAGAACACTTGCAAGTTACTTACTCAACACGTTAATGCTTAAATAATTCAACTAAATACCATAAAACAATCTCTGAAAAATAAATAATCTGATATCTAATAAAATTATAATCATTCTCTCTTTGAATGCATATGAACTTAATTTTTGGTATGTCGTTATGTCATCGCAATCGACAGCAATTCGACTAAGGTGATCAATATGAGCATATTAATAGGCTGTATAATACATGTATTACATAATCAGTATTATTAAAATACACACACACATATACATACATATATGTATGTGTATATAAAATGGATATGGAATATGGAGAGAAGTTTGCTGTCAAAGCTGAGTAAAAAGCTATAGAAGGTGTGACATACACGTGACCCCTAAGGCCACCATCCATACCTCTTGACCCCCCTTTTCATTGAGCGTGTGAACGTGTATGTGTATGTGTATGTGTGTGTTTGTGTGAGTGAAAGTGTGCGCAAGTGTGGGTGTGGTTCAGCGTGCCAGTGTGGTAATGAGGCTGGCACACATCTCGAAGAAGTCCATGGTGTGGCTGCCCTGGCGTGGTGCCAGCATTGGTGTACTGCCTGGCAGAGAGCCCGGCAAAGAGCTGCTAAGCTGCGGCATCTCCATGGCAACAGTCGCAGAATCAATGCTGAGGCGGGGCCGGTGGAGGCCGGCAGCTGAGCCAGAGCGCTGTGGAGTGGATGAGCCAGATTTCTGCTCAATGATGTCATCTGGGAGAGACAGCAGGGAGAGAAAGCGAGGAAGATTTTGGTGCCCTGGTAATTGTACATCATATCAGAGCTTACTGTAAGTAATTGTCAGCCGGTTCCAATGACTTCACTATATCTCAGACAGTGTGCAAAATACCCCCCCGGCATTCGGGGAAGGGTGGGGGGACTTCCCATGTTGGCTGGCCTCTCCACTGTTTGCGGGCTGCTAATTTACTCTGATGCTGATGTTAACTTTAGTGGCAACCAAGTGCCTGGTTCTACCTCTGGGATCGCTTATTTCAGGTTTGGTGATGTGCTCCTCCACACATTAACAGACTTCTTACACACCTCTTTGGTTATCAGTTTGAGTAATAAGTAACAATTCACTCTTTTTAACAATTATTTGGGAAATTGGGCCAATTTTTAGGTTTACACATACATCATGACATGTTTGGTTATAGAGGTATTCCAGGCAGAGTTACAGATGCTAGACTAAGCAGAAGTACAGGTTATTTCTTGTCTGATTTTAGTATAACTGTAATTAATATTCCATTTAGTGTTTTTTAGTTAATTTAATAATCATTATAATTTTGGTTTTATGTTATTAATTTGTTCATTTGATTTGATTCCTTGCTCATTGTATCATTTTTTTTTTTACTGGACAGGGTTACTAGTTTATTGCTTAAATATTATTGTGCGTCTTTTTACTAATTTAATATGTTCTTATGTTTATTTTTTATTTTATGCTTATTACTTTTTTTTTATCTTCTGTTCTTTGCTCTTTAAGTTGGGGGAATTTACCTTTCACGTACTAAAAACAATTCGTTTTTGGTTTTTATCATTTTATTCTCTGTTGTTTGCTGTGTATACTGATCTCATAACGAATGAGCACTTACCATCGATGCTCTTGAAGTCCAGTAGATAGCTGCGGTTGTCCACCTGATAGAGCTGCAGACTCATCTTCACAAAATTACCAGTTACTGGGTTCTTCCTGCGAACCCTCAAGTGATAGGGGTTCACCACCTGGAGTGGAGAAAACACCATCAGGACCTATATACCTATTGGAATGACCCAGCCACCTGCAATCTACAAATGGAAAGGGCAAACTGTGTATCACATAGGTAGAAATAATACCTTCAGTGCCATAAAGAAACTAAGCAAGTATCATTCAACTTGTTAATAAAAGTATGCTGCATACCTGAAAACAGTAATACCAGCCATATTAAATGCTGTATGTATAATGGCCAATGTGTCATACAGTATCAGAAACCACTTAAGGATGTCTATATGTAATTATATAAACAAAGATTATTTAATTCTTTAATGATGCAATTGTGTGTGATTATTCAGGCATGCAGTTTGTAAACATGAAGTAGTAGTTGTAGTTGGCTAATTAGGCTTGTAGACCCAGTGCAAAACTCCAGATGCTTCCGCCTCGGACACAAAGTCTATTGGGATTAAGGGACTTGACCAAACTACTCTTTGAATCCTTTTAAGTCTTATACATCTACAGTTTATTATTCATGGAAAGGTATCTAAGCAGACTGATCTACTCCAAAGTCATAGTGTTAACTATTAAATTCGTACATAATGTGCTTAATGTCCGCTCACCTTCCAGTCATACTCCAGCTGCTTCATGGCACGGTACACCTCAGCCATGATGTCATATGGCTTGCTCTGGCTACGGATCCCGAGATGCCACTTGGCCTTTTTCACGGCCAGAGGTTTGGGCCTAGTGGTGTTGAGGGCATCCAGAGGGCACCTAGCTTTTGGGCTGTCTGCCAGGAGTGGAGGCATCCTTTCTGGGTGGGGTTTCATCCCTGGGGGCAGGGGCATGCCCTCTTCGATGAAGGAGCCTGTAGGGGGACTGGAGGCCAAGTAGAACTCGCTAGCCTGATTCATGATGCGGCGGTTGTCAATGATGAGATGGTAGGCCACTGCTAGTTGGTCCTGAGGGTCTCCACTGTAGAGACTGCTGAGAACCTCTGCCTCTGTGCTTTCGAACTTCTCGCACACCTCCCGCACGGCTTCCTCATCCACCACAGTGCTATCGTAGGAGGGGTCCTCAGGAAAAAGGTATCCAGGCAGGTCCTGCTTAAACCACTCATGCTCTCTGAAATGAACACAATAAAAAAAATGCTTAAGAATTTCTATTGAATCCTATTTGGGAGTGTAACGTGGGTAAATGCTGACCATTGAAATCTGAAGTTCAGAAGTGGATAATTAAGAACAGTGGTGAAGCTATTAAAGTGATAAAACAGCAAATATGGAATTGTAGTGTGGTGATCAAAAAGGTACGGAACAAAGTAAAACTAAGTCTGCAAACTAAATAAGCTCACTAGAAAAAACACAATCACCTGTGATTCAAACATACCTAATATTGTGTAATATCTCCATGAGCACGAATAACAAATGTGATTTGGATTTTGCATGTAGGCGACATTAATGTTGAGCCACTCTTGCATCATCACGTATGCACAATTCGGCCATACTTGCCTGGCACAATTCTGAGAGGAATTTGCTGTAGACTGGAATTTTTGCCACTGCCTGTAGACCCGTATGACCGTACACTTCCATACACCTGCAAATTCAACTACTTCCTTCACACTATGGTCTTCGGTACCCTCAAATGCTATCTCTCCTTTATGCCAATCATTAACGTCTGCTTTCCGACCCATTTTCCATACATCAAGATGACATTCACTGCACTGTTCCACCTCTTCTCAATCTATGGAGCTTGTTGCACACCCCACAGGTATTTATAGCCTGATTATCCTCGTACAACGCCATCTGCAGGAGCCTGACGTTACAACCACCTTAAACACACAAGGTGACTAATGCAAGTTTTTGTACAGGATCTTATATTTGCATGGGCAGTTTCCTGAGGAGTCGGCTGGTATGCAATTGATTAATTCTTGTATGAATTGTCTTTAATGAATTTTACTGTATTTGTCTTTACATCACATCAGTCCATCGGTGTCTTGATGGATACATACATTCAACCAGGCATGTTCAAATCTCTGAATACTATTGTATTTACGTTTTTTAGTGAAATGTTGCCCCTGAGTTTCTCTTCATAAGTCTGCTGTTGGTAGTACAATTTCAGTGTATGGGTGGCACTGAGCTGCAGTGAGCCTCTGACCTTATGTCCTTGATTGTGGCTCTCTTCAGTGGGTCCACCTGGAGCATAAGCATCAGCAGACTGGCCACAGAGCGGTTGAGGTACTCAGGAATGTAGAAGACTCCTCCACGGATCTTCTTGAAGAGCGTAGGGACATGCTCATCATCGAAGGGCAGCGTGCCACACAGCAGTGCGTACAGAATCACCCCACAGCTCCAGATATCCACCTCCGGACCTGCATACAGTCTGTAGGAGACCACACAGTAAGTGTGTGCATGTGACTGCAAGTATTTGAGTGTTCAAAGAAAGCATCAGCCAAATTACCTCATAAAAGTCAAAGTCAAAACATATTTCTAAAATACACTCATTATTTCTCAGTAATGGAAAAAATCTTCTACTTTCTTCAGTGAGCTACAACTAGGAATGTTGCATTGGACCATGTTGTGGTAACAAAATTTCCACTTCTCAACTTTTAAAAGTGCCATCCAATGGAAAACAGTATTACACTGGTATAGCGGAATAAAAATAGTTTGGTACATGGAACTGACATGCCATGAACCTCAAACCCAGCCCTTCCTCCTGAAAATACAAATCAACCGTTTACAAAATAGGTTTCCAAAAATCCTAGACAAAATCCCTACCCTCTTAAAATTGACATACACTAGCCCATGCCTTAGCCCAGCAAAACAATGATATTAGAGAAACAGCAACAAAAATGGCAGAGTATATGCAGTAATCCACCATTTCAGGCTGTAAAGGCAATGTTGTGCACTTTGGTACCCTTCCCTAGGAATGTTATGTTAATGGTCATCTTTAAGCGAGGAACCTATTCGCCCGGTTCTAATCATGTTCATCTCCACCTTAAATGCTACAACTTATACAGGTGCCAGAATGTAACTATGGCACATTTTAGAGTGGAAAGGAAAATTTGCTGGTGAATAGGAGGCCAACAAAGAACCCTGGACTATAGAGTTGAGCAGTTCCACCTTATTAGCTTTACAGCCCCAACAATAACCTGTAAGTAGCAGCTATCCTGTGTGATTTCATTAATTTTGAACCTGAAAGTTTTAGTGACCTTCAGCTTTTATTTACTTTGTGTTGATGTTGAGATCAACAGCAAGTAGCCAGTATATTTAACTTAGTTTCTAGTCAGAGTAACTAGCTAGCACTGATAACTAAAGAGTCTGACATCCCAGATTATTTATACCAGAGCTGATACAGTAATAATATTTATATTATATATTAAAATATTTATTTTCAGAGCTCATCAAATCATTCATAAGCTCATCGGAAAAGGGAAAACTCCTTGTTTCAATTCTAGGACCAAATCATAGGGTATAAATGGGTGGGTAAAACCACATCTGGGCATTTTTCACTTTGAAGTCACATGCCTTCTATATAGACGTCAGAGAACAGTATAAAATGCTGAATTAATTCTATGGCAAGCTTCAAATCAGTACCATATTTGCATTTGTAAGTAGAAATACTATATTATTTTAATTTATTATTATGATATGAACTGATATAAATTTGAAATATTATTGTGTACACTGCTTGTTTTTAGGAATATACTTGATCTGAGGAAAAAAAATCCTTTAGATGATGTCATCAAAACAAAAAGTAAAAAAGTAAGTACAAACTTAATGTTTGTTAATGTATTTAAATTTAATTACATGTAATGCATTACAAAACTATTATTGAAAAAACATTTCAATAGTACTGTAAACTAATCTAAAGGTTAAATGACTAGTGGGACTTTTGATTCTTGCCAGCGAGTGGTCAAGCCTGTTTGGTCATTCTCTTCTCTCAGTGCAGTTACAGCACTGTGTAAAAATAAACATGACCACACTCGTCACACTTTGATGAATGATTTGAAGAATTTGATGAATGCAGTATGAGAGGAGGTACAGCACTCCTCTAAAAACATGCGCTACAGCGACACATACCGTTCAATTACCTGTGTTTACTATATGCAAACTGACTTCTGAAGACATGATATGATATTTAAAAAGGTAGTTACTTACATATAGCTCCTTATCAATAGAATCAAAAAATGGATTTTAAAAAATGCATCAGATAATGATGTAGAATAATGAGATATGATAGGCTGCATTGGTTATCCACTAAACAGCCACAATAAACTAGCAGCCCTGTGTAAAAAATGTGAAGGAGTCAAAAAATCACGGACACTCACCGTCCAGAGATGACCTCTGGAGCAGCGTAGTTGGGAGATCCACAGCTCGTTCTCAGGAACTCTCCATCGGACATCATGTTTGACAGGCCTAAAACAAAACATGAGGCAAATGCACATCAAATGGGCGAGGGCTTTTGCCTATGATTAAAGTCAGCTAAACGATCAATAAAAGAAAAAAGCTCTCTTTCGTTCCAATCCCGTTTCAGTTATAAGTGAGTGCCTTCACAGTGCAATGCTAATAATAAACGAAAGGTAGTAAACGGAAAGTATTTAGATGTCTCTTAGCAGACAAAGGTTCTTCTTGCAAGTAAAATACAAAAATAATTCTAAAAGACAAAAGAAAGTGACATCCTTCATGGATCATGCTTTAGTTGTGAACTTTTAAAGGTGCCATAGAACAGAAAACTCTACCATTAACCTTGAACACTGTTGTTCCTCCTTTAAATACAAATCCTGCTTTTGCAAAAGACGACAATAAAAATGGTCGATTTTGAAATTCTAGACTTGTACACAACAGTCTCGATACTTACACCCACAAAATGTACATATACTTGGTCAGGTTTTAACTCTGTAAAGCAACAACAGAGCAACAGGAAACGGAAGGCTATGGAGAAGCAAACCTTTCCAGGTTTTGAAGGGGATGCCATTACTTTTTATATCAGGCCAGAAAAACTGTTGATGGGCATAATTAACATTAATCTTTAAATTTAGCTGAAGTTGGATTACTATCCTTCCTGTGGCTTCTAAATCAGATGTTCTGAACTACCTTAAATGACACTGCTTGTATAAGGAAGCATGGCTTACTAACTGTATGACAACCTTATTTGGTATGATAACAGTATGATAACCATGACAACTTATTTACTCCGACATGTTATTTCAGCAAATCAGAGCACAGCTCATCAAACTGTTCATGGGCTCATCCAAAATGGGAAAACAGCTCATTTTATTCTGGAGCCAAACCATAGGGCTTGTAAAATGGGCTTTCAAAACTGCATCTGAACAATTAATTAAGTAATAATACAGTATATAAATAGTTAATAAAAACCTGAAAAATGCATTCTATGGGACATTTAACTGTCAACATAGTTCTATGTAACTGTAGACAACTGTGTCAGTGTGTGCACGGTTTCGGGATGATTTATTGAATCTGGGCCCCCTGAATGTACTTTTTTTTTTTTTTTAAATCAGCTTCAAGACTGTGGCATATCCATTTACACTATGAAACATATATGTATCTATATATTGGCAAGTGAACTTGTGTACTTGATAATACTTAATATTTTCCATTTTGAGATTGCTATATAGTATAATATATACTTAAAAGTGAAATAATCTTATTGTATGAGCAGGTAATTTAACTTCTTTTAAGAAATATGATTTTTCAGGAAGTAGAATGTAATGTAATCCCAGTACAGCCTGAAAGAAGTAATTGGTATTATGTATGGTTCACTTATTTTACTAATAACCCAAACACTGGAGCTACCACATTAACATCCACACTAGCATTATGTTTGCCGGGTCCGTGCAGTGCTCCCTTCCTAATGAAAAGGCCGAGTTGGCTTTAGGAGTGCCCTGACAGTGAGTCGTGCAGGTGGCTACAACAAAACCATAAGGCTCTATCTCTTAGCCTTTCCACCTCTAAATTAATAACAAAAAAAAGGAGGGATTGCTACAGTTCACCCAGTTGGAGTTGGAGATAAATGAAATCGAAATACTGTAAATATTCCTTATAAATAATAAGAATAGACTCAGTAATAATTTAAGCAATATTAACATATATTCCAAAATAGATTATTGAACATCAACATGTACAGAGTAGCGCATTTGTATTTTCAAGAGGCCTTGGGTGGCTGCCTATTTTTGCCTAGTGCAAAGATCACCCCTGTGCAGTAGATACGACAGTAGGACCCTGACATACCAAAGTCAGCAATCTTTGCATTCATGCTGCCGTCCAATAGCACGTTCTCTGGCTTCAGGTCTCTGTGTACCACCATGTGTCTGTGACAGTAGTCCACTGCTGATATGATCTGCTGGAACAGACGTCGTGCCTCATTGTCCTCCACCTGCACCAACAGAGAGGATTTGAGAAAGGGAAGAAGCTCTGTAGAGGCAAATAAACTGATAAACACACTGTCTTTCTCAACGCACCTCACACACCCTCAATACTACAAAGTATTCATTCCAATCAATTCTAGTGCCATAATATATTTTTTTATGATAATGACAGGGTGCAAATAAGGCACATAAGATAATTAAGGCTTTGAACAGAATAAACATCAATTTTACCATCCAGCCTCTCTACATTTTGCTTAACCATCTATCAGCCCTTATCTAATACAGCCGGTTTTCCACATATTATGGAATATCTATGCAGACTGCACTTGAAAGCAAGCAAAATGTCAGTGTGAGTAGCTGATGACAAAACAAATATACATATTTCAAGACATTGGAGAAAAGTATGTTGCTTAAATTTTCAGAGTGAAACATCCTCTACAGTAAACAAGCTTAAATATGGCATGCCTTTGGAAACTTTAGTGAACAATGTTTAATATACTGGAAACATATTTAACACACTGGACAAGAAATAAATAATAAATCATATAAAATGTGCCATAATATCTGCACAGGCCACATTTTATCTTTCTCCCTAACATTTAAACGTGCAGGCATGTTGAGGATGTGAACTTGATTTTAAATTAGAAAATTAGCAATCATGTTTTTTCGAGCAGGGGCGCCATACTGCCGTAAACAAATATAAATAAAGAGACTAACCCTGAACCTGCTGACCCAGATGATAAGCAGTTTACTTGATCATCCTATCACTGGACATGAATGACCCTAGGACTGTCACGGGTTAGCCAGGGTACAGAGCTAATCTGGACTGCATTAGGCCTTCATTAGTTGAATTAGGAGTGTTAGAGTAATGAAAGTGCTAATCTCTCCAAACTGTTGTCTGGAAGGAACCTGGATTGAGACCTCTGCTTTTTTTTCTTCGCACGTCTGCTAACAGACTGTAGTTCATCTGCATAATCATTATTTGATTGCCTTCCTTTACCCCTGTTCATCAGGACTCTATAGCACAACTACACTATTGGAATTACTTGGGTAGTCGGCCATTCTCAGCACTGCACTGATATGGTAGCCTGGTGTCACTGCTGTGTTTAGAATAGTCCTAAACGATACAGCAAAGCCCTGTTTGTATATACCCACCACTGATAAGGGACTAGAGAATGACTAACACAAACTCCACAGAAACAGACGAGCTATCATCTCTGACTTCACATCTAGAAGGTGGGGCCAACAAGATAGGAGTGTCTAATAGAGTGAACACAGGATGGTGAGTGAACACAAGCGCATCTGATCCACACATACCAGCACAGCACTCACTAACACTGTGGGTTCCTGTCTATTGAAAAGGGGAAATGGGGCTAACAAAGTATGAGGAGCAACAGCTGACCTGATGGACAGAGTTCAAGTGTGCCATTCAAAAGGCTTTATCATTCAATGAATAGTCCAGGAGAGTAATTCTTACCCTTCCGTGCTTACAGATATAGTCAAAGAGTTCTCCTCCAGACACATACTCCATCACCATGAAGAAGTCTGTAGGGGTACTGATCACCTGGTACCTGCAACACACAAACAGACGCAGGTACATCGGTTATTAAAATATCAGTATGGTATGAGATTATTGATTGTTTATGCAATGATGACAAATGGTCAAGTATGTGCAACTTTTGGGTGTACATATTGTAATATATTAATAAATATATTATATATTACAATAAAATATTGAATATTACACTATTAGGTCTTTTTTACACTGTATGGATTCTCAGATAGCGTAAGGGTGCAGCGCTAACATTAGCAAACATATGCATATCACAACACATCTCGATATATTGATCATAACCCGCGTTTCATGATAAATAAAATATAGCCAGGTTATTGCTATTACACAGTCCTACTGCAACCACTGTAATATTTTTACAAATGGTGTAAGAAAATGTTATTTGCATCACAGTACTTTATTACATCATATTTAACATTTACTACATTCTTATTACGACTCTAATGTCTTAACAAATTTTTTTGGAAAGCTGTAATAAATGCACACCGATATTTAAGACTCATCATAATAATGATGATATAATGACAATGATGTAACGTCTTTGTTTCTCAAATCAGATCTCTAGATCTGTTATTTGTAAGTGATCAGTTTGGATGTTTGTGTTCAGACATCGCCTATCTATCTGCAACTTAGCCATGCTGGTGGTATGGCGCTCATATGGACATGCAGGAAAGACAGAGGTGCATAATTTCCTCCTCCAAACAATCGCTCTGTTAAGTCAGCATCCAGAATACATTGTATAGACTAAAAATTGTATTTGGGTTGGCAGTCTGAACAAATCCCTATACAGTCTGTCAGGTCTTCCTACATAGTTTAGGTAAGGACGTTTTGAATGAAATACACACCACATGTATCCAAATGTGAATAATAACATGGTCATTTAGTAACAACTAAACAGGGTATCTGCACCTACCTCTACTTTAAAAGGACCAGCAGAAGGATGATCGTACACTACACCTCCTTTTGTTTAATTATTTCAGAATATGGTGAAAACCTGTCTAGATTCAAACAATAGCACTTAGTAGGAGTGGACAACTCCATTATGACCTGATCGTGGTAAACTGTTATCGGGCATGGAGGAATATGATGCACTACCATGCTTTTTTTCATTTGCAATGAAACCAATTAAACAGAAACGTCAGACACGCAGATACAAACATGATACAGAATGTAAACTGCATGTAAATGTAACTGATGTAACATGTTATGTTAAGACATTTAAATGATTTTGTAATGTAAACTGAACACATGGCTTGATGCAAAAGGTTTGAGCATGCCGGTGAAATTACATGTTTTGTTAATTTTGTAAATGAAAATAAGACAATAAGCATTTTCATTTAGTCTATTTTTCATGTTAAAATATAAAAAACACATTTAGCAAATAAACTCTAGCTATGTATTAATATGTGACAATGTGAGTTGTTGGGTAGTGTTCATTTATTTTCTCTAAACAAATAAAGAAACATATTTTGACTAGACATGCATACAACTTCATAGCACCATGGAAATACAGTGGTACTTTAATGGTAAATCTTAGATACAGCAGCTGCAGTCATCTTTTGGCACAGCTGGAGTAAATAGCACTGCTGGCTGCTTACTGTATGCCCACTGAGAGGTCATGCAGAGTAAAAGGTCAAATCGTGTATTTAATGAACGTTACTGCCGACGCGATCTGACAAGAGCCTTTTTGCAACGTTGCCTGTCCTTTATCTCATCTCGCACCCCCCATGTTGAGCTGTGATGTGCTCTTTCCTCTAGCTGTTGCCTGTTTGATGTCATTTCTCCTGGAGGGATGGCATGTGACAGAAGGTTTCTGCAGCAAGTTCAAAATATGTGCAGTCATGGCAAGGCTTGATGGTGCACCCTTATTTCCTAAGGGAAAACCCCGTTCCTCATCTAACCACGTTCCTGTCCCCTCTTATTCATCGCCAGCTTTCCACTGTCCTGATGGCAGGAGACAGCTATTCACAGCAGGGAAGCCTCATTCTGATTTGCCCAGCTCAGAGTGCTGTGGAGCAGGGAGAGGGCCAAGAGCGACTGAAGTGCTGCTGAGACAAATAGGGGAGGAAGTGTGGAAGCTGTTGGGATAAAGAGGAGGGATAAAGGGCTTCTTTACAGCCCAAACCTCTCATCTGTTCTGACTGCAGAGAAAGAGAGAGATAAACAGAGAGAGAGAGAGAGAAAGCACAGGCAGCAGACATAAAAGGTAGTCTAAGGAGATTACATAGTCTTTTTATCTCCCTGGCCTGTACACTGGATCTGCCAGTGTGGGAGGCAGCAGAGAGTTCTTTTCAGACAAGTTTAACAACATCTCAGCACACTGTCAATATGCCTGTTATGATGTGAAAAGAGTATAATTTGGCTAAATCATGGATTTATTTCCATT
This sequence comes from Prochilodus magdalenae, assembly GCA_024036415.1. Lineage (NCBI taxonomy): Eukaryota > Metazoa > Chordata > Actinopteri > Characiformes > Prochilodontidae > Prochilodus > Prochilodus magdalenae. The sequence continues at coordinate 303,799 of JAMWET010000119.1, read as the reverse complement.
CAATTTACCATCCCACTGTGATACAGTGCTATTTTTAGAAAACAAAAAACAGTACTTATAGTCTGTTGTATATGTTACAGTGTGAAACTGTAACGACCAAATTGTCAAATCAACAAACAGATCAACAGCATGCTATTATTTATATTGTGGCAGACTATACATAAAACTGAAAAGTTCATAAATCACATGGATATTGCTGCAGTCTGGCTTTTTAACAGTGGTGTCCTCCTTGGTCGTCTCCCATTAAGTCCACTTTGGCTCAAACATCGACGGATGGTGCGATCTGACACTGATGTTCCCTGAGCTTGAAGTTCACCTTTAATCTCTTTAGAAGTTTTTCTTGGCTCTTTTGTTACCATTCTTATATCCGTCTCTTTGATTCGTCATCAATTTTTCCTCCAGTGTCCACATCCAGGGAGGTGGGCTACAGTCCCATGGATCTTAAATTTCTGAATAATATATGCAGCTGTAGTCACAGGAACATCAAGCTGCTTGGAGATGGTCTTATAACCTTTACCTTTAACATGCTTGTCTATAATTTTCTTTCTAAAGTCCTGAGACAACTCTTTCCTTTGCTTCCTCTGGTCCATGTTGAGTGTGGTACACACCTTGTCACCAAACAGCACAGTGACTACCTGTAGCCCTATATATAGGCCCACTGACTGATTACAAGATTGTAGACACCTGTGATGCTAATTAGTGAACACACCTTGATTTAACATGTCCCTTTGGTCACAGTTTTCAGTGGTACCATCATTTCTGTCCAGGCCTGTTTCAGAAGTTACTTTTTTAAAATAATTCTGTTGAAGCATGGTTGAAAAACAATATCTGACTTTCATTTGTTCATTTTCATAAAATTTTTATTTATTATTACTTTTGTCAGATTAAAGTTATTTCTGTTACCATTGTGGGTTTTTCTTTCATTAACCGAGGGGTACCAACAATTTTGTCCATGTGTATATATATTACAATTTTCTATTTTTTCATTTTACATGTGAGTTTGGAGACAACAACTAAAATAAGGGCATGCATCAAGAGGTTATATTTAGTTATATTAGTTTTGTGTACTGTGCTACATATACCGTATATTATTATACTGTATATCCCTTCTACACATATAACGTAAACACATTTCATTTATACTATCATTTAGCGGCATATTGGCACAGCGGGTAGTGCTGTTGGCTCATAGCAAGAAGAGCCCAGGTTCGATTCCCGGCCAGGGTGCGCGGGGTGCTTTCTGTGTGGAGTTTGCATGTTCTGTATGCATCTGCATGGGCTTCCTCCATGTGCCCTGGTTTCTTCCCACAGTCAAAGGACATGCTGTGAGGTAAACTGTATATGTTAAATTGCCCCCACTGCCCTGTGTCCACTGAACCCTGGGATAGGCTCTAGCACCCTCCCACCCCCACCCCGTGACCCAAAAGGATGAAGAGGTTTTTATATTTTATATATGTATATACAGTATTATGTATAAACATTGTGGGAAATATACCTTTACTTATTATTGTCACACATGCAGAGTTTCAGCCTGATGTTCTATCTCAAATGCAAAATCAACATTATATTATGAAGTTATGATGACAGTGACCATTTACTTTGCCTCCTTAGACAGCGCATCTTCACCATGTGCTCTTTGAATACTCACAACCATCAGATTAATCTGCTTTGAGAAGTGGTCCAAAGTACACGTGACAATACACACCAAAATATTCTTCTGCAATTTGTGTGCAGTTACACATTTCCACTGTTCAAAGTAAAAAAAACGAATGACTGTCTTAGTTACCCAGCCTCCAATGAAGAGTTTAGACTTTTCACACTGTAGTAACGCAGTGGGACAAGTAATTGACTGGTATGAACATATTTAATGATTTCCCGCTATACAAAAAGTCTGATGGGCACAGGCCTGACCTCCTGTGCTCAGAAGGCTGAGGATTCAGCATGTATTAAAGGAGTATGTGAATGTGTGTGTGCATACTTACAGCTTGATGATGTGTGGATGCCGGAATAGCTTGAGGTTCTGGATCTCTCGTTTGATTTTGCCGACCACATCGAGACTGCGGATCTTCTGCCTATTTAGGATCTTAACAGCAACCTTATGTCCTGTTAACTGGTGCTCTCCAACTGTTAGGCAAAACGAACACACACACTCAGTGAAAACTCAGCTGCAACAAGACCACCAACAGTTTCTTTAAACACAGCTGATCAAAGATCAGTATGAATCCAAAGAAATCAGACTGCAGCACCAAAGGGCGACGACACCCTGCCTTAAGCTATAACAAAACAGAGGAAAAGAGGAACTCATTGTTTTAGCGTTCAGCTTCTCATCCCCAAAGACAAACATTACATGATCTGAACCTGAACAATACACAGGTCTTGATGCTATCGGTACTTGGCAAGATGATACTAACATGAACATGCTGCTTTTACTGCTTGAAAACAATGTCAAGTATCATGAAACCATAGCGACAGTCTGTTTTATTTTTTCCCCACATCATCTTTCCACTGTTAAAAAGGTAAATACATATTTTTATTATTATTATCGTTGTTGTTGTTGTTTAAAATAATAATAATAATGCTGTTGTTGTTTTGATTATTACTATAACTTACTATTATTAATATTATGTTGTGCAGGCAGCCTTGTTTTGTGGAGAGTACAACTATAATTTGCATTTTGGTTAAGCTGTTGTCACTTATTTTACTCATTATGTTTATGGATTTTGCTGTTTCAGAATTTCCTCTCCTCATTACAGTATTATTTGTCATTATCAAACAACATTTAGTTTGGCTAATAAATGTTATCATAAATCTGGAACCAAACTTTGTTCTTCAAACCAGCTCTTAATATATCTATTACCGACTACTGAAGAGGATTATGTGCCTTAAACTACTGCACCATAGTACATATAATAGAAAACCAGACAGAAATCTTTCAGTATTTCAAGGTCGTCCTTTTGTCTTTATTACAGCTTCCATTCTTCCTGTCCATGCATTCAGTTTGTCAAGCCTGCAGGGATAATTTTCCACACCTTTCCTGGTTCATTTTTACAAGTTAGCTGGCTGCATTCTCTGCTCTACTCCATATCTCAGATGTCTTGGGCCAGTTTTCTTTTTATTATTTCCTGTTTCTTTTACTGCTACATATCTGTACAGACCCACAGTGTTGTCTTATCACAATGGAAGGGTGAACAGAAGCACCTGGGGATTTTTTTCAGACCTGAAACAAAGCCTTTCCTTTATAAGACAAGCCCCCTGACATGCGAACAAATGTGTCCCTGGTTGGATATTTAACTCCAATGACACCCCAGGCATGCAGGATTGACCAAGTCCAGCCCTTGGCCTATGCCTACATGAGCACATATTACTAGAGAGCTTCATATCACCCATGTACTCATTCCCAAACCTATTAAATTAAGACATAAAGTGATAATACAGGAAGTAAAGCATGTTTATTCAAAGCAGTGTGACTACTTGCATATCTTGAACGTTACAGCATGGCAGTGATAGAGTGGGTAAAAACAAGATGACAGAAAGAAAAGCAAGAAGCAGTGCAATGTTTTGAGACTTTAACTAAACATATAATTTACTCATCCTCAAAAGAATAGTTGCTCTGACATGCATGTGATGTAAGCAAGGACGGGCCTTATTACTGTACCTGACTGACCCAACAGCCATGACCGCGGACATTCAGTGAACAATGATGCCCACCAAGAGTCATCCTGTTAGTGCCAGCACCATTGGCAGACAGCTGCACAACACACGACTATATGCATGCAGAACGTTATGGCAACACCACGTCAATATTGGACCGCAGTGGTGTTGTGCCAGACTGTAATGGAGTGATTCCGAATGGCAGTGGGTGGAAGCTTGTCTTGGTAGAGGCGACCAACAAATCTGTGTATGGAGGCACCGTGGTCAGCGCCAAGATTAATGGTCTTGTTGTTGCGTGTCCCATGCTTTGAAGGCCTTGTGTCATTCCACCTCCACCTCTACTGCACATCTGCCAGAACTGTATGAGAACATTCAAGCCGCATGGGAGGGATCATCACAGGACACCGTTAGGAACCTCTACAACTCCACTCCCTAATGCCATAATCAGAGACACTACTTCTGTTTGTGTAGCTCGGTAAATGTTTCCCATATTAGTCTAGATTTATCACCATTTATTGTTCCTGGTCATTGTTATTCTCCTTCTGAATAGCATCGCAATCCGACACTGGGTGCCGGACTATTTAATGACGAGTGTATATATTCTTTTATATAAATAAGTTTTCTGTGATATGGGCCAAAAATACCTCTAAGAGATAGAATGTGCTTAAGTAGGCATGTTTAAAACTCATGTAAGGGTGAAAACACTATAGCTTGTAGAGTCATTTGCCCCCCAGTCAAAATACATAGCAGTCTAGTATTTTGGAAGGTGTTTACTCGCCCTCTGCTGTAAATGCAGGATTTGTATTTGATGGATTTGTATTTGAACTCTCCTTATTCAACTACGACAATGTAAATATGGCTTTCCGTCTCTGTCAGATTTAAATATGTAAATAAAGGGTTCATTATTTAACTTATTTTTAACTTAGAAAATTATCTAGATGTGTAACTCGTGACCGGGGTTGTTCAATCATTCGCGTACGACCTGGCTCCACATTAGGACTCGCTGTTTTGCTGACGTCAGTCAGACGTAGCGTAAAGAGAGCTGCTGCGAGCGCAAGAGGCTGCTTTAGCTCACGGTGGGCACTGTGGCTGACCCCACATTCCTTAACTGCTCCTCAAGGTCACTGAAGGCACACAACAACACGTCGTGCTGGGGATAATAACCGGCTCCGTCACATTTTCTCTGGAAAAAGCACTTGTGATCTTATCTGATTCTGATCGCATCACCTAGTTGAGAGCTAGTACTGTCTTGCCGCCAGCACGGAGAGGCGCTGCTCGCACTTTCAGCTAATATGTAGACACAACAACACAAACATCCAAGAAGTGTTACCTGCTGCACGTAAAGGCATCACACCATGTATCAGTAGCAATTATGATATTATAGAAAGCTACAGTTTGCATATAGCCTATTACTATGTTGGTATATTCTTACAGAAGGATGTAAAGATGCAAGGAGTCTAGACTGGGTGTTGCAAGGTCACTAAATGTATAATAATAATAATAATAATAATAATAATAATAATAATAATAATAATGTGCTGCCTACTTGTGCGGAATAGCAAACACACATTTAACATAAACAAGCGAAATGCATTTAGTGCAAATTACATGTAATGTTTTTATTAGAGCTGTTCGGGCCGTAAATTACAACATGCTGGTAAAATAATTACGCCAGCCGGCGTGTTGTTGAGCGCAGTAAATATTCCCCAGCCTCCTAAACTTAGCCTCGGAGTAACGTAGCGTTTGCCTAGGAAGCCCATCTTTGTGGCCTTGTATTCCGAAACAGCACAACACCGGTTCTGTGCAAAGGAGACGTTAGTCGTTAGCATGGATGCGCAACTCCATGCTGCGTAAACTGCGTAAACTGTCCGCCGGCAAGTTCAACGCTAACGGCCACGGAAAAAACATAAACACGCGTTCACAAGCCAGACCCCCGCCATGTCAAAGCAAGCCCAGAGTAAAGCGACGCGACTTAACTCTTTACTTTGCCGAAGGTGCCCACTCCGAGCGTGTCTCCTAGGATGTAGTGTCCTATCTTCACCCTGCCTTCGTGTTTCTGCTTCTCGGCCATTTTACTCTGCGGGGCCGCTGTCTCGCTGCTCGGCTCGGCCGGAGAGCGGAGGGGGGCGGGGCTCCGCCGGGCACGAGCGGCTCCAGGCGGCTCGCGGCTGACCTTAGATCAGCATGACTGGGGAATCCGGCTCTAAAATAAGACCATCGGCCGGTGCGGGCAGACCATCGGTCAGAGCAGACTCATGGAAAATTGGGGAGGGGCGGTGGGACCGAAAACAATCACTCAAACAGAGATACACCTGCGCAGGAGCGCGTTCAGATAAGCAGTGTGATTGTGATAACACGAGCCCGATGACCACAGCTCTGCAAGAAATACTGAAGTAAAGTGTGGAAATTATCGTCTTAATATTTTTCTAAATTCTGCTATTTTTAGAATATTTTTCTAAATTTTCTATATTAACTGCGGAAGGATAGAGGCTACATTATGCGGGTAAACACTATTTTGGTGTTTTAGACATATAACTTAGATTACTGAGATTTTGTTACTGTATTCCATGTAAAACTAAACTGATGTTCTGGTGTGTGTGTGTGTGTGTGTGTGTGTGTGTGTGTGTGTGCGCGCACCACGTTTATGCCACAAAGCTGGTCCCCACAATAAGACTAAGATTAGGGTTAGGTTAAGGTTAGGGTGAGGGTAGGTTAGGACTAGTCTAGTAGTTCATATTAGGGTTTACGTAAGACTGAGGTTAAGTTTAGGGTAAGGTTAAGGCTGGGTTAAGGGTCAGGATAAGGCTAGTATTAGTTTTGGTTAAGGTTAAATTATGGTTAATGTAAAGATTAAGGTTAGAATTAGGTTAGGGTTAGGGTAGGATTTAGGCTTAGGATGAGGTTAGGTTTAGAATAGGATTTACTGTGAAGATTAATGTAAGCATAAGGGTAGGGTAAGGGTTTGGTTTTAAGATTGGGCTTAGAGTGAGTTTTAGGGTAAGGTTAGGGCGAGGGTAAGGTTTGGATAAGGCTAGTAGTATGTCTGGTTAAGGTTTGGGTAAGTCACCAGAAAATGAATAGAAAGTCCCATAATAGTTTCATAATTCACAAAACTAAGATGGTGTGTTTGCACTATTCAGTCTTAGTCTAGTCTTCTTGAGTACAATGCAAATTTCAACTTTAAAAATTTTTTTTCAAGGTCATTAGTATGCATATTTCAAAAACAGGGAATAAATAAATAATAAATCCCATAATTCTATGAAAACTATTGGTAGCGAGAAAAATAGTGGATCCTAAATTGTGTAGAATAATAACTATAGACTAATATGCCATACATTAATGTGACCACTAGATGGCGGGACCGGATCAGCGCTGAGAGAGAAAAATGATGGCACCCACATACAAACCACTAACGAGCTCACAACCCAGAGTCAAATCTGTCTCTTATTCCTAGTGATATAATAGTTTTGTTAAACTTTACTACGTTATTATTGTGGTTGTTGATTTTGCTATTGTTGTTGTTTTGGGTTATGGTACATTAAGATTACGTTCTTAAGAGTTTAATAATTCTTTTATTTTACTAAACTACACTGTTTAGACAAACAGTCTAAAACCGGGTTTTATAACATTAATGTTGAGAGGCTGCAGTTTTGTTTTTATTAGGCGGTGATTGTACTGAAAATCAACAGCACCTCCACCGCGCGCTCGCGTTATTTCCCACCCGTATTAGGACAAGCCCCGCCCTCCTGCAGCATGACTGACTAATAGCTCCTACAGCCGACAGGCGGGATACTTTGAGAATGAACTGCCAGCCAATCGGCGTTTACGGGGGCGGGGCATGTCCAAATACGGGTGGAAATAAACCCCTATCCACTTGAAGCAGAGACTCGTAAGTGCTGAACATGAGCATGCAGGTAACGAACAGCGTGCGTCTGGAGGAAGGGGGCTGAGCCTGTTGAAGCTCTCCACACGAAGAGTGGAAGGGGAGGAGGAGGTGGAGACGTGGGAAGAGTCTTAAAACTGGAGTTGGAGCTCCAGCGCTGTTAAAACGCCGCTCTCGTCCCCCCTAAAAAGCCCTCCAGTAGAAGCGAACCGGACTCAAGTTTTCACTCACTGAAAGGACATTAAACGGAGGGGCCATTGTCTTCATTCGATAGCCCAAGACGACACGCCACACAGTGAGGTGACTTCAGACAAGCAGCTCTTCGTGTTTCAGAGAGACAGAGTCAGCGGGACTTCTTTTTTTAAGGACTCTTTAAGGACTTTTCCCCTCAAATAATCCGGACCTCCCCGCCACCCTGACTGACAAGCTCTTCTCCTCTTTTTCTGAGGCCCAGCTATTCTTCCCCGTGTCTCTCAGTTCGTGTGGACTGAGATTCGTTTGAAATAAGGAGGACGGAGCTCTCACATGCCAAAGTACATGTATGAGAAGGCAATGGCACCCGAAACAAGAAACGGCGGAACAGCGACGTTAAATAGCAGCAGCAGCATCAACAAGAGCAAGAGGAAACTTTTGATAGCCCTAGACATCCTCTGCCTTATCCTGGGTGAGTCTTCATATCAGTCGGCCGTTCAGAAAAATGACCAGAGTCAGATTCGTGCATGACACTGTCAACTGTTTAATTCCAGTACAGCGCAGCTGCAGCTGCTGTGGAGTCCAAACGCAGCCGTGCAGATAAACAGTGCTGCAGTTCCCTGTAGTTTAGACCTCGCTCCTGTTGCATTAGCCTACTGCCGCGAAACGACTGTAAACAAAGCAATGAGGATCAGACTGTTGCTGGCTTTTGATATTTAAATATAATGCATAATGTCCTCTCGCGAACCCTGCTCACAAGTATCCCACTTGTCACCCTTGTTTAAGTGTGACTGTGTTGCATCGTTATCACATTAAGCAGAAGTAAGTACCGTTAAAAGCTCTTATCTTCAGATGTTAGGGGTGGGCACAGATGGCACCGCTATTTATACAGGACTATCCCGTTTCCTTATCAAAGCAAGCGTTAAACGGCACGGCCGCATATAAAACCATCACACTTTCACATGCTGGACTGTCAGACTTTTGTTTACAACCTTCCCATGGGCTGCCTCCCATAATCCAAGCGGGCTTTTTAGAGTTCTGATGGGCCAGACAATAAATTAATGAGCTACTACTAAAGCAGGTGGTTCTGAGCTATTTTAAGGATGCTGTGTGAATTTGGAGATGGAAGTCTTTGGTTTGTCCCATAGAAGGTGTGCTTACTTTGTTTTGCTGTACCATCTTCACCCATGCAGTTTAGGGTGCTGAGACGCCAAATGATCTTCAGCAGACCCAGAGATTTAATGTCAGTTTTGAATATTCAGCTCTGTTATCAGACAGCCGCATGAAAACGTGGACTTCACCATGCTGAAGATGTGTGTTAGGTCCCTGGGTGTTGACGACTTGACTTGCCTCATATTGTTTGAGTGTCTGGAAGCCATCAGAGCGAGCGTTCCCAAAGCTTGTGAATGCTCTGTGCCTGGGATTAGTGAGCGTCAGCCCAACGTTCCACATTCTTCCAGGAGCCCCTCTCCTCAAATCCCCCTTTCACCAGATGGCTCATCTCCTTTCAGAGCATGCCACAGCATCATATCAACTTTCTCTCCAAGCGGAGAGGCAGGTCGAGTGCCCCTCTGTCCTTTTGTTCGTGGGAATGTGGAGAAGAATTGCTTAAATGTGTGGTTTAGAGTAGCAGGGCCAAGTTGTTTGGGAGGATTGAAGGGAATCATCCCCAAAGGCATTGGTGATCTTTCAATAGACAACTGCTCTGGCAAAGTTAGGCTCGCAAAGAAAAACTGGTCAGCAGGTGGTAGAAGGAAGAGCTTCGGTAGTAATGTGATAGATATCATTGGTGCTGCTTTAAATCCAGGCTCTGGATTAAAAAATAAATGTTCCACATTTTCCAGACCTTCATACACATTCTACTTCAACCTCCTTCCCCTCACCAGCTTCGTTCTTTTGCTTGGTGGAAAAAAGGTGAAAATCTAGACGTAGTACAATTTTACAGTGCTTGCTTTACAAGCACTCTCAAACAAACCGAAATGAGACTTGCTCTCACATGTGGCTCATGTATACATGGAAATATATAAACTGCAAATCTCCTGTTTAAACCGACTTCCTTCCCAATTTAGGAGATGGCGCTGCAGATGATTGTGCGCATCAAAAGCAGGGCACAAACAAACATGTTCTTTGTGATGTTAAAGAAAGGATGGTTGGCCTGCTTTATGTTGTGGGGGGGTGCTGTGAAAGAGAGGAGACTCTTTTAGATGGGGATTTGGGGAGGGGGCCTGCAAGGTTGCGGGCCACTTGAAGAATGTCTGATTGAATAGGCTTTGTTCATGCTGACGCTATGGGAATATCGGGGTTGGATGCTTGGGGTTACATCTGTTGTATGGATGTCCTGCTATTGCTCTCTCTTGCACTCTCTTCACTCTCGTATGAGTTGATTGAGTGCCTCACCATTGTCTGTCCAGAATATCACTGATATTTTAAAGCATTAGCTCCACAGAAATCACAGTTTTCCACTTATCTCTTAGCTCATATCTCTATAGTTGGCTTTTTGCAAATCTTGTCCTTATAAAACTGCCAAAATAGGATGTTGCATATCTAAAAAAGCATTTGCCCTAAAGGAGCTGAGAGCAGACATCAAACATTTCTTGACTGACTGACATCATTTGAGGTAAGAGAACATAGAGTAAAGTTTAACCTTAATGCCTGAATCTCCACAAAACACCTCTGTTATCACTGTGGCTGATGGCAGGCTGGTGCTGTCTTCTATCAGCAGAATGGTTGGGAGCAGTCAGACAGATCGCTGTCTGAGGAGGCTGGCCTCCCATTGAGATCCTCCAGAGAGAGTGCAGCACAACCCGACCCATTAGCATACAGTAGTGCACTAAAGCTGAGGAGGGACGTCCCTCAAGCTCACTCTCCCCACCCCCTCTCACAGGGGGGCCATGAAGGAAAGGAGGGGTCAGCGATGACATACATTCCTGCCCATGCCACAGCCTCAGCCAGAGCCACCAGGCGGGCTTTTACAACTCCCCTGTCCCATCTCAAATCATTCTGTTATTCCTCTGTCTTATTTTTCTAAAGATCTGCATGGCAGACTCTTTGACAGTGCAGTTGCCCATGCAACATCAGAACAAAGGCTGTCTAGTGAGTCAAACTATCAACAGCCCACAACTTATTGACCTACAGCTCCCTAGAGCTTAAAACGTAGCCGGGACCCAAACAATCATGTTAGTCTAGTCTTTTTGGATGTCCATCCATGTTCAGGCATGTCTGTCTCCCACTTTTGGATGACTGAAAATTAGAATAATTATTCATTTCAGTTGTCTGTCAGTGGTGAAGGCTGGAATTGTGCCTGCCAGGTGTCTTTATTAGGAACGTAGAGTATTAATTGGTCTCCGAATGGAGTTGATGTGCTTCATGCGGAGTTAGCACAGGAGTTTTTTGCAGTTAGGCAAAAGGTTGTAAGACTGCAGTTGGGTTTGGTTTCTATTTGGTGATCTGGGCCAAGTTAGGTGCAGGATGTTTTTAGGCTGTAATCAGGTCAAAATTTCATCCCGGGTTAAGCTCTATGTTCCTTTTTGTGCCACCATACCTTCCTCTGGGATGTTTGTTATGGAGGGACATGCTCGATGGCAGGAAACCATGTTCTAAAAACAGGCCCTCACCTAAGCGCCATTGTGTGCCATGTCTTTCTTTAAGCACACAATGGAGCCGGGCCACCATTCAAGGCTGGGCAGAGCCTGAGCACGCTCTGTGCATTTTAACGCAGTCCCTCAGAACAACATGCATTGCCCCAGCACCAAGTTGACTTTTAGCCCAGTTGGCTGCAAGAAAACATAAAATCGCTAAATGGAAAAACTGTTTGCTTGTTTATGTGGGGAAAGGGAAGCGATAAGTGTCTCTCTGCGGTCATTGGTGTGTTAGAGTGCACTAAGTTAAAACAACACTGGAACCACTTGGCACTCAGTTTTTCTCTTCTTTTAGGGCCTACCTGGGCTAGTGCTTGATCAAAGCGAAGGAAAAGGGTTGGGCTGACTTGATTCTAGCCATTTATAACTTCTCTCTCATCTGTGGCATTCCAGAAAGGGTAGGCGGGCAGAGTTATAACGTGTTGGGGAACCCGTGGGAGACTGGCTCATTTAGGGGCGGGAGTATTAACCTCCAGCTCCAGACTCGACCGCGTCTAAAAATATTTTCCAGAATTTCTCAAATTCTTCATCCCAGGTCAGCTTGGCTCCCGCTCCTAATGTGACATCTGGTATAATTTTCAGGCCAGGGTGTACGCGGAGCTAAACTCAGGAAAGGGTGGGAAGAGGAAAAGGTAGCCTTGCTCTCTCTTTTTCTCTGTCTCTCCCTCTCTTTCCTTCTCTCTGCGTCTCTCTTCCAGTCGTTGCCCTAGGTGTGGCCAGCTGTGCTGTGAAACGTAATCCTTCTCCTTTTCCGGACCATTTCCTCAAGCGCAAAACCTGTGTATGTCTGTCTCTCTCTCTCTCTCTCACTCTCTCTTTCTCTCTCACTCATTGACCTGCTTGTAATTACAAAAGTCCCTATGAAAACCTGCCCGGCCCTGCCTGTCATGCACACAGCCTGATAAAGTCCCCCTGCGCTAATACCGCAGTAATGTCTGTTATAACATCAGTTGCAACAGTATTGTTCCAACCTTGCTCTCAAACATTATAAATATTAGGGGAGCTTTTTAGTAATGATTGCTCAGTTTGAAGATGGCAGTTTCCTTTTACATCACAAGAACATTTCACGATTGGGTCTTGAAGAGTTTTGAAAAGCAAACAGTTACATTAATAGTTAAGACCTTTTCTCACCCCTATAAAGTTACGCATTTGAAGGTATTCCCCTTATAGTGACGTGCATACAGTATGAATTCTTCCCTCCTATCCTGTATGGGCAAGTGCAAGTATCATACAGTATGTTTCAGTGTTTGTTGCCCGGATGTTTGATGTGTTTACAGGCCAAGCTGTATGTTTGTAAACAAACCCGGCTTAATGTACACAGAGATGGCATCAGGCAGGCGCCGGGAAGATGACTAGCCCTGAACTCTGGGCGACTCTCATTTGTATATGTCAGAGCCTTTAACTTAAGTCACTTAACTTTCCACCTGGATGGGACAAGAGGCTGTGATTGTGGTCAGCGGAGCGCGCCCTGGAACTGTGAGGGCCATAATTTCAAAGTGGGAGAGACCGTTGGTGTTTAGAGAACCCGCTAGGAGTGTCGCAGGGGAGTTTCCTGAAACACAGCAAAGCTCCTGCTGGCCATGAGACCTCATCCATGTAATGTGTAATATAAGCCAGCGGTAATTCCTGTTGGCATTATGACTGACTATCTAGGATGTGAATGTGCATCAGGAAGAGAAACATGGAGTCTTGTACAGTCTAAACTTCCGATGGCATCTCTTTGGCACTCAAACATGAAGTTGATGTAGCATCATGGGAAGCACTGCTTCTCAAGAGTTCAGGGCCATGATGCTCAACACTACATTTACCTACCTCAGTACATGCTTAATAGCCTTTCTGTAAAACCGTATGCCATGAATTAATATGTAGGATTTACTAACTGCACTACTGATGTTGATATTTAATATCATTTAAATTTAACATTCTTCTAACATGTTGTTGTTTACATGGCTACCCAAATAAGAGGATTCTGTTACCGGCACAGCCGCACTCTACAAGCCACACTGTCTGGCTGGCACTACCCCATAGCCCACTAACAGGCCTGTTTAAACGCCCCCGGTTTACCCGGCTTATATGTTACAGTTTCTGTCCGTGTGTGCTTCAGTTTGTGGACAGATGTGTTTTTGAGTGTTTTCAGTTTGGGACTGCTAGAGTACATCTCTCTGTGTGTGTGTGGCTGATTTCTGAGGCTTCTAGCCATGTGGTTTAATTACATGGCCTCAGGATTTATGGGACGCAGTGGCCTGCCTGAGGTAGCAATTAGACGCACATGGGTGTCTTCCAGCTGTGTGTGTGTGTGTGTGTGCGCAAGTGGAGTTAATGTTATCAAACACTACAGGAGACTTTAGTGGAGCAGTGCACTGATAACATACCTCTGCTTTCTGTTAAATACCTCAGTATCCCTAATTCTGCGTTATCAGCCGGCAAGCTAACCAAGTCTGCATGCGTTTTCCTCCTTTATTGCCGTTGAACTGTATTCCTGAACAAAAGCAAATTTGCTTAATCAGTTAGAGCATGCAGGACATACTGTACCACCCCCCACCACCCCACCCTTCCACATGCACCTCCTGCTGCTTTTGCGGGCCTCTTTTCAATGGAGACAGAATTCATTTAGGTTATTTACACTGATCTTAATGATAGTTTATTTCCTCTTGTGGGGCTCTATTGCATCCTATAAACCATTGTTTCAGAAAATGAGGCTGTGTGTGTGTTTGTCTTTGTGTGTGTGTGTGTGTTTGTCAGGCCCATGGGGAGCTGAACATAAGTGCAACCCCATTTATCAAGAGGAACAGTTTTAACATATTTTACTGTTTTCCATACACGCATACTCAGACTATATATATATAAAATAGTCTGAGTTAGTTGTAGCTGTGAAATCTCATGAGCAGTGAGGCTTGTCCACACCAAACTGGTCCATGAGCCCTATTTCTGGGTTTTTTAAGAATGGACACATGAGCAGACTTATTATACACGCTGACCACAAGGACACTTCGGTCTGGGGGCAAAAGAGCAGAGGTTTAACGCAACCCCCTCAATGTCTATCTGTGCATGTCCCTGCATATGTAGGAATGAAGGTTGGCCAGCAGTAGTAGCTGTAGTAGTCACAGCCCTGCTTAACCTGCTTAAACCTTGACAGAACAGTCTCTCTCAGTTTACTGAGCTGGGTTATAATTCCAGGGTGTTTTCAGGAATGTGATTATGTGGAATCTGTTGTGTGAGCGGGTGTGTGTGTGTGTATGAATGCATGCTGTGGAATGAGATTTCGGGAATCTTGTGTGGGCATCTGTTAAACAAACCACATCTATGTCCAAAAGGCCAAGGACGACCTCAACATCCCCCCACTCTTTCTCTTGCCCTCTTTTTCTCTCTTGCTCTCTGTCTCTGGGTCACATGGATTAAGGCCTGAGTGTTCTGCATTCCTGTGTTTGTGCCTAGCTGCTTTCCCTAAAGGCCAGTCCACTCTGGGTCACTTGGGGCCACTAACTTACTTCTTCTAAATAATTGGCTGGGGGAAACATAAAACCTTTAGTCTCCATAATGAAAACAATTAGAGCTTCAATACAAATGAATACAATTAGGTCAATTCCTGTTTGAAGGAATTCCTGTCAATTCCTTGTCCATTCATCATGAAATGCACACCTTGAATAGATCAGTTGACCTAGTTATATATACATCTCAAATGGAGGCACAAGGTTTTTCTCTGACAACAGTGATAAATATATAAAAATACAGTTTATGTGTTTGTTAATGCTTTGGCTAGTTCTTAGCCATGTTTCTCCATTTAGTGATGAGCATATTGATAAAGCCTGTTCATTGTATTAGGAAACGCAGTACCACTTCAGTATGCAAATGTGTACAAAGAGTGCACAAGGGAGAAGGAGTGAATAAGTGAGTGAGAGGCGGGGGGTAATTACCAGGGCACAGTGACCTCGTTAAACATGAGGGTCGGTGTTTTGTTAACGGGTGCTAATGGTCTTTATTTTTCACACTGCTAAATTGAACTGAAACATGGTCTACATACAGAGACTGTACATTTATTTATTTTTTAAATAATGTACATGCACAGCTACGTATGTCATATAGCAGAAGTTTGTTCTTTAGGTGTTTCTTTGTGAAATGTAGTCTTGAGTAAGAAAGTGCCTTGTGTATGCAACCAGACCCCCCACCACCATCATACATTAGCATTCCCACACAGTCCACAACTCATTTTGTGCAATAGAAAACTGTGGTTTTCTGGCATGACCACATGAAGGGGTTCTCACCTCAACCAGGAATTGATTGTGTGTGCATATTTATTTATATATATATATATATATATATATATATATATAAATTATTTCCGTTTGTGTAATGCATAGACAGATGTATTCTTGGTACTGGCTATTTGCATGAGCCCAGAATTCCTGAATTCTCAAAAGATTTGTTGAAGCCTACTTGCTTCTGGTGTTGTGTTCCAATCTGATAAACACATTCAACCACAAGACCCTGTCAGCAGTCCCCAATTGGATGTGTAACGTGTTCAATCTGGTGTTTGCCTCTTCTAAAATCTGACGTTCTACATTTAATATAATTCCATTTACCCGGCACAGCAGATGCCTGTTCAGAATCAGGCAAAAAATGTAGAAGGCAGCTGTTAAAACCATCGTGCTAATCCTGTTAGCATCTTTATTGACCTCTCGCTGCTAAATTTGAATCTGATTTTGTTAAGCAATTACCAGACAGTGAGCTCCATTGAATGAAGGTGTGGATCAGTCACTGGCCTTCGGCTACAAGCCCTGGTAGGTGCCAACGAGCGTAAAAATGTTTCACAACTAAATATATGTTACCCCTAAAAACATACCCATTGTTGCCTAAGAGCACACAATATCTCAGAAATTCATGTGTTCTAATATAGAGCAAACATAAACACATTCCCAAAGCCACACTCACAATAACCCACTCTGACCCAGACATGCATATACATCTCTGCTCTTGCTACACCAGAACCGGTCTAAATGTAGCTGTAGCTGGTTGGCTAATATGAATGTAGACTGCTATGTATAGTCACGGTTACAAAATCTTGTCCACAGCAGACAGTGCTCCTGTAACTGCAGGGCTGGGTGGTAAAGAGGCCAGAGGCTGAGATGTTGCATATAAGCTCCTCATGACTTTTATTTTGACATGTTAGGGCCCTGCACTCTGAGATTTAAGTAAACTGTGAGCCTCTTTATTTTCTTTAAGGAAACCACAGTAAATGATATTTATGCACACCCACGTCCCCTCTTAGGTAAACACATCCTTCACTGTCCCGCCATAAGCACTGTATGTAGTGGGCGGAAAAAGGGATCAAAAAGGTAAAATAACAGCGTCAAAGCATCCCAGGAAGACACTCCTCTGTGTAATTTTTTTTTTTTGGCTTTCCCCCCAAAGGAGGCCATTTCTGGGCCATTCCATCAGAAGTTGTCTGGTAAATACAGACAGTTTGATCAAATATGCAGTAGGTAAATGGGGGTGCATTTTAGTACAAAAGACCGCCTCCTGAGTAAATGATATAGAATTTTGATTTTGAGCAGTTGGAGTTTATTTACTTGAAGAACACAACTGTTAACATGGTAGCTTAACCAGTTCTCCAGGATTTGTAATTGTCACTGGTAAGAACAAGCCACTCGTGATAACAATACCTTTTGTTGGTAAGTAAAAGAGGAAATATAGTTTTCAGAAACTTGAGAAAGAAAAGTTCTATTTTTTCACTCGGGTTATGTCTTCAATCAGTCAATCCAGCATGCAAACTGAATGCAATTGGTTTTCCAAAATTTGCATAATTACATTATATAGCAAACAAAAATGGCAATAATAGTTCTAACTTTCTTAGGGTTAAGGGTTTTTCAGGCTGGCCCAATTCTTTTGCACAGTACTGTATGTCAACATATTCCGTGCTTGCGGTGTTGGTGTGGCAGGCCCGTAACGATGCTGGCCACTCAGAAGCATATGCAAGTGTGAAAAGGCAGCGTCCTGGCGCTGATTTCTGTGAGTGGAAATTGCTGTGCATAAGCACATGTTTTCAGCCAGTCCGCGGCCCCACGGCCCATCCAGTGCATTGAGGGACTGAGAAAGGAATGATTGGCACTGCTGTCGGTTACGCTGAGCTCAGCAGCTTGCACAGACAATGCTAAGCGTCTCTCTCTCTCTCTCTTTCTCTCTCTCTCTGTCTGTCTTTCTCTCTCTCTCTCTCTCTCTCTCTCTCTCTCTCTCTCTCTCTCTCTCTCTCTCTCTCTGTCTCTCTCTCTCTCTCTCTCTCTCTCTCTCTCTCTCTCTCTCTCTCTCACACGTTCTCTCTCTCTCTCACACTCTCTCTCTCTCTCTCTCTCTCTCTCTCTCTCTCTCTCTCTCTCTCTCTCTCTCTCTCTCTCTCTCTCTCTCTCTCTCTCTCCTTTTCTCTCTCTGTATGAGTGAGCAAGAGAGAGAAATGACAACAGTTGGGCTCTCTTACTTGTACTCACACACATGCAGGCACAAATCCATCATCATTCTGCTAATAATGTTAACAGAGGAAAAACACCCACGGCAAGAGTTCACAGCACTGTAAAGCTCTGCTTCAACTCTGTGTCATTGGCATCGAAATGATATTGAGTAGTTTGTTCTGTGTCAAAGGACATCATATTGCATGATGTTCCATTCCAGTGACTGCTTTTCCTGTTTGTATTGGATTGTGCTACATAATGTCAAGGTTAATATGTGGTGTGCAGCCCCCATTCTGACCACATAAGCTTTGGAGAAATACAGTCAGTGGACATTTATTTAGATGCACCTACCAGTCAGGAGCTTGCAGTTCACCATTTATATTAGTCATCCTCTAGCCCTTCGTTGGTGGTCCATTTCTGACCACAGGATCACTGCTAGTTGGATATTTATGGTTTTTCAACCTAGAAGTGACATTGGGGTGCTTCTGATTTACTCAAAGCTGTGCAACCTCTCTAATCGCCTCTAGCAATTTAGTGTCACTGCTGTGTTGACAATAGTCTACCACCCAAGGAATATCTGGATAGCAGCAGTCCTGAGGTGGTCCCTTTTCTTGATGAATGGGATAAACTAATAATTATATATTATTATTATTATTAATAACTCTAAACTTACAAACTGCACCTGCATTGTATATGTGGGTGTGATGAACTCAATATTATAGTATTGGTACAGTAAAAAATGTATCCAAATTTTAAACCGTATATTTAAACTGAGTGTTTCCCACTGCCTCTCCCGGAAGCTTCTTAAATGCCGCCTTTTATGGAGACCACTGTTGATGATCAGAATTGGGCTCCTCAGCGCATCTTTTCAGTAAGATCAGTTACACACTTGTTCACAAATGTTCTAATACTAAAATGATATAATGTTATTATGTGCCTTAAAATCGCATTCAATCTTGACCTAAGAGTCGAAAATGGTTTCACCTGAAAATTACACGCATCGGTTCAGCTAATAAAATGCCTAATGAATTCGGCTGCAAGACAATTCTGATTAATTGACGACACATTGCATTCCAAACTGCCCTTAGAGCTTTTAAAGTATTGATAGCGCCATATGCTTCCGGTCAAATGTTGCTTTAGCTCACCTTATTTAAGCATGGAGTATGTGCACACATGTGTATGAATGTGTGTGTTTATGTTTGGTCAGTGCCTCCTGTGCCACCAGGAAGGCAGGAGAGAGAGGCTGCATGCAGCGTCCACACATTTTAGAGTTCACAGTTCACAGGACAGGGGTCAGTCAGAGCATTAATTTGAGTTTGAAGTGATGGCGCACCACACACTGTGTGTGTGTGTTCTTGAAATGCCAGGCCAGTTTGAAATGCACCTCTTGACTCCTGAGGAATGCCACACTGTGCAGCCTAATACCAGTGAACAAGTGCAGCACCATATATATAATGTGCACAGTCATAAAGACACACACACACGCTGCCCTAAATATTTAAGCCCAATAGACCAAGCCCTTGCAGTACATCAGAGAGGATTAGTGTCGGGTTTTAGATCAGCAGTTTTCCTTTACACTGTATGAATATTTCATGAGAATTGAACCAATAAAAATGCTCACAGTTATCTTTGATTGTTGTTACAGTAACCTGCACTAATTTATTTTGCCCTGTCCTTCTGTAAAGTTGCCATTTCAGATGTACTTGTTTTTATTCAGACAGTCACAATATAAATAAATCTATTCAACACATTTATATTAAGTATATTTAGCCAGTTTACCAATATTAAGTTGAGTTTTCTCAACTCCAGCCTTGAATTGGCTCAAAAGTTCTCTGCCTCTCTGTTTCTTCTGCTCTCCCTCATTCTCTGTCCCTTCCCCCCCTCCCTCAGTAATTAATGAACTCTTCCTCTAGAGTTTCCCTTGTTCCCAGCAGCGGTGTCCCTCTCTCATTGTGTTTAGTCCTGCCTGTCTGGCACAGGCTGATTAGGTCTGGCAGAGCTCCACTCATTCTCCATAGAGCCATTCCCACAGAGGCTGTATGCCCTTGTTTGTGTGCCCCTATGCCTTGCCTAGCTGGTCTTTCAGATTGGGAGCCGGCCCCTGGCCCCTGGGGCCTCTCCTCTTATGAACTGATAAAGTAATCAGCAGAGCTGAAAACCAAATTCGACACAAAATATTCGTCAGTGTGGCATATCCATTCCACCAGCAGGCTAAAATGCTAAGTTAAATGGTCACAGTTATTGCTGACCACAACAAAAGCATTGCACAATTCTCTATTATTATTATTATTATTATTATTATTATTATTATTATTATTACTTTATTGTTATTGTTAAAAAATGTTGTGATTAATATGGGACTTGATTTGTTCCGTATTTCCGTAAAATGTCCGATATACATGTTTTTCACACATACATGAATGATCACAATCTCTCTCTCCACAGCCATCCCCCAACCACCTCCCGGCCCCGGCCGGACTCAGCTGAAATACAGGGCGCGATTTGTTCTGTATTTCCATAAATGTCCAAGAAACAAGTGTGTCACACATACACAATTGATCAAAATCTCCAGTTCAGAGGGTTAAGGGCTCCAGACTATCAGTGATGACTAATATGAACCACTAACAGAGTGGGTCTACAAAAATTGACACATTTCCTTCCTTCAGATGGCGTCAAGCCTCTGTCAGACGCTGCTTAGGCGGTACTCGCTGTAGCTGTAGTTGTCAGAGGAACTGGTTGGAACAAATGTGTCTGTACCAGGTTGTGTGTGAGTGAAATTTCATCCTCAGGCAAAGCCAAAAGAGGTGTGTGAGCGCAAGTTGTGAGTGGCAGTTAGCCAATAGCGCTTTCTTTTCTTCTTGCTCAACGAAGCTATTTGGACTGCTTGTTAAATCATGGGAGCATCACTGATTATGCATTACTGCGTCATACAGGTATATCTATGCAATGCTCGCATTCCGAACAGGTAGCTCATCTCCTCTTGGTGAGTCAGCATCCTTTATTGTAGGTGCTGCCTCGTGTATCTGAATCAATAGCGAATATTCTGTTGATTGTTAATGACTCTTTGGGAAATATAATTATGGTGTAATTATTAGATGCTGCTGGAAGATTCCTAGGAAAGGAAGGGAAGCTACTGGACAGATTCAGCTGAGGGCAAGAGCTTTAAAAAGACACCTGCTTATCTCCCTTCACATCACAGGCTGTGCTCTTTACCGGTTACCGGTTTAGTTTAATGAGATTTCTTTTCTATGCTAGCCATTAGATCACTGACAGGCTGATGGACTGATTGGCGGTAGGTGGTATTAATAATGTTCAGTATCACTGTATTTTCCAAATATATCACATGGCATCATGTTTAAGTTTGCATTAGTGACGTCTCAAATAAGCCCAATGTTCCTGAGTACTGGGTTAGAAGAAGAAGTTTTTTTTTGTATCTCTTGTCTCTTACAGGGAAATTACAGGGAAGCTTTTACAGAGTTGTAAATAATATACAGTACCATATTACTTTATGTAAACTGTTCATTAAAGATGTACTGAAATGTGTCTCAAGTGCTGATTATGCTCTAATTAAACATGCAAGAGGTTTCACTCAGTGTTTCCACAATCTGCTTATTCGTCATGATGATTATAAATATAGTCACATTGCCCAGACATAACCAGTATACTAACTTTAATGATATATTGTGCAGCACTAGCTCAGACACACGTCCGTTATCTTTATTACTGGTTTCAGGATCAGACATTCTTCAAGACTCTGTCACTTCTTGTATGAGTCATGAGCATTTCTGTGCCTTCTGCATGTCTGTGCGTTCGTGATTAAGTTTATTGTGGAAATTGGACGTCACTTTTGTCTCTCCTTGTCTTTTTAGCGTTTTCAGTTTGTTATTTCTTAGTTAGTGTCATCTCGCTTCATGACTGGCACACGCAAACGCTAGCCTTCTCACATGAGGCCTGACCTCTGCCCCTGTCCTGATCAGTCTTAATGGTGTCAGAGTTAGCTTTGTGGGTTTAAGAGAACCTCTGACCTAAATGTGTGTGAGTGTGTGCATGCATCCGGCTATATGTGTGTGTGAGAGATTGTTTAGAGAAAGAACATGTCACCGCGCATATAAAGCATTTTCCCAGCACATCTATTCACAATATACTCTTCCGACTCCACTCCCATTTCCAATATTCACCTTTCACCTAATAATGACTGATCTGGGTTTAATGCTAATTCTGCTATTCAGCTTCGTGCTCGTTTGTGCTCAGTGTTTAAGAGGTTTGAAATAAGCATCCTGAAATTGTCAGTTCTTGTCAGACAGAGTTGGGGCACAAAATTGATGTGATGGGCAGTGACCTAAATTGGACAGACATTCAGACATTGCCCCATGTTAGTAATTAGTCAAGTGACTTTTGAAGAATAAAGACATTTTGCCTAAGAATAACATTTCCTTAGCTTGACATGCAGTAAATACATTCAAGTTCATTTGGCCTTTAGAGAAAAAATAGACTGTTGGTAGGGATACACTGAAATTTCATCCAGAAGAGGAAAAAAGTTAAAGCTTCCAAGACAAATTGTGCCATTACCTGCATTGCCCCAGGTGAATTTAATGAGCTAAAGGTGGTTGTGTCCTCCAATAGCATGTCAGCCAGGATCAGTACATCTACTTTAATCCAGCCAAATACCGGGACAGCCAAAATAAAACCCAAAGCCAATCAAAATAATGCTGCACATTAAGCACATCCACACTTGCCAAAGGTGCTGCTCTGTGTTAGTGCCATACCACAGAGTCCTCTTTCTCCAGTTGATTCTTGACAGAGGATCAACACTGTACACCCACACACAAACATTTGCCCTGATATTGCATGTTTAGACTGGCCCTTCATTTCCACCGGAGCATCATTTCTGATAAGGCCATGGCAGCTAATCGCTCACAACCTCTCATTTACTCATGTAAACAGCCCTTTTAACACTGCCTTGAAATTCCATTATGCCGTCTTGGCATCCGTGTCGCGCTAGCTGAAGCTTAAAGCTGGCCGCAACGAATGACTGCCTCTCAGCCGTCTTCGGTTTCAAACCAAACGGAGCTGCGTGCCCACATCTGATAACTCCCAAAAGCACCCTCACCCCTCACTCTGCTGCACTTCGCCACCCACTTCTGATTGTTGATGGTGTGTGTGTGTGTATATAAATATGTGTGTGGTATGTGTATGTGTACATTGACCACCCCAGCATGGAACTCCAGTACGTTTTGCCTTCAGTTGTTTTTCATTATCCTCTTTCTGAGCCGTCTGTTTTAGGGAGGGGGGCAGACTTTTGGTCGAACTGTTTATGCCAAGCAAATCCGGGGGCTCCTGGGAAATTTGTCTTCGTTTTATTCTCAAAGCTATTCTCTCATGGCACTCATTCTGTGACTCAACCTGGTGGCTTCATGCGGGTCTAGCACACTGTCGTTATTTCCCTTGTGAAGTTATTTGGTTAAGAAGTCTAGAATCCTTTAGCTGTAAATTCTATTTACATTACATGTGTTATATAAAAGGCATTACATGCTTAGTTGTGATGTGTTACTAGGGATGCACCAATGTTGGGTACATGCTGATACATAAACCTTTTTAATAATATAGACATTGGGAGTTTGTAATACCTGGATTAGCATTACAGAGGTATATGAGATTTTGATGGATATAAATGAAGAGGAATGAATTAAATACAAATAGTTTTCACAGCAGCCTGCACTGCAGCATGTGCTTTGCGGTGCTAATGATAAATTAATATCAGAAGTCCTGTTTAAGATGCAATGTTTTTGCTTGTGCTGTAGTTTTCCATGGCAAGGAAAAATTGATAACTGTTTTTTGACTAGGAGAGCACGGTGTCCCAGTGCGTGTCTCTCCATTTAGCATCTCATCCTGTGAATACCCCATTCTAGAAGAGTCCAAATGTATTCGTCTTTAATTTACCATGCACAGCCATCAGCTGTCCTGTGCCGAGAGAGAGAGAGAGTGAGATTAAGTTTAATGATGAATGAGTCAACAGTGCCAGTATTAGACTCTGATAGGGGCCTAGCTGTTTTGGGTGAAGTTGTTCTTTGGCTCTTGTTCTGTGACGCAAAAAGGGGCTTGCAAAGGGGAGAAAGAGAAATGGAGAGAGGGAAGGAGGGGAAGATATGGAGAGAATCTCCACATACCGCACTGCTCTCATGGTGATGGCATGACCAGCTGAACAATGCCAGTCTGGCGTAGCAAGGCCAGCAGAGTGGGCACACACAGAGGGTCTTTCATCAACACTTAGCAGAGAGGCACATAAACACTCACTAATGCACACTCTTTTCAGGACTGTTCGTTTTTTGTGACTGGTCAGTTCTCCGTGCTATCCCATGCTGCTCTTGTGCCTGTTTGTAAGGCTCAGTCAGGGGTCAGTGCTCTTCCACTGGAGTTCCCACATACACTGAAGCTATGACTCTCTCTCGTCCTTTCTCTCTTTTTCTCACTTTCTTCTGCTCACTTTTTCTGTATTGCTCTCCAGCGCTCTCACTCTGCTTTTTCTTGCCATTGTGTCTTTCTCTATCATTCCTACTCTCTCTCTCTTTTGTCTTTTCCCTTTTCTTTCTCTTCCCCTCTGTCTGCCTGACTCTCTCACTCTCATCCACTTTCTCTTATTATTTTCTCTCACTCTAGCTCACTCGCCCACTCTCTCTCTCACTCTCTCACCATGCTTTCTAACTGACCCGCTTTCACCCACTTTCTCTCTTTAGTTTGGTCGCCCACTCTGCTGCTGCTTCTTCATTTGCATCATAATTTAGCATTGTGTTGAATCAGAGCCGTGTGATGGAAATTTCAGGTGGTTTGATTCATGCTGGAATTTCCCTGCCTACCCTGTTTTGCCCTTTGGGTTTGTGGGGGATGGACACATGCACACTCAACCAGATACACTTATCTGCGCTTCTGTGCATTTGTTTTTGTGTGTGTCTTTGTGTTGCAGTCTCAGCATGCACTACAGCAAAATGTGATTATAGCTCTCAGGTTGCCTTTCTTTATTGTCTGTGTAAGCGTATTTGACATGGCTACATGTTTAACACACAACCCTAAGGTCCCTAGTACTTTGTCAGAACAAAAATGATAACTTTACTAGCAGAAACCACGTAAAGGGCAGTTGACATTTCTCTGACACTTCTGCTGTCTAACGAGAGTTCAAAAGAATGAATATGAAGAGAAGCTTTTAGTATAGAGCTTTTAGTTCTCTATACAGTTATCCCTTCTGTATATGAATGACTCCAGAATGGTGCTTTGAGAAAGCTCTGTGTTATTTTTCTCTGAGGTTTGGGAATGGTGTTGCATGTCTTTTTGGTAAACTCGTAGATTTTTCTGCCATTAGAAGCAATAGCTTATTGAGAATTCAACATGGGCAGTTTTTCTAGCATCTCACTTCCAAATGGAACTTGGATTGTACTCCTAGATGTGTGTGTGTGAGAGAGAGAGAGAGATGTTGCCCTTCTCTCTAACCACACACAGCAGAACACTCCCACTCCCACAGCCCTGCCTTCTTGCCCTCCTGAAAACCTTCCAGAGAGGTTTGGGTGGCCAGGGTAAGCTTAGCTTTGTTTTTCTTGCTATTCACACATTTTACAGCCCTTCAAGGCAGCCTTCTCAAAAAGCTCCCACCGCAGTTTTGAGCTGTTTCACGTTTGCTTTGCTTTGATTTGGAAATATGGATTTATTTTCCAAGCCGGCGGCTGGCTGGTGACAGCTGACGTGTGTTTTGCAGTAGGTGTGACATTTTAATGAGTCAGCCATTTTGGGCTCCACTCCCAGACTGGCATCTCTCTGCTTCCTTCAAGTAATACGGAGAGGCGAGAGCTCTGCGCCATGTCTAAAAGGCCTCGCTTTGGATCTAGGTTATTCGTTCGGCTGCTATGGTAAACCGCCATGTTGTTTGTATGTCTTTGTGGTAGCCTTGGCCAGCTTTGAATTTATCTGTGTAAGTATATCTTGGCTTTTGTTTTGTTTTTATTACTTTTTATCCCCCCAGTCTGTATCGAGTACATCTCTTCCCATTATTCGCTAGAGCCATAGCTTCAGAACCAGAATGAGTCAATAGACCTGATAACAAATGATGCACCATGATATTGAAATTATATCTGTATGATAATTGGTTTAAAAAAATTAGGAGAGACCCCGCTTGCACCTGGTCATTTGCAACTTGATTACAACTGAATAAGGCCAAGCCACATACAATTGCTAGTGTAAGGCATCCAGGATGGATTTAAAACAAATATTTTTGCATTTGATCACAGAGACCATTTTAGGAGGTGGTCTACGACTGATTTGAGCCACATGGTAGTTATAGCAGTGTAAAAACATCCATCTCGCCAAGATAATCTTGTGGTAATTAGTGGCTATATATATATTGACATATTTGACCCACACAATTGGATTCAACCTGATTTCAGTGTGACTATCTGGAGACACATTTAACTACCAAGAGTAAATGCACGCGGCTATTTGGAGATAAGAGTGCAGATTCTTATCTCATGAAGTAACTAAGTGTGAACAAGTCTTAAATTTGTTCAAGATTTTAAACTGCTATTTGATGACTGTCCAAATTTATTAAGTGTACTGCTTTCTACGCAGAATAAATATTACATTTCTCTGCAGTGCTAATTTAGGTAATCTTAATTTCTATGTTTTATAAATGTCTATTAGGCTAAATCTCAAACCCAGATTTGAATCTCACCCCTCACTACCTATGTTGTGCACTATGTAAGTCAGGAAATAAAGTAATTAGCAAATTACTTGTCTAATAAAAAGTGATTTGGGATTCAGCCAGTGGGCATATAATGCAGTATTTGGGTCTAGAAGCTATCATTTCAATACTCCTATGGTTCACACTGAGAAAAACAGCCAAGTTCACAGTAATGATATTGTTAATAACATCAGACATTCTACATAACCGGTCAGAACGGGCCAGATCTATCTTATTCATGTAATCTATGCAAGCATTAAAACAAAAGATGATGTGATGCCATCTGTGCCAACATTTGCCCAACCATTGCCCCACCAAAGTTCATCTTGAGTTGACGAAAACATTAGATTAGAGCTTGAAACGTATTGGTCCACTGTGAAGAGTTTAACTTGAATCCAGCTAAATTAAGCAGGTAAGAAGGAATTTGCTGAAGCCCTCTCTTAAGTTCGGTTTACCTAAAGGCTTTAGTCTAATGCCATTAGCCTGCATTGTCTCAAGCTTTTGATCGCTTTAGCGCTGACAATAGGCTTTGCCAGTGTAAACCTCCCGAATGTGAAGCCGCTGCTTCTATTGTGCTGCTCTGAGTCAGGCTCTTTTTATGCGCAGTTGCCAGCTAACAGTGAGATTCTGTGTTCTTTGAATGTTCAGACATGCAGTATGTGTTAGTTAATGGAGAAACATGTAGGGAGATTCACTTTGAATATTACAAGCAAATGAGAGTTGTTCTCTGTTCAGTCTGAAATCAATGGAGTTGATGCATTGAAGTATCTTTAGGCATTTCTTTTCAAATTCAAATGCATCAGATGTGCTACAGCAATGAACTCCGTCAGGTAAGTGTAAGTGTGAGTACGCGTGTGTTGACGTGCCGGGCGCGGTGTGTTTGTGTGTATGTGTATGTCCTGCACAGTCATGCTGCCCTCCATGGTGCTGCACAAGTCTACAGTACAGCCGTACCAGCGCGGCTTCTACTGCAGTGACGACAGCATCCGCTACGCCTATAAGAACAGCACGGTGCCCTCGTCCGTGCTGATGGGCGTGGGCCTGCTCCTGCCCCTCACCAGCGTAAGTGCCCCAGAGCGGGGCATTCGACTAGGGGCATGGGGCCAGGAGAGCTGGGAGGATGGCATGGGAATTCCAAGACTCTAAAAGTTTGGATAGGACTTGGGAAATATGCTCAGAATTCATGCGGAGAAGGTGCAATACAGGGCAGTACAGCAGAACAGTACGCCTGTAGCATAAGGCACAATACTAAGGTTCTAGTATTGTTTAGAAATCAGTCCAAAGAGGGTTCAGTGCAGTGTAGTGCATAGAGGCTCACACTTTCAGAGACTTGTCCCCCATGCCAGACACTCCCCACCTCCCTGGTATATCCCATGATCCTTGACTGCTGTGTGCTGTGCTGTGCTACCCCGCATCCGCGCATTGTGTCTTTCTGTTTGTCTCTGTGACTGACCTGAGCCTCTCTCTCTCTCTCTCTCTCTCTGTCTGTCTCTCTCTCTATCTCTATCTCTCTCTCTCTCTCTCTCTCTCGCTATAGCTGGCCTGCCTTTCCTGTTAATTGAAACTAGCATGATCGAGCCATACCGTCGCGGGTTTTACTGCAGTGACCAGTCCATCCAGTACCCATATAAAAACGGAGACACCATAAGCGATGCCGTGCTCTGTCTTGCTGGCATTCTTATTGCCATCTTCTCTGTAAGTCCTTTTCTTGTATGTATATCTAAATGTAAAAAATCTCATCCTTAACTCCCCTCCATACACACTGTCATCCCCCTAATAAACCATTAATTAGAGTTTCAAATGTAGTGGAAATGTAGCACTACTATAGATCATACATTCATAAACCACTGATGTCCATCTTCTGAAGAAATGAGAGAGTTCATCATGGTCAGGAGTCAGTGGTGCTTTTGGGCTTCCTGTTCTGTCTGCATGTGATCTTTCTATCGCTCTCTTACTTGCTGTTGTTGTGACTCGTGTGTGTGGTTTGTGTTGCAGCAGCATTTATAGTAAGTCAAAAATATTCACCAGAAGATGGTCAGTGATTTGTAAGAGTGGAGCTGTGTGGAGTGGAACTTTTTTTTCCACTCACCCCAAATGTAGTCAAACAGCCAATACATGTTTGCTGTCCAAGGTTTGCTTTTTTAGTTTTGTAACAGAGCTACAGAGCTACAAGGCTTATGGGCACTTACAGTAGAACCATCAATCCGTATTTAGGAACTGCATAGCAAAATCATGAAGTGTCTAAACATGGATAAAAATACATGGTATAGTGAAAAAGCAATCGTAGTAGCCATCCTAAAGCCTGAATCATGCTTGGTCATACAAGGCCAGAAACTGCATGATGCAAACCAAATAACTCCTTCAGAGTGTATTTGTTAACATTTGTTAACTTGTAATAACTGTGGAAGTAGCTTTCAGTGGCTATAAATGGTTTAGACATCTGGGTGCTACCACAGCAGCTCTAAATTTAAATTTCTAGAGTAAATTTCTCTAGAATTGTATTGTACATAAAAAATCAGTGGAATAGATAATAGTAGATTTCAAGCCTCTGAATTAAGTGCATTGTTCAGAACGAATCTAAGATTAATTTCTCTAACTTTCTGTCAAATGCAAAAGCATTGTGGTTAAGGAGAGCATGACCAGTGGAGAGATAATGGCAGATCAAACCAGGTCAGACTCCACTGATAAACATAGACCTGCAGCTGCTGACCACTCTCTATTAGAGCCCACAGGACTTTAATAGCATCAGTGACAGCCGGCAGCGGCTTCCTGAAATACAGCAATATCCATGCCAGCAAAGTTTTGGCACAAACCGAGGAAACAAAAGTAGTCGGACAGGACACAGACTTTCAGGGACACTTTGGAGTGAGTGCGGAAGTCGTGTTTAAAAAAGAGGGAAAAAAGGAAAGAAGCCAAAATAATAGAATGCTGAAATAAACATGTGTTCCCTTGAAAAACTTGATGTCAGAGCTGCCGCATATATTGGAAAAATAAATCACATTGGTGCCAGGAACAGTACTTGGCATCACACCTAACCAGAGACATGCCTACCTAGTGTTTAGAGCAGAAAGTGCTCCAAATGCAGGGATTAAAGTGTGTGTAAGTTTGTGCGCACGCGCATGTGTGTTTGCACTACACACACAGCTGTACTTAATTAGTAGTGTCTCCAGTCCCAGTTTGGTTAAGACCTCTGGGAGAGTATGTCTTCACTGCCACCACAACTGCTTTCCACTAGAGTGTGAAAAAGACTCAATAACAGAGAGAGAGGGAGAGAGCTGGGGAGAAAGAGTATTAGAGAAAGAACAATTAATCTCTTTGTGATGGTTATTCTTATTATAGCTTTTAACGATTCAGTGTGCTTACACAACAGAGTCATCAGTGTTGAGTTAACTCTTGCTCGTCCAATTAAGAATGGAGAATGGAGCTAAATAAAAAAAAATCTATTAAATGTACACAGTTGTCCACTTACCCCAGACGTGGTCGAGCAGCCTACACATGTTTGCTCATTTATAATGGGGCTTTCTTGCCAACTACTGCTAGAAGTCAATAGTCACCCAAACCTCAACAGGCCCAAACCCCATTCGTTTTTGTCAAGGTCGTGCAGATTTGCAGATATAATTTAGAACACAGTATGACCTACTGTGCACATACTGATGCAGTTTTTTTGAGAACTGTATAACATTTTAGATAATAGACGCTCTGAATTTCACTTTTTCTTCAATTCATGAGCATCATGCAGGCATATGGATGCATTGTTATTATGTCTGGCTAAAACTGTTTTACATTTGAGGTTAACAGTTATTGGCTTGTACATTTTGGACACCAAACATGTTAATTGTTTACACTGGTGGTAAGTGGCAGTTTGCAGTAATCCTACATGATTATACATAAGTATATGCTTGTACTTTTATCTTTAAGGATGGTAAGCCCATATAACTCTTTTATAACACAGCAACAAATCATGCTAAAATTCACCATCACTGTTCTAAGCAGGATGTAATATATTACAATAAACAGACTTGCTAATTAACAATAAGGCAATGGTCTGGAATTATTATATGAACATAATGCAGACTTCAGTTTTTGTGTGCCATCATATTTTCTATTAAATATTTTTCCATAGCCAATCAGATGTCAGAATCAAAACTATCTGTTTTAATTGAACATTAAAGGTGTTACTTCAACAATCCATGGTGATAATTAACCCTGGGGATTGTGTGTCTGTCTGTCAATGTGTCTGTCAGTGTGTGTGTCTGTCTGTCAGTGTGTCTGTGTGTCAGTGTATCTGTCTGTCTGTGTGTCTGTGTGTGTGCATCTCTATGCCCCCTGTACACCTATTCATTCATTCACACACATCCTCAAATTTATAAAGCACAGCTGTTTACTTTTATCAGTCAGAATAACTATATATAATATCTATACACATTCCATCTCCATATAAAATGCCCTGTCATTAGATGTGTCACCATTGTACTGGAGGGTCAGGCCCATGGCTCATTGCTTCACATAACTGTCTAAACCTGATCTCCTGCTCCTTTCACTCATATCTCTATCTCTCTCTCCCTCTCTCTCTCTCTGTATCTCTGTTCCTCATGGTTCTGTGCCATATGTGTGGATTTTCTTATTAATTTCATCAGCATGAAGATCTTACACTCATTTTGCATGTCTGAGACCTGACCATTGTGAATTTTTGTAATGTTTTACATGGTAATACATACTGGTTATGTTTGTTTGGTGTGTTCTTAGACAGTCTAACCTGGCTTGGTTTTTAAATGTGTGCTACCATTCAAAAGTCTGGAATAATTTCTGATATTTAGCATTTTGTTTCGTTATTTGTAATAATATGTAATAATAACTTATTCAATGTAGATTTTTAAAAAAGTAACCTAGAAAATATGATGGTATTTTAGTTGGTTTTATTCAATATTTTGAGGACAACGAGTCATTAAACAGTTAATTATAAATTACAAATATGCTGTAATCATTCATTAATAGCATTTTAGTAATATGGTAGTACATTAGTAGTAAATTAATTAATAACAGTAGTATGGTAATAATGCTATACTAATAGCAATCTAGTAACAGTAGAAGTGAGTCAGTATAGTAATCGGGTTATACGCCTCAAGTACTTTCTATTATAGAAAATAATTATTCCAAACTTTTGAACTGTGATTCCAGACTTGCAAACAGTAGTGCATGCCTGATGTTTCTCTTGTGCCTTACGTGTCCAGATTGTGATCGGTGAGTGCTATAGGATCCATTACCTGAAGCAGGGCACCCAGTCCTTCGTGGGGAACCCCTATGTCTCCGCCCTCTACAGGCAGGTGGGCGTGTTCATCTTCGGCTGTGCTGTCAGTCAGTCCTTCACGGACATCGCTAAAGTATCAGTGGGTCGCATGAGACCACACTTTCTGGACGTGTGCAAGCCGGACTACTCCAGGATCAACTGTTCTCTAGGCTACATCACCGAATATCATTGCATGGGTAACCACAGCAAAGTGCAGGAGGCCAGGTATGACCCGTACACGTGCATGCAGGCTTCATTCGCACATGCACCCACTTGCTTGTTACCTCACTTATTCATCTTGTACAACATACACTGCTAACATACAGTCCTCCACCCCTAGAGGTCTAGATTAATGACTGTCATTATACTGTACTGTTCAAATATGAAGTCTGGGGATTTGGAGCATCATTACACACCTGCTAATGACATAAGTGCACAATTACTTACATAGTTATTTTATGAACTGCATTGTAGTCTGTACTTTTTCTTTCCATTTGTGGTGTTGTACCAAATAATGATGACCATTTGACAAGTGTAATAATTAATATGCTTGTTAATGCATCTGTAATACTCTTACTCTCTGCTTAGGCCCTGGTTACACACTTATATTGCACTAGTTCACAAATACAATTTGGAAAATACAAAAATTTGTCCCGCCCTGGTCAAATCTATCTCATTATAAAATATCCTCTTTTATTTGTGAAATGTGGTATGAATCCACAAAGTTTTATGAGTGGAACATAATTCATATCACATTACCTGATGCTCTAGTTATTACCGTAGAAAAGTGTTTACTTCTGATGGATAGCACAGTCACTTTTTGTTTCCTCACACATCTGCACACCCACTCTGTCTTAGAATGCACTACATTTCCGTGTGGTTTCATATTGTTATACAGCAGTAAAAGAGGCGTAGTGGCCCTCGGTAGCCTGTAATTTGTGGGATTACATATTGATTTTTTGTCCTTTCAGGAAATCCTTCTTTTCTGGACATGCCTCATTTTCAATGTTCACCATGCTGTACCTAGCGGTGAGTACCTGTTACTGCAAATACACACATGCAGTTGCTTTCCTGCTCCACAGCTGATACTGTGAAGTATATTAAACATGTTTTGTATTTCTCGACCCTTCTGGCTACTTGGTGTGAAATGTGATTCACTCTCATTTTCCTAGTTCGTCTCCTGGTTGGATACTGACCAGCTGTCTTTTATTTATGCAGCTGCAGAGACTTCCTTCCCCCCACCCCACTCTCTCTCTCTCTCTCTCTCTCTCCCTCTCTCTCTCTCTCTCTCTCTCTCTCTCTCCCTCCGTCTCTCTCTCTCCCTCTCTCCCTCTCTCTCTCTCTCTCTCCCTCTCTCCCTCTCTCCCTCTCTCCCTCTTTCTCTGATTGTTTCCTCCTCAGCACCCCAAACCCTCTCTCTGCCACCTGTTGGGAGGCCATGTTCAGGCTGTTCTCTTTGCTTAGGGCTCTCTCGCTTCAAAAGTCCATTAATTAGACGTCCCGCCAGTCCGAAAATTACTTCACACACACTCTCCTACACGTATGCACATTGCTTGAGGGCATTTTTCCCTACATTGAACATTTTTCAGTTGGTCTTTTCTCAGGTTTACGTCTTTCTTCATTTCCCCTTCCTTTTTCTCATGCAGTTCATTCTGAATTCCACACAAACACCCTCTTACTCATAGATGAACAAAATCTTGGATCGCCATATTAATGGCATATGTTGGCGAATAAAATATGCGCCGAATAAAAGGATGCATCGTGCTTGTAATGTGTATCATTTACGTATGAATAAAATAAGTTTTATAAAACAACATTTATACTGTATTACTTAACTTGATTTGTATTTGCAAGTCTGCTGTAAGAAAAAATTACAATAGCAAATATGAATTTGCAGGTAGGAAAAAACAAACTAAACAGTGATGGTAAACAAACCATATATCGTTCAGCTATAGTAGCTATAGAGAGCACTGAAGTTGTGGAGGACCAGCTGAGAGTCCAGTTTGGTAACAGATGTGGGCAGCTGTGCATTCCCGGTGTTTGGAGAGATTAAGAAGGAGTGTGAGAGGGGGCAGAGTGGGGTAGGAGCACTGCCAACGCGGTGTGAGACCCTGGGTTTGTGGGTGTGTGCATGTGGCCACAGAGGGCCAATAGGGGGTAAGCTGTTCAAACTCAACCTGTGTTCCCCTTAATACACTTCGAACGGCCATTAAATTAATGCGCGATTTTTGACAGCTTCCCCAGC
The DNA here is from genome assembly GCA_024036415.1 of Prochilodus magdalenae. Taxonomy (NCBI): domain Eukaryota; kingdom Metazoa; phylum Chordata; class Actinopteri; order Characiformes; family Prochilodontidae; genus Prochilodus; species Prochilodus magdalenae. Next base: position 269,741 of record JAMWET010000119.1, on the reverse strand, counting down.
CTTCAAGCCACAGCTGGGTCTCCGGCTATGCCTCACACAGACAGGGAAAAAGGGAGTGGAGAAGCAGTACTCACGCTAGAGCTGCTGAGCATTTAGTGACTAAAGCGATCAACTTTTCTATATACGCCGGCTCCACTTTAACTACTGTGATTTAACACATACTAAAGCAAAGCGCTTTCACTACTATGGGTTACTGTCCAAGAAAACGCACGCAGAACATCTCACTGCTTCCAAAGCCTTCTCTTATGTTTACTGTCAGAACATTTGCTTCTCAGTCTGGGTGTCTGACTTAATAGACGACTCAATAGTTACATTTACATTTAAGGCATTTAGCAGATGCTGTTATCCAGAGCGACTTACAACCATGCTTAGTGTTCAGCATGAGCTTAGACACTGCCTGAACAAGGGCCAGTGCTAATACCTAGAGAGAACAACACACAGACGTATATAAAGCTTAGGTGCACTACCTAACAAGCCCAACCCAGCACTTATACCTAGAGAGGAGAAAGGTTGTGGTCAGTATAAGTGCAAAAACAAAGTATTCTAGCGCATCTATTAGTGCTTTTAAAGCCTGATCCAGTAACAGAGCATTAATCCAACCCAAACTCCAAGCTTAATATTATTAACAACAGGATTTACAACTTGGTAACTTGGTACAGTGTCATTTAATAATGACTATGGAACTGATATGCACATTTTTTACTTATCAGAGTGAGGAATTGGAGTGTGGGCTCATAAGAAGTCCCTTGCAGTTAAGTTGCTTCCTGAGTTGAAGTGGATCTGTCAAAGTATGGAAGACACCAACATGTGCAGGGCCAGTCTGGGTGACCCCCATATGGAGTAAGTTATTGAGAGAGAAAATAAAGGATGAATAGAAGGAAGTAAGAAATGAGTAATGAAAGAAAGGGAAGATGGCAAAAGGAATAGAAAGGAAGAGAGAAAGAATAAGCAAAAGAAGATTAAAACACGTCAACAACAACAATGACGTAAACACCAGTCGGGTTCTAAGTATTCATGGCTCTCACGCTGAGTTCAACACGAAGAGCTCTATATTTTTCTCTCCCTCTCTTTCTTCCTTCTCTCCTCCTGTCATTATCTGCATACGCTGCCTTGGGAGAGACAGTGATGTCATGATGAGGGTAGACTCCAGCTCTCGCTGTCACTCTTTCCCTTCTGTTTACTTTAGCCTCAGTTCAGCCACAACGCAGACAGACGTCTGACAGACCCCCACCAACTAACGTCTGCCATCATTAGATGGGAAATTTCCATTCATTTACAGACGGTATACTTTCTTTACTTTGTGAGACGTTCCGTCAGTCCGAAAGCCACAGCCACAGCATGTTTCTGTGTTACTGCTGATTTGTATTTGTATCAGAGATAGAATGGTGGAAGATTAAAAGGGTGGCTTGAATGAGGGAGATTAAAGCATATTGAAGTCAGCAAACAGTAAAAGCGTGGCTTCTGTTCTGACATCGGGGTTTCCCCTGAACTTCAGTTGGTGTTGTCTTTGGATTTGGTCCATACCAATAACAAACGTTGATGGTGGGTGTGATTGCACTTCAGTCTGTTGTATAAGTAGTGAGATCACCGGACAAAGAACAGGACAATTGCGTATGATTGAGACCCTGATTATGGTATATTGTTAGATCTTTAAGATAGGAGTGAGCCAGTGTTGTATTATCGTAGTGAGTGGCAGTAACATGGGTCATGTCATGCTGCTAAAATAATCTTATGTAAACCGCTCCTCACTGTTTAGTGATTAGTGGAATAATTCAGGGGGAAAGGTTCACTCTTAAAATAGATATGTTAAAAATGCACTCTGTGTATCCAGGTTAAGACAACATGTAGGTCATTTGTGCTGTTTTGACTGCCTGGGTTAACATATCTACTGTGTGCAGTAGTGAACAGTAAGGAAGTAAATGCCTTTTCGTGCTTAAGTTACTGACGTATTTTGGGTGACATTTTACTTTAACTCCACTACATTTCAGAGGCAAATATTGTAGATTTTACTCCACCACATTATGTAAAATCTGTTCCTCCTTGTGGCTTATGTGTATAGAAATCCGTGGCCAGGAGTCCAAGAAAGCACAACTGGCCTCTCATGTGTGCCAGGCTTCTCCCTCATAGCCCAGCTAGCAGGTGCAAATTAATTATGACTGCGATCTACAAAAATGGACAAGGGACAGACAAATTTCAGGATGCTTGGCTGCTTCTGTTGTCAGTTGTTATATTATTTATAGTTATTATAGTTTTGTCTATGTATTTGCAATATTACCAGTTTTATGAGCTTTTGTACCTTAACTATATTAGCTCCAGCGCAGAACCAAACCTGTCTTGACTGATCTGCTGTTGCTTTAACAAGACAGTCATGCAGGTTCCCATAGTGCTGCTCCTTTCCTGTGTGACACATCCCATGGTTCTTTACTGGGAACTTTAACCATGGTCTAAGTGACATTAAATAGCATTCTGATTGATTGCTGACTCGGGGCAGTTTGTGTGTCGGGGTGTGTGTGTGTGTGTGTGTGTGTGTGCGTGTGTGTGTGTGTGTGCGTGTGTGCGTGTGCTGGCGTGGCTGTGTCTGTGGGGATTTCAGTGGGTTTGGGGTTTGGGTATTTTCTAGCCTCTTGCTAACCTCCAGCCTCTCAGCCCATGTGTTCTGGTTTGGCCTGAGGCGTGAGGAGGCGTCGCCACGGCACCCAAACCACACGGCGACACACGAGCATGGCAACTGGCCAGCAGCAAGCCGACCGAGAGAGGAAATGACAGGGCACCGCAGAGGAGAACTGAACAAAGGACTTAGAGAAGAACTAAGTGATGGATCCACCGAGGAATGATGTCTGAGGTAGTTGGTGACAGTGGTCGATTTTACTTGGAGAACTTGCAGTGTTGCGACTACGCTCATCATTTCCAGTGTTGTGGTCATGCTGAAAGAAAGCCCAGTTCACTGTGTTAGCTTCTTCATGCCTGACCTGAGGTCAGGGTGTGGAAAGCCCCAGCAGAAAAGCCAGGACTGGCGGGAAAAACTTGGAGCTGCTGACCTGACTCTGAGAGTAGAGGCCTATGCTCAACGTGACAATACTGCACAAAACCATGAAAACAAACAGCCTGGTCAAAACGCTGCAATGAAAACACACAGTCCCCCAAAACTCTCCTTTTTTTCATTTCCTGGCTCTGTCCCTTCTGCGGTGAAAAGGATGTGGGCTTTTTACATCGGCGCTGCCTATCAAAAGGCTAAGGACGACTAGCTTTTCAAACTGTATAACCTCTTTTGTTGCTTCTCCTATTCTGGCTGTTATTTGCCTTTAGCAGCGTAAATCAGCTTGAGCTGCATTTTAATGTATTAAGGGTGCACTGCAAACACAATTTGCACAGCTTAGATATTGCAAAAGCTGCAAAACTGAGAGACAGAGAGACATTTAACAGGAGTACTAGCTTGAGTATAACACTATACACCACATATTCTACCTTCTTGTGATATCAGCAGTCGTCAGTGCACAAGAAGAGTGCTTTTACATTAGATTTACATTCTTCAGGCAGTAACTGCTTTCATAACAGAGAAGACACTTTCATGTACATAAGCTGAGTGTTGTAACAGTAAATTAGCTGCAGGTATTTGTCTTACTTAAGAACTAACAAAGAACATCAAACATTAGTTCTTCAATTTTGAAATAAATTCCCTGAACTTTTGACATTTTTTCATCAGCTTCTCTCTTCCTCCTCTTTTCTCTTTTCTTTAATTTTCCACCTCACTACTCAGTGCTCTCTGGTGCTGTCCACCAAACTTGGACAGAAGATCCTAACAGTCACTCCAAATATTTACTGTGCACTGCCTCAGTGCTTGCCCATGGCCATGCATGGAGGCTTTTGAAACGGCCACGATGTTTAAAAATACCCCCTTCAGGAGCTTTTCCATTGTCCCAGCCAAAGCATTAACCTTCTACACCCCCAGCCACATCACCCCCCCACACCCTCCACCCGCCCTCACACCCTGTGTATCAGATGGTAGCATCCACTTGCCTGCAGGGAAGGCATGGGAGAGAATCTCAATAGGACAGTTCATGTTATCTGCTGCATGGGGGGTGTTGTGTCTTGTGCGGGTGCTAAAGGTGTTTGTGTGCTATACTACACTCTGGGATAAGAGTATCAGGGGCACACTTTGTCAGACATCCACACTAAACTCTGGAGGGGTCTTAAAAGATCAAGGCATCTGAACAGCCGTGTGTTTGTGCATCTGTGCGCGTCTGTGTGTGAAGTGTCTATGCCACGTTGAGCTTATCTGAGCTCTGATAGCTTAGGGCTGTCTCTGAGTCCACTAGAGTGTCTTCAGGCCCTATCTGTTATCTGTACGGAGAGAATGTGTGTGTGTGTGTGTGTGTGTGTGTGTGTGTGTACACAGGCTCTTTGATCTCGTACCGTTATTGCTGTTATTCTTATACACTAATTAAAGGTACTTGGAAACATAGTCACATACATTAATGGCAGTTACAGTTTTTGATTAAATGTGCCCCGGCCCATCTCTACTCAGTAACTCAAGGTAATGGGCCACTGTAGCATAGAATCAAATCAGTCCAACATGAGAGGAAGTTTCACTGCTCCAATGGCATATTCTAACCTCGTCAGTCATGTTGAAAGTGCTGCTCCCTGTTAGATTATTTAAGGACAGGTAGCCAGTGAACGGAAGAGTAAACACAACAAAGACTTCTGCTTTTGGTAAGCACCTTCCGCTGCCTGCTCAAGTCTTAGTATTAACTTAAGCCAGGCTTCTTTGTTATCTCCAAGATGCAGCACCTTACTATGCACCTAAAAGCTGTGTAGTTACTAAGCATCACACTTCCCCATAACCCTGCATGCTTCCTAGATTTCTTGTCTAGGCACTTGAATTTTCTCTTTCTGCTTGTGTCCCAGTCTGTGGTGAGAAGATTAAAACTAACTGAACCCTTTGATCCTGTTGTAGACACTCACCGCAGATTTATAAGTTCAGATTTAGCATTAGCAGTGGTCTACGGGTAAATCAGTGTGCCACATTCCTCTCTTGTGTGTGTGCACACTAATGAGTGCTTAATGTACACTGTCCTGAGGGTCTGGTTGACTTGTTTGTTTTGTGGTCAGTTGTTTATGTTCAGAGTGAAAGGCAACAGCATTCCAGGAATTGCACAGCATTGTGTAACGATAGCCAGCAGGGAAGAGAGCGAGCAAGAGAAAGGCAGAGAGCTATTAACTCTCCCTCAATTTTCCATTTCATTTCACTTCACTGGCGTGACTGCTCTGGTTTTGTCACTGTATCAGAAGGTTAAGTTTACTATGATCAAATATGATCATGGTGATTATCACTGTATGAGTGGTTATAGGATCTGAATGCTGTACTACATAAAAAAAAACTTAACATAAACACAATACATACACATTAACTACTACTAATCAGCTTTGATCTGCTTTGTCATCTAAAACAAGGGGATTTGCAAGGGGTTACCATCCCTGCATTAAAAGCCTGTCTTTATACCCCCTTCCAGATCCTGTTGTATTACTATTTAGGGCGGCTTGATATTTTAATTGTGTCTGTATTTGAGTTTTACACTTCAGGTTACATTTAATGTCTGAAATGTGCCACAAAAACGTACCATCTCTAAAGTCAAACAAGAAGGTCAGTAGATTGGTTTCTACCCATCTATGTTTGTACCAGTTGTGACAAAGAATTAAATAGAACCTTCATCTTATCTAGAAAACACAACATAGCAATGATGGATAGTAAAGAACAGAGCGGCGGCTACTCCCAAACAAACAGGTGGACATTAACCCAAAATGGATCATTAGCAAAAATCTGCTTAAAGACCCTGTCTGTTTTGTACTAAAAAGTATACCTGCATTTCATAACCAGTACCCCATTTTTATGGTTCCAACTGTAAATACCAGAAGGAGAACCAGCAATTAAAGACTAACGACAAACAATGAGCTTCCTTAGTCATTTGAATCTACCACAAGTAAAGCTTTCTCTGCACTGCCAGCATGAATCATTCTCTGGATGCTCTTATAAAGAATTTTTGTTGCCTTTGTTGTCACAGTTTTACGACTGGCACTGTTTTGAGACAAATTGTACTAATGTTTTTCTCCACAGACCACAACTCTTTGGACTGAAAGCATCTTCCTTGTATTTGCTGTCCGTGGGAAAAATTCCGCCTTAAAATACTTTTATTTGCACGTTTGTTTTTAATTCCTCTGCGGATTTGTTTGCCTGTTTTCAGGGAGAGAGCTAGCACATATCCACAAGTCAGTGGTTAAAATAACTCTGCGTTCCGGGTTAGAAAATCCCTCGTTTTCCCCTAACTGCCAGTAAGAGGCCCGGATTGGCACGGGATGAACGGAATGTGCAAATTAAAAGCAAAGACATTCAATACTGCTTCAGTCAAAGCTAGTGTGTCTAAGCTAGCGATACTCACTGTTTACGAGAGATTGACGGTTAGGTTTTAAGGGGCGAGTGGCGAAGCCATCAGCGCAGTGTTTGAAACTAATAAAAAAAATAGTTCATATAAAACTTTCAGCAAATTTCAGACCCAGATCGCATCCAGAAAGTGCTGTTCTTCTGGCCTTCAAATGACGAACAAGTTTATTGGCTCAGTTACCTAATCAGTTGTTGGCAAAGCCATTGAGAGCTTTTTGCTTTGTCCCTTTTCAACTCATTAAAATATGCCACCAGAAGAGCCTGGGCACATACTAGTCCACATTAAACATAGTAAAATGTATCAGTGTGTGGAATTGGACTTTTCAGTGGGTTGCCATGTTTTCTGCCATTTTATAAAACAGGCCTCAGCATTAAAAATATTTTAATAGGCTAAACAAAATGCATTTCAACATCCCCTTGTTACTGACCTTTTGGAGTGACCCAATTTCTTTTTGTAAGCTGGTGAGTCTTAAGAGTCCTCAGAGGAACTTGCATCAAAAAGAGAGAGATCAGTGAAGGTGTGTTTCAGGTCGCTGAGTAATGATGCAGTAATATATGTTTGGGTTTCTTTTCCTGTAAGGCCTCATACTGCATGCCATAACATGCCTGGATAATAAGCTTGCACACTGTGATTTAGTCTGTTTGAGAGATTTGGTGTGCGGGCTCTTGTTAGAAACACAGTCATTCTCTCACATGCTTATCTTTCTATCATCCTCCTGCTTTGATATGTTGTTGAAGGGTAGATTAGCAGGATCAGATTAACTAAATGGTGACGGATTCGGATGTGCGGGCCCTTATCAGGACGCAAAATTCACAATCGCATAAGCCAGCTGCAGATGTTTTTCTTTGTGTAATAAGAATAAAACTGGAAGAAGAAAGAGGAGTAGAAAAATACTACTACTAGCATGCATCATACATAAAACACAGTAGAGCAGTATAATCAGAGCGTGTATATATATATATATATATATATATATATATATATATATATATATATATATGTATATGTAGCTTAGTTCTCCATTTTTAGTCCAGGGTATCTGGCAGCTGATAGCCAGTGGGCAACACCCAGAATATTTTAACATCACCTGAGGTCCAATGAGGAAACTCCAACTCCCAAACATCCTTAGGGAGGGATCCCTTCCTCTGGGCACATACAATGGCTGTGATGTGAGTGATGTACTATCCAGGAAGATGAAACTGACCTCGTCCACACCTCATCTGACAGTCTGTACGCTCAAGGCGACGGCTGTCTTGTAGGCTATTGTTTGTTTGGTGCAACACTTTGGTCTTCGGTTACTTTTGTTCTTTGTTTGTTTCTGTGGGTGGAGCTGAAGGTTATTAATGGTTCACCTCCGTGTTGTACGTAAGGGAAGCTGTCCTTACTTTGGACGAGTGGTGCTCAGAGTTAGAATGAGGTATGCAGGAAATTAATGGCTTTTACACTGACCTGTCTGAGAGGCCCTTTTTGCCGTGCTGCGTCACTGAGCCGCTGACCCCCAGTTACCCCTGTACCCCTGACCCCTGCACACCCCTTCCTCGCCATCTCCGCAGTGTCTCACACTGACAGTGTTTTTGTGGCCTGACAAGCCTTCCTGTTTTCAGAAAGATAATTCTTAGTTGGGTCTGATTCTTTGTTTAAGGATGAGAATTCTAGAAATGACGGGGCTTTTCCTGAAGAGCCATTCTATAGAGAAGAGTAACAGTGTAGTGTTACACTGACACTGTCCTGTAGTGGTACTTTGATTTTGTCCTGTAGTGTTACTTTTTCACTGTCCTGTGCTTTTACTTTGTTTGTCTTTTAGCAATACTTGGTTCTGTGCTTATTGCTTTTACACTGCCTTGTTGTTTTGCAATGCTAACTTTGGCCCTGTCCTGTGGTGTAACTTTAAAGTTTTAACATTTTAAAAATAAATTGAACCTCTTTAAGTCTACATATGTTCAACCTGATCACAGCTGTATTCTGCTGTATAGTTCTGTTTACCACAAAAAGATAAGGATCCAGAGCATATTTACTGTTAAATTCCATTACTGTGTCTAGTTTAGTAAGCCCTCGTATTATTACTGACAGAACGTAAACTTAGCATCTTCTTCACTTATTCCTAATTTGCTGTCTTTCTGTCTCTCTCTATTTTTAGTTCTACCTTCAGTCTCGGTTCACATGGCGTGGAGCTCGTCTCTTACGGCCTCTTCTCCAGTTCACTCTGCTGATGATGGCCTTCTACACTGGCCTGTCCCGCGTATCTGACCACAAGCATCATCCTACCGATGTGTTGGCTGGCTTTGTACAAGGAGCGATTGTGGCCTACTGCATAGTGAGTATTACCATCCATCTCTATCTCTATCTCTCTCCCTCTCCCTTTCCCCCTGTTTCTCTCTCCCTCCCCCTTCATTTCCTTATCTTTTTTAACGTTTTTCTCTCGTAGGGCCCTTACTTCAACCAGTGTGCTCTTTTTAAGAAAAATTGTTAGAATAAACAAGCATTAAATCATATTCAATCTAATACGACATTAGAATAACTGCATGACATGGAGTTCCCATTTAGCTGCCAGGCTAGACTATGTTGTTGTAGCCAATCAAAACTAGGCCGCTCCGAAACAACAACAACAAATGTGCCACCAAGCAAATGCCATCTCGATAACACACCAAAAATCTAACATAATCCAAAAGTAATGCAAATCTAAAATCTGATAGCCTGCAGTTTAAATACTTGAATGTCACTTAATTTACTTTGTAATGGCAACAGTGTGTTTTGGCTAATGTCAGTTCTCACATACTTATTCACACTGTTTGCACCAGAAACTTCAAACGGCATTTGTGTCTCCACCATATATATCAAACGTGTTCATGTAAGTGCCATAGCATCCCCTTTCTGCTTAACTCGGGAGTTTATGAGCTGACACATTCACCCCACTAAGAATGGATGATTCTCTGTGTCTCCTGATAGGCCGGAAGCACTTTGCTCTGAGCCTTTTGGCCAGATAAACTTGTGTGAGAGCTTATCTGTTGAGAGGCAATAGAAGGTTGCGTTATCAAGGGCTTTTACTTTTTGTGAGGACATAAGACCATTTGGAGTCTGAGCTTGGAAACGAACCATGGAATTTACTGGAAATGGACCAGGACGTTTCCCAAATCCCACCCTCTCTCGCTTTCAACCCTTCACTTTCTTGTTCTGTCTTTCTTTCTCTCCCCCCCTCTCTCTGTCCACCAAGTTGTCCAGCCATTACAAGGGCAGAAAATCTCACTAATGAGAAGCACATTGCCTGCCTGGAACCGCTGGGCAACGCTGCAGTAGCAAGGAGGCCCATTTTTAAAGAGAGAGGGGAAAAGAAAGGGAGTGAAATGGAGAAAGAGAGTGAGACAGAGAGACGTTCAGAATGAAAAAGAGACAGAGGAGGGGAAAAAATAAGAATTTCTACACTACATAGTGACACATGTCACCTCAGCTGGTGCCAGACGCTCAGAGCAGCCAGAAGTGCTAAGCTGGATGGTGCCGGGGAAAATTAACTCTGGGTAAGAGAGTGGGATAGAGAAGTGCGTGGTGGAGGGTGGTGAGGAGAAGCGGGCTCTCAATAGAAGCTCTGTTAATCATTTTGATTTTTTTTTTCCGTGGGAAGACTGATTTTTATCAGCTGTGCATGGCTGAGATGTTCTGCAGTCATGTGTTTGAGAAGATGTCAGAGAGCATGAGGCCATGAAAGCTCTTTCTCCACTTTATCAACTCTAAAACATCTGTCCTCTGCTTATATCCTATGATACATCCCCATAACTCATTCAAATCTGCCTGAGTAGTTGTGATGTTGCTATATAGCTCTATAGTAGGCATAGTAAGATGTATCAGCACGTGGGATTGCAGATGTTGCAACAGTTAGTGAGCGAGCGTACACACAGTCAGAGTGAAATTCCAGTCAGTACAGGAGTATTGTTATTGTTGATGTATATAGTACAGTTACAGAGGCTCCACCAAGGCCACCCAAACCTGACAAGGCCTCTGTTGCTCCACATCCTCTAAGTCAATTGCTGGGAGTAGCGACAGGCACATATTGGGATGTTTCAGATGGAGAGTTCACTGGGAATTAGTTGCTTTTCCTTTGATTGTTTGCCAAAAGGGCCCATGACTAGACGATAACCATGGATCTGTTCAGCTCTCCTGCTGGATTCTGTAATGCTGGGTTCTGATATCACTTGAGCTTATAGACTTGTTTACCAACTAATTTGGCAAAGACTTTATTCAGCATTCACATGCCTGTAGTGACTGTAAGGTCATGGTCATTTAGGATTTTCACTAGCCACTTTCACTAATATACTTTACTAATATTCATATGTTATTCTTTCCACAAAGTGTTGCACAACTTGTGAGTCACTGTCATATGAAAACTGGGACACCAGCAAAATGGGGCAAAAGGGAGAGGGAGTGAAAGAGGGAAAGAGGGAACGAGAGAGAGAAAGAAAGAGAGAGGGGGAGAACAGAACCAAGACGCTTAGTCCTGTTTATTGAGGCGCTCATGTTCTTTTTTTTTTATTTATTTATTTATTTTTTTTTAATACACACAACTTCTACATTGGAAGCCCTCCCACTCCCCTCTCTGTTCCACCTAGCTCACACGCACACATCTGTGAACACTTAAGAAACCCAATTAGACTATCTCTAATAACCAGAGTTCAGAAGGAACCTATGGGGAGAACATAAAGGGCACGTGGCTGCCAGGGAAATAAAAACACAGCGAGGGTCTAAAGTTATATTTCCATACATCACGTGCGTCGCAACACTTTGAGGTACATCCAGGGATGCTTGAGGTCAGATCTGGTCACTACGTAGGCCGTGTTATCCTTGTTTTGTCCTGCAAGGTATCTTGGCCTTCAGACTGCTTTCGTTATGTAGGCTTCCTAGCTGGGTAAGCTGCTTAAAGCTGTACTGCTTGCAGTTGAGGTATTCTTGTATAGCAACATGCCACCATTTTCAGCTGACACATCAAAAGCTTGTCAACAAACCTTAATTTTAAATGGCCATGACCGTAACACTAAGACTTAATGACACTGTTGCCGTAGCAAACAAAGTAATAATGTTGTTGCCATGATAAACACTTTATTGGAAGTTTGCACTTTATGGTTTTTGCTATAGTGCACTAAGAAGGCTGGGTAAGCTGGATAAGGTGTGGATGTACATTTTTTTAACATAACCTTTCTTTACTGTAAGATATTGCCGGGATACTTAACTCCTTAACATAATGGCAGTATTTGAAAAGGGACAACCATCACGTAATGACTGATTGCTAGCGGTTCATGCCGCTGCCACACCTGGACTTCATAAAGCTTTTGGCTTGTGCTGGAGAAGCCAGTCCTGTACTGGTGGAGTTGATTCTTCCCTTTGGAGCACTTCTTGTCCTGAACGCTCATTGCACTTCAGGATTGGTCTCTGCACACCGCACGCTGCCTGAAGGTCCGTGCTAAAGCGGCAGGCTTTGAAGTAAGCCGTCTGGCAGCGGCAGGTCCTGGTGAGCTTTGGCAGTTGGTGCGGAGCTGCTGACAGGCTTGGGGTCTGATCCTCATTAGAGCGAATCAGCTTGAACGGCTCCACAGGATGGAGCCGCCCAGAGAGCACTGATCTCAGACCAACCTTAAATGTCAACCTGCTGGCTCGCGTGTGATGAAAGGAAACCGAAGGCCTGCAGCTTCTTGAGCTTAACGGTACCCCTCGGTTTTCATCTGTGGAGAACGAGCTCCTAACGGCAGTGTGTTGGGCGAGCCTGAGATGGAAGTCTGGGCTATGTCAATGCAACCAGATTCATTGAGACAGTCTCTGGTGGGATCACTGGCTGATGTTTTGTCTGATGGAGAATGCAAAGAACGCCTCAGTTTTTGTTTTTTCGGCCTGCTAGGACTGCCGCCACATCCTCCCGTTCTTCCTTCCAGTGCTTTCGGCCAAGTCATCAACGCTGGCCCAGTTTCGGAGCAGCTAACGAGGAGAGGAGAGAGATGTTATGGCCTAGCCAGGCCTCACTTTCTGAGGTGTTTCCTGCAGAATGATGGGGGTCGATGAAGAGGGGAAACAGCTGGAGGGGAACAGTCCATATGCGTTTTCCTCTTTCTCTCCTTCTATGTCTCTCTATCTCGCTCCCTCTCTTTCTCGCTCCCCCTTTGTCGCTCCCTCTCTCCTTCCACTGCATTTCCTGACCTCCAATGTCCCAGCATTCCTCCGGAGCACGCAGGGTCATGGTCAGTGTTCCTCTGATAAGACTCCAAGACTTGAGTGCTTCTTTTCTGGCCTGCTAGGTCAGATTGACGTTACGATATCCTATCACCCGCTCCCATATGTGTGTACGTTTGGCTGGTCTCCCTTTTTTTTCCCATGTAGCTCTCTGTTTGGAGCCATGGCAATGATTGAGGCAGTATGGAGCCAAAAATAGTAGCATGGCCATTTTTTTTCCCTCCTTCAAACCAAGGAAATTTTAACAGTGTCATTAAAGTCTACCCATGTTACGCAGGACAGATATAAGCCAAGGGTTGATGCCATTTCTACAGTTGTTATGCACATGAGCATGAATGCAGTGGTGCCTTGAAACAACAACTTATACGCCGTGCCAGACACACATACACATATGCAAACACAAACATACCCTCAATTTAGCACTTTAAGGAATAGGCAAACCCACACCCATGGAGGACCACACACACTCACACATACACAGACAGACCTACCATTAGGCTGTTAACAGTAGAGTTGAGCTTCACGCTTAGTAGATCCATCTCTCTTTGCAAGCCTTTTCTACTGGGAAGCTAAAATATCTCAAATAATTCTCTTCGGGTCTAGCTTCTGAAAGTAGGCCCAATACACATAATCTTTATTCCTTCACATGTGGCATAGTGATTGGTTGTGAATAGATGGTAAATTAGTCATAAGCATAACATTATTTTCTGGTCTGACTGTAAATGTCAGATACTGTGAGGTCTAGGCACTTCACAGCCTTTTTCCATCTCACTGCCATGCAGTTAAACTCCCTTCAGCGTGAAGTTTATTTATTTTACTGATAGACAAAAAGTGCACTTTTTCTTTTTTAAGAAAAATCCCAATGTCTGAAAGTGGAATTTGTCTAAGGTCATGACCACAGTCATGGATAGGAATATTTACAGCAAAATAGTTTGTCACAGCATTTCTGACTGTGCAGGGACAGACCCAGGGTTGGGTAAAATGGAAAAAGCATGATACAGTCATATACAATGATCATGAAAACCTTTGTCACATTGCACATCACTTGATAGACTGCAATTTAAGTATAGCAAACTCAGCAATTGAGAGAGAGAGAGTAAAATTTTGACCTTTTTACTGTTAATTAGAAACTAGTAAAAAGTATTTTGGCTTGAGCCCCTGCTCATTTGCCCTCTTCAGAGGTGTATAGCAGCAGTGTTTTACGTGGCCATTCTTTAGGAACATGTAAGGCTTAGCTCGGTCTCACTCCAGGAAAGGCGGTAATTGTTTGACTTAGACTCCACCAGCTTTATTCCCCCTGGGCACCCTTTCTAGTGCAGTAGTAAGCTTTTATGGAGATTCTCCATAAGTAACTCTGGCTTATGATATATGCATCCATCACCACAACACTGCAAATTTCACTAATATTCTACAGTCGTATTGCGCACTGTCACTGTTCTGCACAATCTAAGAAAATCTAGTAACTTCTAATAAGATTAGGACTTTATATCCTGAAGACTGAAGCTGTAAATCTAGTATTGCTGCCTTTCATCTGAAACATGACTGCACCGTCGCTCTTGATGAGAGTTAAAACGAAGTTTAACTGACGTTCATGTTGGCTTGATTGTCTTCTGAACCCGCCCCCAAAATGTCTTGAACGCAGTGGACTCAGGTCTGCTTCACAGCAGTTTGAACCTGAATCATGGAGCATATCTACAAAATAACGCAGCCTGTAACTGACTTTAACTGCTACATTTTTGCTGCCTAACTAAAAAGAAAAAAAGAAGTGCCCTGAAGCCTGTGCACTGATATACAGCTTCCTTCAAGTCCACTTTTAACTGCCCCTTAAGTCAGTTTACAGACTACTTCTAAGACCGTACACCCCCAGCCTTTGCCTCAAGGTGTATTTCAGCTCTCTCTTGGAATGTTTCCTGTGGGACTGTAATAAACAGGCACATGCATACTCACACGCACATACACACACACTCCACATATTGGGTTCCTGTTGCTGACGAAGCATTTCTAACACAATAGACTGAGCGTATGGAGGAAGAACACTTTCACATGCAGGATCCCACCACAGGAAGCTTCCCCGTCACGATAAGACTTCATTAGCTGCTCCAGGTCAAAGGACAGAGGTCGCAGTGTTAAGCAGCCCATTGTGGAAAAAGCTTGGGTAATCTGCCTCAGAACTGTCATAGACACAAGAGCTCATTACTAACCAGTGCCTAAAGGGGGACCAATGACATACTCGCACAGCCTCATCATTTCAGGCTCGCATGAAGCATTAGTGAGGTCCTTTATGTTCTGAGTTATGATGTCATTGGTACTTGTGCATAAAGGTCACATTAAATATGGCTAGTGATCTAATCGTCTACAGGCATATAAGCACTCACTGAGGGCTCCTCTGGGCTGCCCTAAAGGGAACACTCTAAAGTTTTTCAGCATAATCTCTGTTTGCCACATCTGGCATCCTGTGGTCAGTTACCATCATTTTGATCTATTTCTCTGTATTTAGTATGAGAACAGAAAAAAAAGTTGTCTTGAAACACCCATTGTAGAAGCCAGCGCACAGGTGCCAAAGCTTGATATTCTTCGAAGCCCTGCCAAAGGCTGAGACTGGGAGAGATTAAATTCACCAAATGTTAAAAGACAAGTAGTACGGAAACCTTCCTCATAGTCACGTGTTTTTCTCTTGTTGAGTAAACCATTTCCATTTCCTTTACACAAGACCAGCAGTGCTGCTGATAGTCATAAAGTTTCCCCATCAGTCATAGACTCAAAGAGGAAATCTGTTTTTTTTTTCTTAGCCATGTCTTTATTTTTTTCTGCTGGCATCACTTTTGGGAGCTAGTCAGCTATGGAAATAGCGTGGCAGGAAGCTGCATTGCCACTCGGGTTAGCTGCCCACCTTTCCCATCACACTATCGCACTGCAAATATGTGTTGGCAGGTTGCTGGAACCTGTTATTCCATGCTGCGAGCATCCAGCTCAGCTGTTGTCCAGGCGTCAGCAGCTCTATTTGGGTGTGGAAGACAGAACAGGCCAAAAGCCTGCTTCATCTCTACATCAGCTCTTCTAGGACCACTAAACGTCCACTTCAGAGGTCATTACTACATTTGCCGTGCCTCATAAGCCAGTCCAGGTGGAGGATTACATCACCAGTAAGATCATCCAAAACTCTGAGAATGCTTCGGGTAGGAGCTTTGCCCGCCGCCACGGGCACACTTCCTTCCTACCCCTCCTTGTTTTCCTGTGATGTCATCAGGACGTAAAGCCATGCCTGCCAGGCAGGGCCTTTTCCTCCCTCAGTGCCTCTCACGCCAAGCAGCCCTTCTCATACTGACCTCACTGTCTTGGTAAGATTGTCTTCCACAAAGACTCCAGTAATGTAGAGGGTGCTTCTTATCAGTGTATGACCTCAGAGACTGACGTAGTTGAGTTAGAGGTGCTGAGGTCAGAGAGGTAATTCAGGACATGAATATGTCAAAAAAAAGCAATTCCTTTCCTTTCAATCCACTCTTCCTTCAACACCATTAAATTTGGATAGTCCCCTATAGGTTATCATAATTTCCCATCTTTTAACAAGACTCCTACTGAAACAGGTGTAGGGTTAGGATCAGGATTGCTCTTAAGATAGGTCTGTATTGAGGTGGAAAGCAATATTAGTGCTAACTTCCATTTTGCCTTTATTTATTATTTTGCTTGTTTGCTCTCAAAAGTGGATTATTGACCTTTTCACATGATAGACAAGACACGAGAAAAAGCTATTGGGGCAATACTACCTCTTTGTCCACTCATGTTAGACTCACTATTACTTCTTACAAGTGGCATTATGAGATGAGCACAGGCTGAAAAGAAGAAGCAATCCTGCATTATATCAGTTCATAAACAGCGGGCGGCTCTGGATTTAGCAGTTGTTTTTTAAAATTGCCTTTTATGCTAGCTGCTCATGTTACCCAACTATAAGCTCTCTCTTTTGGAGAAAATGTAATTCCAAAAGCTTCCATATATATATGCCTTTCCAGGAGACAGTGAGAACCTTGCATCCCCAGAACACATGATAATGGTTTTTGTCATTTCCGCCTCAGTGTCTCCAGCGTCCTGAAACAATACCCAGATAATGGCCAGTAAATTCCCATAACTCTTGATTTCCATTGCAGTTGGCATATTGAGCTGACTTGTATTCATGCATCTGTCGCCTTTCGAACTCTTTTGTGGGCATTGTAAACAATGAAGTTAGCACCGTGTCTAAACGTGTTTTTTTTTTTTCCCCTCTGTCTTCTGTCTTCTCTTTAGGTCTTCTATGTGTCTGACCTGTTTAAGCCCAAAGTGAAGTCTGCCACTCCTCCGCCCTCACCAATTAAGAAAGAGCTGCTCCCTTCGTCCGACATCATAGACAGGAACAATCACCACAACATGGTGTGAGAGGAGGGCGACGGGAGGAGCCATCTTTAACCCCCTCCCCCACCCGTCTCCTCTGAAGAAACCTGAAGAGCCACCTGTGACTGAAGAGGAGCAGCACTTTAGCTGTTACTCTCTCTCTCTCATCTGACAGTAGAATGTAGAGGCAGGAGACAGAGACCTTTGACTATTGAGACTCTTTTATTATTTTATTTTTTTTACCTGTTAGCCATCCTCGCTATTCTTCATTTTGAGCCCAATTTACATATGACATACAAAAGCTAAACGAAAAATACAAAACAGAACTTACTACTGGGATTTCTTACCCCAAAACAGCGTGGACTGAAGTGGGCCTGTGACTTGGTTTGCAGGACACTCAGCAGGGTTATAAGGGCTGAGCGAAAGAATAAGGCGAAAAGAGAGTAAAACAAGTACTAATGAATGAATGGATGGATGGTTGGATGGATGCACGCTTGAATGAAAGAAAACAAAAGGAAGATGAGTGCGACTGTGAGGCTGGTCATGTGACCAGTATCTGTACTCACTTTCACTGCCTGTATGTCTGTCTTTTTCTCTCTCTCTCTCTCTCTCTCTCTCGTCTCTGAGGCCTTCCACCAGTATAGGACAACAAATTCCTTAGTTATAGGAATGATATTTTACCTGCAATGTTACTATCACAGATATATTAACAGTATAAAGTAACTTATAGCACTATATCCAAGTCCATTGTAAATCGTCACCACTCGCTGTCTGAGAGGAGTAGCTGTGAAAAAGCTCGATGAGGTTTTTAGTGCATGGTAGATCTAAAACAAACTCCAGTGAACCTTTACACTGTGGTGTATGGTGATCCTAAAGAATCCATACACCATTATGAAACATGGACACTCCTAAGCACTAAACCCATTGATGCTGTTCTTGGCTACCCACGCAGTGGCCTAGCTCCAAGGGATGTTGCATTTCATTTTTTTGTGGGGGGTGGGTTGGGGTTTGTAGGGGGGTGGGTTAGGGTTTGTGGGGGGGTGGGGGTGTCGGTGTTTGGGGGTTGCATTAAAAAAGAGAGAAGTTTCTACATTGTGAATTCAAGATAGAAGCTGACCATCTGCTGCAGTGTTGACAGCATGGCTGAGCCGTGCTTCCACATTGTGTCCTGGGGCAGGGAGGATGGTGAGGGGGCTGTTGGGGGAACTTTTGCTTTTTGTCACCAGTGTCATTTAGAGTCGAGTCCCAGTGACTGCACTGGCTTTGGCACATTTCTTTGGGATGGGTAGAACGAGCCTCTTCTGCTGGCTGGTATGGACTCCTCTCCCTCCCAACCAATCACTCTACAGCAGTCGTGCCACTCATGCCTATGGTCAGTGGTGGCTCTAATTGAAGTATCCCCCAGGATCTGCCCCAACAAAGTGTGGGATCCCACCACAGTGAGACAGTGCCACGTGTTGTGTATAAACGTATGTATGTATGTTTGTTTGTTTGTGTGTGTGTGTGTGTGTGTGTGTGTGTATGTGTCTGCACCTGGTCCCTGATTCTGTGCAGAGGACTATTACCATGTGAAGAAAAAAAATGAAAAACTGTGGATTTTTTTCTTTTTCTCTCTAAATGCCTCTCTTTGGCCTTTTTTTCTCCAAATGATGTCTACTGTCCTCACTAACATTTGTACAGTTCTGCCAGATCATTTTACAGTACACCATAGCATACAGAACATTTAAACATCTACACAACCAAACGCCACACAGCCTCCAACATGTTGCACATCCCCGCACATTGTATAGTCCGTCCTATCATTTCAGCAAGCTGTTTTATTATTTTTTTAAAATATATAAATAATGTATAGATCACTAAAAATAACTATGTAAAATATTATTTCTGAACATTTTTAGATATATCCACTATGAAAAAAACATGTGTCATGACCTGTGTTATTTACAAATTGCTGCTTCGACAAGCATTGATTGACAGATTTTTTGTATTTAGGTAACTAAAATATTGTAGATTTGTGTAACTTTTTAATAAGCATTGAAAAACAACACCTACAAATGTATCAAAAATTTACTATTAGTATTTTTGTATTGTCTCATTTTGTACAAAAGAAATAATAGCAAATGTTTTTTTTCTGCTAAATGTACCTAGCTCTAATACATGTGCTTTTAAATAAAAAGCTCATTATGAACAGAAATGGCTGTATGATTTTGTTTCATTTTTTTTAACATACAGGATTTGTATTGTGCTGTGTTATCATTTCAACAAAATGTTGCCATCATAAGAAAAAATCACGGACTGAAATTACATCTTTTGGCTTATAAGAATGTTCCTCTACTTCATTTGCTAGTATGTAATATTTCTCCAAATTTAAGATAAAGTGCCACTAATGTGAAGCGCTGCTTTAGTAAAATATCAAACTGCCAGTGGCGCCGCTTCAAGTACTTTTCAGCCTGCCAAACGTGACTGGGTGAGTTAGAAACCAGGTCTACAGTGATTATCAGCAGTCTAGTATTTCAGTTTTAAACAGCAGCTAATGGTATTTATGAAAGGCTTCTCCATTACAAAATGCATCACATGGGTGTTATGGAAAGAACATCTGAGTGATGTCATTGTTTTGACACTAAACGCTTAATTTAAAGCAATGGAGACCAAATTGAAGTGATTAAGTCATAAGGCTCTTGACATTCGCTATAATCTGAAGTAAGACCATCTGAAAGAGCAGAAGGCTTCACCTTACTGGCAGTGGGCCGTAGTGGCACGAGCGTTCCTGCCAGTGTTATGGTTTCTAACAGCAGCAGAAAAGCCAATGTGTCATTCTCTCCGCAGTAAACTTGAGTTCAGATCCATAAAAGCTCTCTTCGCCGCCACCAGGACTCAGAAAAAGCTGGACTTCGGCTTTCTGTTTACATCTCTACAAACTAATCCCAGAGCCTGGACCCAACCGATCAAACTTAAGAGCTCACTGACAGGAGACACGGAATCGCGGTGAGTAGTAAACGCATGTTAAGACTGCAGCCAAGTCAGCAAGTGAGTCAGAGCTGAGTTAGAGCTCTTTGGCAAGGAGAAGCACACCAATAGATCAGAGTAGTGGCATCTGGAGGAGTTCTGAGGGAGCCGGCGAGTCCTGTGGTCATGTTTGGCTGTGGAAAGCGAGAGTGAGAAAAAGAGAGGAAAAGCTGGCATGGCCAGTATTCAGGAAGAAGGCCAGGAATGAACGGGTGCTAGTGAGTGTAAGAAGGAGCGTTTGTTATGGAGACCGCAGAGAGGCTCAAGAAAGGGTGTTCCAGATGTTTCAGTCTCCAACACCTACGGGGACTGGCATGTAGGACGGGATATAGAATACAGTTTTTGGGATGATATTGTGAATATAAGAATAACATGATAGAAATGTACTTGGTGTACTGTGAACCCCGATAAGTTCTGTTTACCCAAGCCAGATCTGAAACTTGTTCAGTTGTGTGTAATTATATGTCATGTTGAAGATATGCAAACATGTAAGTTTAACAGAGTTATGAGATTTTAGGTCATGTGATTGTGATGCAGTCACTCAGAATATTATGTTATGTAACTTTATTACATACCAGATCACCTTTGCTTAAGCATTTGTGCCTATCCTCCCACTATAACAAGACAATTGGACACTGTTGGTCTGAAAGGATGTGTAGTTGGCAAGAAGCAATTGCAGAAAACATAATAGACAAAACAATAGGACATTTGCAAATCAAAGAACCTTGAACATCATAGAATGTGTTTGGGATCACCTGGATTGTAAAATTAAGCAGAAAATAAAACCAGCTTTAAGGCGTCTGCCTTGAGGGTGTGGAGGAGCATCCTTGTAAAATTTGTTGAATAAATATTTATGCAAGTTTCCCAAAGTTGTAGTTATTAAGGCTCCCGAGTAACTTTCTGTTAAATGTATGTTGAACCTAAAAAAATCAATTTAATTCAATTTAAATTAGTTTCATTGTAATTGTAGCAATATAAGGTTGTACAGTACAAAGGTGGTTATGTTTACTCCAGTACATGCACTTCAGTAAAATAATGATGGATTTATACTCCGCTGAAGGTTTTCCAACAGCACTACTATTACTTCTACCTAAGTATATCAACAAGTAAGGCAATTTATACTTAGTTACTAAATACCTTTTAAGTGTTTGATTTTATTCTGCATTGTTGATGACAAACACTGATTTGTGATTACTTTTTAAAAAAGATAGAAAGAAAGAAAGAAAGAAAGAAAGAAAGAGAGAGAGAGAGAGAAAGAAAGAGAGAAAGAAAGAAAGAAAGAGAGAGAGAGAAAGAAAGAGAAAGAAAGAAAGAGAGAGAGAAAGAAAGAAAGAAAGAAAGAAAGAAAGAAAGAAAGAGAGAGATAGAAAGAAAAAGAGAAAGAAAGAGAGAAAGAGAGAAAGAATGAAAAAAAGAAAGAACGAAAGAAAGGAAGATAGAAAGAAAGAAAGAAAGAAAGAGAGAAAGAAAGAAAGAAAGAAAGAAAGAAAGAAAGAAAGATAGAAAGAATAGAGCCATATACACCTTAGTTCCTGTGCCGACAGATGCAGGATTAACTAAGAGGTTCCACTGCACTTATCTAGTACTTCAGTAGCTTTTTGACCTGATTACTTGTGTACTCAGTTTACTGAAGTTGTTTAATTTAATGGTACTGCTTATTTACTTGTCATTACTAGTATCATCATTTTACCCAGGGATCAATACTGTTACTTGATTACTGATTTAGGCCACTCTTATCACCACTCTTACAGCATAATGGAACGAATAAACAGTAGAGCAAAGACAGCAGACAAAGTCTCAATGACACCAGGTAATTACATAGTATACAGAAGGTGCAGGTCAGAAGGTAGGGCTAGACTTAAAGCGCAAACAATAGTTAGCAGAAGTATGTGGTTTGAGCAAATTACAGCTTAGGTGTTTTATGGTGTGTATTAGGTAAAAGTGTATAGTATGTTGAAGTAGTCAGGTGTGCAAAGGAAAGTAAGCGACTAACCTCCTGAGACCCCGTGTCCTCATATGAGGACATTACATTTCTGCTTCTCTGCACCATGACACTCAATTTTTTAAAACACTGACCGTTTGGCCTCATATGAGGGCATTGTTTTTTGCCAAAACAATTTCCTGTACAAAGAAAATGACTAGTTTTTATTCTTGTTAGGTCCTACTAATCACAAATAGCTAGGATAAATTAAAAATGCATGCCATAAAAGTCTGGCTCTCAGGAGGACAAAACATCATTGCAGAAGTATATTCAGGAACTGAGATGAGGTTGGCCAATAGAGGAGAATCTTTGTATACAGAACCCTTGAACAGTTTATACTTAATGGCTGTTTGGACTGGAAATGAAATACATGAAGGGTCATCTCTGGCCCAGAATTTTTCCTCCCCCACTTTTCAACTTAATAATTAATTACTTTTATATATATATAGCAGATTTATATAGCAGATTTCAAAACAATCATTTTTTTCTATTACGAGTAAATCTACTGTGTAGAACTGTAATGATCACAAGATGAGATGTGGGGAAATGTCTCTTTTGGTCTCTTTTGAGTTCTGAGAACTGCCATGCTCTCACACCAAGAGAACTGTTTACATGACTGTATTACAACCATGCAAATTATAAATGAAACATCAATATGGTTAGAATAACCACAACATATGAAATGCATATGTACCTAGCGAATAACTTGTATACGGCATGTTATATAAGAAATCTGTCCAAACCCAGGTTAACCAATGCTAGCCTATTGTAATGTTTTCAGTAACTAACAGTGAGAAATTAGTTAATAGTAATTTGATTCTTTTACTCAGGGGTTACAGTGTGCTGTATTAAAGTAGTGGTAGCTAATATTGATGATAATTTGGGAGAAAACCGAATGGCATGGATGAGCATATTTTTAGCATTCTTATCAAAGCCTTTTACAATTAATGTTACTCTTGCTTAAAGCGCAACATTAATATGCACACAGCATATACACTGAACATCAAAAGAATAGCTGCACCCAGAAGGAAGGGTCAGATTGCAAAACTGTCGGACTACAATGGAGAAGGAACATACAGGTTACCAGGAACAATAAATGAAGACATATTTAGACTGATATGGGTAATATTTATTGAGCTACACATACAGAAGTAGTGTCTCTCTGTATGGTGGCAGGCCACAAAGTTTGTTAACGCAACATTCCAGACTTCTCAGCATGGAGGAGAGGTTCCTCATAGTGTTCTGTGATAATCCATCCCATGCAGCTTGAACATTCTCACACAGTTCCTGCAGAATTTGCAGTTGGGGTGGAGGTGGAGTGAAACCAGGCGTTTTGGACATATGACAACAAAACACCAATCTTGGCACTGACCATGTGGGCTCCACACACAGATACGTTGGCCGACCCCACCAAGACAAAAGCAGGACTCATCACCGAAGATGACCTGCTGCTATTCTGAGTCACACTGCACACCATTGCAATCTCTGGCGACACTGACGTGGTCACATGCCCACCTAAGCATGAACCATTCACATGTCTCAGAATGTCAAACCTACCCACCGCTGTTCATTCCTGTTGGTTGATTCCTTCTGGGTGCAGCTATTTGTGCAACTACTTTTTGAAGATGAGTGACCATTTAGCCCTACTGGTGTGTATACTTCTAAAGGACACTAATAAAGGCTTGGAGATTATTTAGATTTATCATAATGAAATCCGACCATGTTTGGCCATGAGGTCTTATTTGTTTTAAAGCTGCTGGAGAAGAGCGCCACCCACATGGTCCCACTATGCTGAACAGAAGCTTATTTAGTCTCATGATGGCTGCAGAGCAGCGCATGGTTGAGGAGTGTAAACGGATTTGTGGATGGGTGAAGGAATAAATAAATGGAGGCGTTTGAGCCAGAAAGCTTTGAGGCCTCCAAGCCCAGCTCTCTGGTTTGAGCTGCATGGTGGAGAAGCCGCAGAGTAATTAGAATTAGTGAAGAAAAAAAAAGTTGAGGCTTTTTTGGACAACATTTTAGGCTACATGTATTTACTCAATGACAGGCAGGGAAGACCCCTGCAAAATCCAAGGCAAAAGTGAGAACGTGGTTTGCAACCAGACAGCAGCCACCTTATAGAGCAGCATCTTCTGGCCAGTCTGAAATCTGGATATTAATGCACTTTCATATCCTTGGTGTTACTAATAGAACCTCAGCTTCTCTGGATCCATTCTCCTCTTCACACATACACACACACACACGTTCTCATTCTCATTCACTCCATGCAGTCATCGCGTGTGTATGTGTGTGTAAGGTTAGAAAATATACAACACCTAATCGTCCAGGTGCCTGCTGAGGCTGTGCAGACGGCACTCTGTTTGCTGTCTCACAATAAACTCCTGCCAGAATCAGTTACACTGACCCACCAGATCAAATCTCCTATGCTGTCCTTGACGACCAGCCGGAGTGTTCAGTTACAAGCGTCTGATCTTGAAGGGGCTTAAGCAGTAGATGGCATTGGTTGCAGCTGTCAGGAACATCTGGTTGAAAGCCAAAGTAGAATATAAGCATTAATGTTGTCTGTATGCAATAGAATTAATTCTTTCACTGTATACAATTAATTCAGTTTGGATCTCTAGAATCGGTTTGGTAGTTTTACCCTAACAAGCAGTGTCCTATTCTCACGTGGCATTAGCATTGTGCAAACTGCATGCCAAAAGTATCACACATAAGCCTCAATGACTTCCACAGATTTTTTTTTTGTAGTTTCTGCTTGAATAGAGTAGAGAAGTTCAGTTATTCTAAGTATATTTACAATAAATTGTGTAAAAGAAAAAAACTTTTTTTACACTGGTGGTGAAATAAATCAGGCATCAAAATGCATGTGTCTCCATGCCTACATGTGTTTTCTGAGATTTTATATGTAATATGCAACGTTAATAAAGCTAAAATGGTGGTAAATCTAACTTTAAGCAAACATATGACTGTCACATGTTACTTCACATGTAAGCATGTAGTTATTATATGTTCATTTAAGATTAGATAAGCTTTGTAACCATTGTTAATGTATCACTGCATATTAACTAGCATATTACTTTGTTAGTTAGCTCAAACTTAATGTAAAGTGAGAAATGCTTAGACCACAACAATATCTCAAAATAAAACAATGCATCAGGCAATGCATTGTAATAGTTTCATATAATAACTTTGTTTGAGAATATAATAATTTGGTGTGCTTTTATAGGCATTAAATACTTGTCTTATATATATTTTACATGTTTTCATGTTGATAATAGTGATAGTAAAGCTGAAATAAACCATAGTAAATCTGTGAGTACTACTGTATTTTGCCTGTCACTAAGCTTATACCTTGAAATTTACCTTGAAAAGACCTGAATATTTTAAAGCAAATCACTCTGAATGACTATGTTCAAGTATTTATGATGAATTCCTGCACAAAATTCAGAAAAATCTGAGGAATTCCGCTTCAGCTTCAGATTTTGTTAAGTAATTTATAGCTGTTAAAGACTTCTTTGGAGAAGTACCACTATTTTACCATCAACACCATTATTATTATATATTATTATATATTATTATTAATTATACAAACTCTAAATACAAGAGTTGGTTCACTGGTCATCATGGATAGTGCTGTATTGTCATTGAGACTTCTGTTTCCTACCAACATGATTTCATAGAGTTGGTAAGTTCCTGTATAATTAAATATTTCAACCACTCTAAATTATTCAAATTCCCCAATACGTTTGCAAAGTTCCACTACAAAACTAATGAAGCAACATGGTTGACTGACTGTAAGAGTGAAATTCTGTAAATTAGTTTTCAACTCGATTTTTAAAGACTCACTCACTCTTTTGACACACATAAACCCAACATGTGAACAAAATGAACACTAGTGTGTGTCCCCTTGTACTGAATATGTGTATAGAGGGGCACCTTTGGAAATGGCGTAAGGGGAAAGTGGCAGCTGTGGCATACAGTGAGACTACATATACTGTACTCTATATAAAAAACATACTGCCAGGCACAAGAGGAGCACTGTGGTGGGGGTGAAACTGTCCATCTGGGAGCGGGAGCTGTGGTGGGGATGGGAACCGGGCCGGAGCAAGGGTGGGACCGGTGCAGGAAGGGGGTCTGGGACTCAGAGAGAGGCTTTTGAGTCTGCCTCGTCCCACAGAAAGGAGGGGAGGCCTGGGCAGGGCTCGGTTCCTCACTTCCTTTAGGGAAATGGAGCACATTCCTGAGAGCTGCCCTATATAAGAGAGAGGGATGGAGAGAAAGGGAGATGGACTTGGGGGGTGATGAGTGAGGGAGGGGTGGCTAAGCTACCACAATTGACAAGAAAGAAGGAGGGATAAATAAAAAGATAAAGGGAATGGCACACTCAATCCTGTTAGATTATGTTTTACTTGAGGAGAGATATAATAACCGCTTGATTATTTGTCATAATCCAATCTTGCTGGTTGAAAGAACGGAAGTCCTGCGCTATTCAAAGCTACACTACATTACAGAGCAAATCCGGTTTTAATGCCAACACCATTTTGAGACACTAATCCATTCATAACTATATTCATAACTGCTGCAGCTTGCTTGGATATTTCTGCCTCACTCTCATAAATGTGCTAGCGAAGGTGGCTCTTACTGGAATTAATAAAAGTTCTTATTTCCATGGGATTATCCTGTAGCTCGGCTGGTGTATCAAAATAATATCACAGCATTTCCTGTCGGCTTCATATATAATAAGGAAGTAATCCTAGAACATCCTTTTAATTGTGGAAGGCAGGATTGCCCTAGTTTTTGGTGTTCCAGTTTTTGGCCTGTGTTATGCAGGGTCTTCCTTGGCTTTCAGTTAGGAAATACAGGCAGAATTTAAAAGTGTTTCCTTTAAGCCTCTTGTTCATCAGAACATAAACACAACAGATTAAACTACAGGGCAAATGAAGTAGAACTAAAATATTTCTAGCATTTAAATTTTTTAGCGTTGTTTCATGGCACAAAAACTCAAAACTGTATGTGACTATTCCAGTTTTTCTTAGAGGATCAATAAAGCGAACATGATGATCAAGATGGGCCCATAGATGCTCAAATAGGTTCGAATCTAGGGAATTAGGGGTCAATGGTAGTACTTAAAGGTCTTGGTCATGCTCCTCCAGCCAATGTTGGGCATTCCTAGCCATGTGACATGTTGCATTTTCTTGCTGGAAGATCCCATCCACCCCAGGGAAGGCAGTGAGCAGGTGTTGCCTCTTTTGCCCATTACAACAATGAGGGATATGTGTGCAGACAGCCTATTATATTATAACTTATATTCCCGCCAAGTCAGCTCACAACTTTCTTCATGAGCTACACGCTGCTACCAAAGTGGTCATAATAATGTGACTCAACTGGTTAAATATGTATTTTACATTTCACAATATGTAACATCCAAAAAATGTTCTCAATTAGTGTGTATATAAACGTTATTAGGCCACTCCCCTCAACCACTACCTTTTGCTTTAGCCCAAGGTAGGGGGGCAGTCATGGGCTAGAGGTTAGGGAACCAGCCTTGTGACCAGAGGGGCGCCGGTTCGATTCCCTGAACTGATAGTAACGACTGAGGTGCCCTTGAGCAAGGCACCTAACCCCCAACTGCTCCCCAGGCGCCATGGATAGGGCTGCCCACCGCTCCAGGTAAGTGTGCTCACTGCCCTCTAGTGAGTTTGTTCACTAGTGAGTGTGTTTGTGGGTGTTTCACTTCACGGATGGGTAAAATGTCCCCACTGTGGGATCAACAAGGGATTAAAACCTTGGTGGAATTTAGTTTCATAGTATTTATTTGGAGATTTTTGTAATAGAGATGCAAAAACCCTCTAAAATAAAAAAAATGAAACTTATTTGACCATGCCTGTAGCCACTGACGCTTGGTTTAGTCTGATCAAAATAGCCGACATGTGTCCTCTGAAGGGTTTGTGTACAGGGATCACAAAATGGATGGGCAGCAGAAAATGGGTGCTTCTGCTGCTTGCTTGACAGTTCTGATCAGAACTTCTTATATTTTCCACAATCAGAATATGGCACATCACGGTCTGTACCTACACCTCTGAAACAGGTGTTCTTGATGTGGTTGTCGCTGCTTTTTGTGCCTGCAAATTGATAATGTGTGAGCAGACCTTCAGAAGGAAGTGCTCTGATGTTCTGCTGAGGTTTGGGTTCAGATTTCAAAATATCACCCTGTTTTAAAAGCTAACTAATATACATAGAAGTGTCCTGCTGTACAATGGCCTGTCTTCATGAAGATGCGGATGGTAAACTGTAAACATCTTTTGCTTGTAGCTACAACAGTGAAGTTGCAGTGGAATATGGCAGGCTCACTGAGACTCGGCTGAACTTTCGCACAGATATTTTCTCAGACAGTTGGGATGGCCCAGACTACTAGGACAAGTGCAGTTTGTCACTGATAATGGTGCATGTCCTCAAGAAACGTTTGCTTAGATAACTGTTGAGTTGGCCTGTAAAGGCTCATATGGAATGGGCATCATGCTTAGTTGGGCTTTACCGCACATGCTGTTTAATGTGTATTCAGGCTGTGCTCTCCAAGGCTACAGTTTGGCTATACATCATAGCAAAACCAAGGACTTGGTGGTTCTGGGTTCAAACAGAAGGAACAATGTGCATGCATGTGCATGTTCGTGTGACTGAGCTTCAGCTTGTTTGAGGTAGGCTTGTGTAATATTTCTATTTTCAGTCTATTAGAGCATTTATCATAATAAGACATATTATAGATTAAATACTGTAGCCACAAGCTAATATTTAGCCTCAAACTAGCATACTAACCACATGCTAGTCATGATAATGTAATGGAATTGATATTAAATGATACCTAATTTTACTATAAAATTTTACCTTTTCATGACGATGGC
Organism: Prochilodus magdalenae; assembly: GCA_024036415.1. Taxonomy (NCBI): domain Eukaryota; kingdom Metazoa; phylum Chordata; class Actinopteri; order Characiformes; family Prochilodontidae; genus Prochilodus; species Prochilodus magdalenae. The sequence goes on along the minus strand of JAMWET010000119.1, from coordinate 240,849 downwards.
GGAAAACAAGACTGATGGCACATTTACATTTAAGGCATTTAGCAGCTGCTCTTATGCAGAGCAACTTACAACCGTGCTTAATGTTCTGTTGGATAATATTTTCCAGCTAGTATAAGAAGGTTAGAGTCTAAAACTTCCCATGAGCTCAGACACTGCCTGAACACAGGCCTGTGCTGGCACCTAGAGAGATCAATACACAGAGATATAAGCAAAAGTGCACTACCTGGCAACCCAACCCAGGGCTCATACCTAGAGAGAAGAAAGGTAATTGTGAGTGTAAGTGCAAAAACAAAGTATTTCAATATACACTTATAACATACATCTCTACTAGTTCTCACTCACTTGGGTAGGTTACAAGGAGATGGGTCAGCCTGCGCTTGAAGACAACAAGAGACTTAGCTGTTCAGACAGCCAGTAGGAGTTCACTCCACCATCTGGAAGCCATGACAAAGAGTGTCTGGATGCTTATCACTGACCAGCAGCCAACTTTAGTTCATATTCATTTTTTTAATTTACATTTGAATGCAAAAGTTTAGGAGCCCCTGGTCGAGTTCCAGTTTTCTTGATCTTAAGTTAACATAAGTTAAAATATAGCAAAAATAAGTTAACACATGCTAGAGAACACACAGCTATCATTATTTATTTACTAAATATATTTTATTGGAAACACTAAAACAAACAATGGTACACAAATTCTATTGTGTATTCTATTTAATAATGGATTTATTGTGTTTACTGTAGCATATATTATATTTTTTTCTATTCTTTTTTATATTCAATTAATTGTATTGACTATTTCTATATTAAATTAATTAAAGCCATCAAATGTTATTCTTTTATTATAGTTCCTGATCTATATGAATATAATAGTAATTCACTTTATTGTTGGTTGGGTTTAACTCCCCAAAGTTTAAAGTGTTAAGAAGAACAACTCACACAATGCTGTGCTGAGTTTAATCTTCCTTACTTGTAGGCTAAACTTGAGTCCTAGTTCCAGTGCAAAACTAAAGAAATAAACTTTCGATACCAAACATGTCTGGGCTGACTGACTACTTCTGGCATGAGGAGAAAATTGTGTAAGTCTGACTTGATTCATTGAACTCTCTTCTTTGAAATCTCTTTAAGTGGTAAAGAGTGCATCATTTAAATGCTCTCTCAGTAAGTTATGATGATCTTAAGGCTGTAGCGCTTCTGGCAGTTCATCTCTCTGTGTTTAGCAGTGTTTTGGAAAAGAGAGAGAAAGCTGGGTCTTGAAAATTTCCAGATGTTGCTAGTGTAGATGACGGTCATCTGCTGGTAAATAGTAGCTCTGTTTCAACCCCTCCTGCAGTCTCTCTCTGGACCCGGTTCACTGCCCCGTTCCTGCCAACTGGCCACTCTCACTGCACGGTCGAGCCATTGCTCTATGGAGCAACAGAATCTCTCTCTTTCTCTCTCCCTTTAACTCACTCTTTCTCTTTCTTTCTTTCTCACTCTCTCTTCCTCATTTATTCACTCTCACTCCTCTTTCATCATTTCACTTACTCTCTCTGTTTTTTGCTTTATTTCTTCCTCGCACTTTCTCATTTATGATCTTGTTTTTAATCCTCTCTCTTGCTTTCTCTGCCTTGTTCTCTCTCTCTCGCTCTCTCTCTGTGTGTATGAATCTGCAGACTCTGCATGCGTGTGTATCTGCAATAATCATTACTACAGTACTGTCCAGGGGGCTTCATGTTTCTGAACTCCTCTGACAGTTTACGACCGCATGAGATCCGAGTGTAAAGGGTATTGAGAGCGTGATAAGGTCATGGCAGAAAGCTAAACTGGGGGAAATGTAAATATTAGTCTCTTTGCATTTAAGATTTCATCAGTGATTTTGGGGAGGGGGACAGCACCAGTGTAAATATTTGTGCTTTTTCACAATGAGGATGACTCCGCCTGATTAGTCCTGGCTGTTGGAGCTGACACTCTATTATACACAGCATGAGTGGGCTTGCGTGCATTATTCCCTAGTGCTGAGGAGTAAGTGCATTGTCTGACATCAGCAAGTTGCGAGAAAAGACAACAATCCTGTCCTGATGACTGGCTACACGTTTCCCTTATGAAGCCGTTTCCAGGCATGAGAGAAGTCCAGCAGCAGTGTCTGCCTGAAAGCATCCGTCTTCTGAGCAGCCATTCTGTGAGGGTAAACAACCGGCCTGCTCATGGGAAGCTGAAATGTTGATGTTTGATGGCAATCGCCTGAAAGTGTTTGATTAACAAAGGCGTACTTTCCTTTTCTCAAAAGCTTCCTGTGGTACAGTTCCAGCTTATTCAAACCAAGCTCCAAAAGGCCTGCTCTTTCTCCTCATTTGCAAACTACTTCTAAGCAGCTGAGAAATTGCTGTGAATGTGGTTGGTTCTGTGACAACACAAGCCGCGCTCAGTAAAATGCAGCAAGTTGGACACGTTTGGAGAAAGCTAGTACTGAGTCCGTTTCAGTGATTCTTGAATTCTAACTCTTGTTCAGTTAACGGTTGATGAGTTCACACAGCAGTCGTTTCCAGATAATTAAGATGTGCCATGTGTGTAATAATTGTGCACTGTAGTAGAATCAGATGTATGATAACTTACATAACTGTATGGAAACTCGCTGGATAAAATCATTTATCTGAAACGTACCTAATCACGTGTTACACCACAAGCAACAGTTGTGCCTCGATATGGCATGGACCGGATGTAGGCCACATAAATGTTCAGCCACTGTTGAACTAAAGAATTGTGCAGTTGGGTCAGATACGGTCCCTGGCACAATTCTGAGGATTTTCTGTAGGCTGGGATTTTAACCACTACTGGAAACCTGAATGACCGTACACTTCCATACACCTGAAAATTTAGGTACTTCCTTCACACAGTGACCTTTAGGACGCCTAAATGCAATCGCTTCTATTTGTCAATCATCATCTGCCGCCATTTTCCACACACTGAACGAGCCATTCACTCCACTGTACCAGCTCTTCTTGATCTAAACCCCGTCGCACACCGATCATCAGCGAGGTGTCTATTTATAACATTAACCATGTGTGATATTAATTTAGAGAAAGGGGAGGTTAATTTAATACTTTATATAATAACTGTTCAAATCTTTTCAAGTCGTAGGGTTAGGTTTACGTCCTCTGTGGTTTTAGTTCTGTCCGCACGCGCCATGTCAGTCATTTTTACCGAGCGCGCTCTCCGGAGCCTTTACCGTCATTAAAACGAGCCACAAAAATAACCCCAGGTTATACTGATAAGGCGCGAATAGACTTGTGGGTAATACTGCGTCATGGCCTGTGAAAAAGGCTTTTCTCGCGTATGGAGGCGCTCGGGGAGGCATTTAGCTTCGTTGTGCATGGCACAGATCGGGTCGTTCAACTCAGTGGCAAACCTCTGAGCTACCGTTCAACGTACAACACTCACATCAGGAAAACGAGCCAAAGGCCTCCTCAGAGGCGCCACGCTTCTGGCAACGTTAGGTAAGTCATTGTGTGGCGTAGCCTGCAGCCTGCGTGTTAGGAACCTGTAGCTGCTAATTTTCAAATTTAAAAAAAAAAAAAAAGTTTCGTTTTGTTTGGAGGTGACGACAGCGCACAAAACGAGTAGCTACTCCCATCTCAGTCATTAATGCGATTTAGAGATTTCTTATCTCATATATTTTCCCGACGTCCTGTACTAAAACTACATTACCCCACCCCTTATGTAAATTCCGTCCGATGAAAAATGATAAGAGGCTGTTGGCGACATACATTTTTTTGACAGCAAAAATAAGACAAGAACTAAATAGAAGAAACCCTTGATTATGAGAACTATGACCAAATATTAATAAAAAACTACACGTCAATGTCAATTTTATCCTTCCACTGACCATATAGGTTTATTTTGTAGTTGTTATTACAGACTGTATTTCATCTGATTCACTAAATACAAAAAAAAGTTCTAAGTTCTAAGCAGACGGCAGCAACATTTTTTGGAACCAATTGCACTTTGCTGGGGAATTGTATGTTGCAAGGGAATGAGCTATTTATCCTTTACTTTAAAGAGCTTGTGCAGTTGCAGAACACAATCAGAGAATGGGGTTGTGTATGTGTGTCTGCAGGCATGTTGTAGTTATGCCTGAAGTTGTGAAATACGTGTTAAGTGCAGCTTCGTGAAAAGCTGTGCAGCTTGTGTTGCTCATCCTCTAGTCCTTCATCAGTGGTCACGGGATGCTGCACACAGGATGCTACTGGCTGGATATTTCTGGGTAGTGAACTTTTCTCAGTGCAGCAGTGACACTTCAGCATTAGTGTTCAATGCCATAAAACGAAACTGCAGTCTGTAGAATTTAAACTTCTGAAGTCACTGAAGCCTATTTTCCTGCCTGTCTGTGTCTGAGATCTGTCAGATTATCTGACATACAGAGCCCTTTGAGTCCCACATACCTGAGCCAAGCAGTCCGACAGAGCTTATATTAACAGCTAATGGACTGTTGATGTTCTTCAGGTAGTGCATTTGATCCCTCACCACAACTCCAGGTCCAGAGTCTTTTGAAGTGTCTTGGTGTTTCTGGATATATGCCTATTCCTCCCTGTGTATGAGGCGTGCCAGCTTTGATCTAACCAGGGCCTGTGTGCTGTTATTAGAGTACCTTCAGACATTAGGAGCAATAATTAGAGATTAGCAGAGGCCTTGCTGTGGATAAAATATGTACTTGTTCTTTCAGAGAGGAAAATAACTTTGTCCCTGTAATAAGATACAAATTTGCACTCTCTCTTGCCCTTAATTTTTGACATCTCTAGTTTTACTCTGGAGATATGAGAATAATATACAGGCCCAAAGTTATGGAGGACCGGATCTGCCAAAATTAAAAATAAATAATTAAATAAATAAATAAAAGACTAAATAAAATTAACATTTAAATAAAAATAACTAGAATTTGTATATATTGCTTTTCTTGCATTTATATAGTCCTCATTTTATTTATTCTTGTACTGTTTATTAATGTCTCCCTTCATTTTATATATATTTTCTGCATATATTATTTAAACATGGTAAATTTAAGATCTATTTATTTAATACATATTTTTTTTACATAAAATATAATTTAATTATACATTTATTTATTTTAATTTTTTTTATTAATTAATTAATTAATTAATTTCTGTTTTTCTTCTTTCGGATGATAATGAGGAGGCGTGTTTTTCATGTTCCGGCTTAGCAATGAAGTGCAGTACGACAGGAGTTGATTTCGAGCAGAGCTAATGTAGCTTGGCTATACGTTCGGGTGAAAGACTCCGAGAGGACAAATATCGGGGCGCAGGTCGGTGTCGGATCTGCTCAGAGAGGCAGCGTCCAGGTGTTGCATGATCTGAATTTAGCAGGGAAAGACGACGAACTACCTCCTCCAAATTTGTGAACACTATGGGGTCGATCTCTGTATCAGAAGATGTAGCAAAATGGAACGAACTGTCAGCCAATAGGAATGTTAAGACACACTGACGTCATGGATTGACAGCCCCTTTATTACCATAAGGGTAAGGAAAAACAAAAATAAATTAAAAAATGAATTTATTAATAAATAATTAGGTAAATACATTAATTTAAAATAAAAATGTTCATAAAGTAACACAAATAACAAAATAAATACACATTACACATTATTTAAGTTTTTTATTTATTGATATACTTACTTATATGCTTATTTATTTATTTTTAGATTTACGAACATTATTTCTTTACCGTTTTAATTTAAGTATTAGTGTTTTATTTATTTATTTATTTATTTATTTATTTATTTATTTATTTATTTATTATTTTGGCAGATTCGGTCCTCCTTACAAAGTTGCATACATCTAGGTTAAAGAGTAACAAAGCTTAACAAAGATTTCACGTTACCACACATTTCTTGTGTTGTTAATGGGTCTATATATATATATATATATATATATATATAATTTCATGATGTGGTGATTTCATAACATGGGTAAATAGCCATATAATAAATATATATATATATATATATATTGAATGAATTGTTTTCAATGAGAGAATTTCATGATGTGGTGATTTCATAACATGGGTAAATAGCTAAGATAAAGATTTATTATATCAGCTTTTCAGAGGGTCAGGAGGTGCGTACTGGGTGGTACTGTGTTTTAATAGGTTATTAAGTATTATAATACTTTGCTGGGGTTTTGTGCATTACAGGACATTACAACTTTAAAATGGCACACTGTCAAGGTACCCAGTACAGGATGACCTAGGGGTTTAATTAATCTTTTGGTTCCTCTGAATGTCAAAAATAAATTTAGGAGTTTATGCTAATTATTCCCAAGAGGTTCATGAAGACAAAGCAGGAGATGTGCAAGATCTCAGTCGGTACATCCTAAACCTTTTCATGCTGCCCACCCTCTTTTACAATTAAAGCTGTGTTCTTCAATCTTTTTATCTGTATACATAATACTAATAAGGCCAAAAAGTTAACCAGACAACACTTCTCTAGAATGCTAGTTCTTTGCCCTGATGATCACCAGTAACCTTCAGTCTGGCTTTTTATGGTGGAAATATGCCAGTACTCTCCCTTCACACATGACATGTGATTTCTGAATAAAAGATACTAGGAGATATGTATGTATTTATTTATTTATTTATTTATTTATTCAGAGAGACACTTGTCACTTACAAAACTAATAATTTTATTGTCTGCATGTCTGCAGCATTTAGATGTAAACAAGCAGAAAAGAAAATTCTTGTGTAGTCACTGAATATACATTATATTGTCTCCTGTTTTTACTAAAGTTTTAAGTGATGTTAATTATGAACCCAATCATTTTTTATCAGTCAGTGATCATGCTTATTTATTTATTTTCCATGATAAACACAAGATAAACATGCCATTTAGATTTTATTGAACTGAGTATGCTTAACCCAAGCAAACACTGAACTACAGGGCTGATAATTGTTTTTTTTTTTTTTGGCTTTGAAATGGTACACATATGTGGTTGTACAGCTGTAGTTTTAACTGTAGTTCCAGCTTAGCTTGTCATTGGCTTCTGTTCAGTGCAGACGCATGCCTGGGGACTTTGATTTGCAAAAGAGAATATGAATTTGAGGGGGGACTGAAATGGATACAAAACTGGCAGCTTGTGAGAAGTGCCAGTATGCAGGAAAAAGTCCTGGTACACCGCTGGCCCACTTTGTGCACTGTATATAAATAACAGTAGGCCATGCAGTCTCAGTGCAGAAACCACATAAGTGAGTTTATTTGATATTGCAGTTGCAGAAGCAAACCTCAGACACCAAGCATGTCCTGGCTGATTGACTACATTTGGAACGAAGGCTAAATTGTGTAAAAGAGATGTTTCAGTGAAGCACGATCAGGTCATAGGGTGGTTACAGTGTGATCTTCTGGTAGGCTGTGTTTTGTTTGTGAGAAGATGCGTACTCCTCGGCTGGGAGTAATTCCTCACTTGGGAGTAGTTGTGTGCCTTCAACTGAATGGTCTTTAGCACTTCTTCAGTAAGCCTGAGGGGGTCCAAATCTCACTAGTAATGTCTGTTTCATTCGCTGGTTTGGACAGCGCTCGTCCGCTTTGCCAGTAATGAGGGGGAGAATGTTTGGAATCTGTGACTAATGCTAGCCTGAGGGAGATGTGGACAAACACGCTGCTGGACACCTGTCTCTCTGTCATGCGCTCGGAATTACATGAGGATGATCTGGAAAACATCAGCGCCTCTATGTTACAGAGGTCCTCTTTCACTTTCTCTCATGCGGCCTCTCTTTCTCAACATCAGACATCATGTCATACCACTGTATTTTACCTTTAGGCATGATTAATGGAGAGCTTATGATATTATATAGCTCCAGCTCATAAATTTAACATAACTGGAGAGATGGTGCTGTCTACATGTATGATTTGCGTGTCCCTGTACACCTGTTTTACGGCGTTTGTGGGGCTTTTGCGTGTTTATATTTATGAGTAGGCTTATGAAAATATGCACATGCCGCTAACTGAGCATGAATCTGATTCTTTACATATTTAAAAATTTTTTTTGCTACTCAGCTTTTTATGTTTTTCATATTTAACTAATGTATTTTCCTCTGTTTGTGTTATTTATTTAATTGCTAATATTTATTTACATATTTAACATGTTTACATGTGGTTTACAGTAATACAAGTAACTGAACTGCATAATAAACAAGCAGGATAATTTATTTAAGTGCAGTTTAATTCAATTAATAAGTAAGCCAAAAATAAGATATACAGGTTAAATACATTTTAGACATTCTTAAACTGTAACGGTCCCGAATATGTATACTTTTTATTAGTATTGTTGTACATAGGTGCATTTACTATATTTTTTTCCGTTTATTAAGTGTCAATTAAAACATTTAAATCAATAATAATAACTGACCAATCAATAATAATTTATCAGCCAGCACCAGTATTGTTATATGATCAACCAGAATGCACAATGATCTCAGAATCATATTAGCAGACATTTGCTTTAAAATCAAATATCGGCATTGAACACATGTTTAGATTTGTATGGTATTTGACCTGGCTTGCAGTCAACATTCCAGTTCATCCCAAAAGTTCTTCCACAACTATGTTTTTTTATGGAATTCACTTTTGACACAGGGATACAGCTCCTGGAACCGGAAAATGTATTTCACAAACTGTTGTGGTTAAAAGTTAAAAGCATATAATTGTCTAACATTTCTTTGTATGCTGTTACATTAACCGTGCCTTGTACTGGAATTAAGAGGCCCAGACCCCGTCAGTCCCAGACCCATTATCCCTCCTCTGCCAAACCCAGAATCATCCATCAGACTGAGTCAAATGGCAATGTGCAATACACCACTCCACTCCATCAACTTGCCATTGCACATAGAGATCCTAGGCTATGGAAACCCATTTCTTGAAGCTCCTGATGTGTAGTCCTTGTTCTTATGCTGATTCCACAAGCATAATAGGAACTCTGTAGTCTGTGATCCAACTGGAGATTTATATGCACTATGCACTTCAGCACATGGAGAGTGGTGCTTTCTTTACATGGTCTTGTGTCATGGTCTTCATTTCATAACCCGGTTAACAATGGGTGCAGCTGAAACTCCTGATTGCCAGTATTTGGAGGGGGGATGCTTTTTGCCATATAGTATGTGTGTATATAATTTACAGTCAAGCACAAACTCATCCCTCTATTCATCATCTGAAATCTCCTTCACTCCTTCTATTGCTTTTACAACACCCAATCTGTTCTCACCCCACCACTTCACATCTATCTGTTTGTCCAGGTGTGTATCTGTCTTTTTCATTCACACTCAAGTTCTGTTCTACCTGTAATTTCAGAGAGTGTGGGTTCTCATCCATCAGTCTGCTCTCTCCCTCCCCTTACGTCCAGTATAAACACAGATAGCCTGGAGATGCTGCTGCATTCCACACCACGTCTGCTTCTCGTCTCGCTCATGCTTCACCACGCTTGCTTCAAAGTCTGTGCACAGAGTTACCTAGTGTTATTGACAAGCACAGCATCTCCATAGAAATCATAACAAACAAATGGAAGTGTGTTGTAATCTCAATGATGCAATCTTAATTTGGTCATTCTGGGACTCTTTTAGCAGATTTCTCTCCAACTCCAAACACAGTCAGTCCACATGTTTGTTGTCACAAGTTTTGGCCAGGGGTGTCCAATCTTATCCATGAAGGTGTTTTTTCCAACACACCAGCAACATACATGGATTATGTCCCAGTTGCGCAATTAATATTAATACTACCTAATTAATATTTAGTATATAGTGCAGTTACAAATAAGAAATTTAAGTATACTCAAAAATCCACAGTTCACACTTAGAACCAGTTGATTTTTGAAGACTGCGATGATAGACACTATTGTCCTACAATAGAATGGGTAACATAAAGGGAGGAGCTTCGCATGTCTAGAAATCTTGATAAAATGGCGGACAGCGACGGACCAGAAATGGTGCATAAATGTGATTTTTGATCCAAATCTGTCACAGCAGCCTGTAAAAAAAAAATGTGTTCTAGTAGCTTGTTTATTTCTTTGCATTTTGTATAACAGTATGTATATATGTGTGTATATATGTGTGTATATATGTGTGTGTCTGTGTGTGTGTCTGTGTGTGTGTGTGTGTCTGTGTGTGTGTGTGTGTGTGTGTGTGTATGTATGTATATATATATATATATATATATATATATATATATATATACCAGCTGGAGTGGTTGGCTGGAGCTGCATTTTTGGGGTAAAAAAAAAAAAACTTTTTTGTTATATGCTTAAATATACATACACATATACACATATATATATATATATATATATATATATATATATATATCATCCGTTTCAGAGGGTCACGCACAGTCAGTGAAGTAATCCAGATCCAGCAGCTGTAGGAGGACAAGAAGCTTACTAACTGTCAAAGGTCACACAAGCTGATCGTGTACAGTGCAGGGTGAACTGTGGTATGAATAACTTTCTCAGGGCTCTCTCTCTTCCTGAATCAGCTGCTTCTTGCTCTCTCACTCTTTCATTTTTAGTTCCCTCTGGCCGTAGTACATGGCAGGTTCCTGTGTGAAGCTGGGAGGCCTCTGACTCTGTCACACTGACATTGAGGAGAGCTCATGCCTTTTGTTGGGCAGCCTGGAACCCAAAACCCATTTCATGCTTTATGTGTGTGAGAGTGTGTGTGAGAGTGTGTGTGAGAGTGTGTGTGAGAGTGTGTGTGAGAGTGTGTGTGAGAGTGTGTGTGTGTATGTGAGAGTGTGTGAGAGAGACAGAGGCCACTGCAAAACGTGTGTGGCGAATGCTTGTTTCCACAGCAGTTTAGTACCAGGCCCCAGAGCTGCGTAGAAAAGCGCTGAATCATTTTTCATCCGTTTCAGAGGGTCATGCACAGTCAGTGAAGTAATCCAGATCCAGCAGCTGTAGGAGGACAAGAAGCTTACTAACTGTCAAAGGTCACACAAGCACTCACACTGATCGTGTACAGTGCAGGGTGAACTGTGGTATGAATAACTCAGGGCTGAATCAGCTGCTTCTGTGCTCTGGCCATAGTATGGCAGGTTCCTGTGTGAAGCTGGGAGGCCTCTGACTCTTCACACTGAATTTCATGCCTTTTGTTGGGCAGCCTGGAACAAACCCATTTTCTGCCTGTGAGTATTAGTCCAGGCTCATCGTATTTCTCTCAAAGTATTACGTATCTAAAAACAAATACCCTTTCAGTGCTCCTACAGAAGCACCACCCCCCAAATTCTTAGACACACATTACCAATAAGAATAACTCTGGTTTTGGTTGTTTTGTGTTTTTTAATTTTTTTTTATTGTTGTGGCCATACAACCTTTTGCAAAACTCTTTGTCCACTGTACCGACAAATACCATAATATAACCTTAGTGTGTACAGTAACACAGCAAGTAATACAGCCCCTGGCAAAAATGATGGAATCACCACTTTTGGAGGAAGATCTTTCAACTGTTTCATTTTGTAGCAAATAGTTAATGACAGAGACATGCCACAAAATCTTTTAAAAACATTCTAACCTTCTGGCATTAAGAAGCTATAAAAAAGTAAGACACGATTGTTGCAGTCAGTCATAATTGTGTGTTTAGACAAAGTAGAGTAAAAATGGAATCATTAAATTCTGAGGAAAATATAATGGAACAGCCCTGTAATTTGCAGTTCTTATTATGTGTAAGTGCTCACACTTCAGGGAGCTGTTGCACAAAGCGGATTGTTACGAACTGTAAGAAATCGCCTAAATGAAACGGGATTTACCTACAGAAAAGCCAAACGAAAGCCATCATTAACACAAACAGAAGAGAACAAAGTTACAGTGGGCTAAAGAAAAGCAATCGTGGACTGTGGATGACTGGATGAAAGTAATCTTCAGTGATGAATCGCGAGTCTGCACTGGGCAACGTGGTGATTCTGGAACTTTTGTTTGGTGCCGGGCCAGTTAAATTTATAAAGGTGACTGCCTGAAGAAAACATGTACATTTCCACAATCATTGATGATATGGGGCTGCATGTCAGGTATAGGCACGGGGTGGGAGATAGCAGTCATTACACCGTCAATAAACCCCAAAATCTACATTGAAATTTTGGACCCTTTTCTTATTTCATCAGCTGAAAGGATGTTTGGTGAGGACGACTTGGGGCAAAGGACAGGAAAACTTTCCTTTAAGAAAGACATGTAATGTCAGTGGCATTATAGTCCAGTCCAATAGTCCACCATTTTTAAATCTTTGGTGGAAATTGAAGAAAATGGTCAATGACAAGCCTCCAACTTGCAAAGCTGATCTGGTAACAGCAGTAAAAGACAGTTGCAGATGGATTGATGAAGAATACTGTTTGTCATTAGTCCATGCCTCAAAGAATTCAAGCTGTTATAAAAGCCAGAGGTGGTGCAACAAAGTACTAATGGTGCAGTGATTTTTTTCATGATTCCATAACATTTTCCTCAGAATTTAGTAATTCCATATATTTTTCTCTACTTGATCTAAAAACACCCTTATTTTATTGTTTCTTAATTCCAGAAGGTTGGAATAATAAAAAAACAACAATATAGTTTTGTGGCATGTCTTTGTGATGAATTTAGTTTCTACAGCATTAAGCAATTGAAAGATCTTCCTCCAAGAGTGATTCCATCATTTTTGCCAGGGGTTGTAAAACTAATGTTAGCTAGGTTTTGGATGTGCAAGGTTATGTGTCACTACAGTTGGTGCTGTGATGCAAGCCAGTTGCTGAATAAACCACCAAGACCACCAAGAGTTAATGAGGTTGGCTTTCCTATGTTCATGTTTCCCTATTCCACCTTAAAGGGTGCAGCATTTACATGCTGGTGCATCAGTCCATATGTCCAGCTTCTTGTTCAAACTTCCCTGTTCCACCTTTAATGGTGCAGCAGTTATATTCAGGTGCCAGAATGTAACTGTAACGGCATTTAAGGTGGAACAGCCCCGTCAACTTTTGAAGGTCTTTCCACCATTGAAACACCTCACTGATATTAACCTGGCTCCTACCTCCTTGATCTAAGAACTTTTTTCTCAGTTTTTGTTCTTTACATCCTCGTGTCTTTGGCTGTTTCTTGACGTCTTGACAATGAGTTCAGCATGTGTCCCTTCCCTGATCTTGTGCATGAGCATGAACAACCCCTGCGGCTGGTTGGCTGAAAGACTATGGTGTTGCCCTACTCAAGTTTCCTACTTACAGATCCAAGGCTGTGGACCAGCACCAGACATGGTGAGATAATTGCTGAATTTGAATTAGACTTAATTGCTTTAAAATTACATTAATTGTGCTTCAGAAAAATCAGTGTAGGCAAATGTTATTAGGCAAATTTAATTAAGCAAATGATTTAGTTAAGCTCCAAATTTATTATTTATCAAAGTAACCTCCTTTCTCTGTTATGTTCTGCTATACCACCTTATGGTAATCTAAGATAAGGTATAGTGGTGTGATGTGAGATGTCCCAGGCACAAGATACTGTAAGAATGTATCTATAGCTGGGGGACTTTGCTATGGTAGAAGATACCATTACTGTAATGGACAGCGTCTGAGTTGTTGCTTGCAGTGCACCTCTGTATAAGAAAATCTTGTTGCCTCGTCATTGACTCAACAAACTTCAAGGCTAGTTTGTTCATGTAGGTGAAGGCAGTGTTGACAAAGCAAATGAATAGACCCACATCTGGGTTAGAGAGAGATTTTTGTTTGCAACCTGAATGTTACTGTAGCTTCTGGTAATGAAGCCTGGACTGAAGTTTATGACTGTTTATGATTTACATGATTTTTAATGCAAATGCCACAAGTGTGTTATTAAGACCAGGTATGATTTGGAAAGATTTAGTTCTGGATCACAACACAAGTCTGGTTTATCTATTAGATATTAATAAAGTGTTGCTATATTTCAAGAATAGTGTGTGCTTTGAAATACGTATGGGGCAAAATGATAAAAAATTTTAATTAATGATAATCTAAATGCATATTTGCATCTTTGGGGAAAACACCTTTCCTTTTATTCTATCCATGAACTTAACTGTTGTCTGTATGTTCCCCTGGAGTATAAATATTGGGCTACACAGGTGTAAAAATTATTTTGTCATCCATGATTATGACAGTGTTTGAAAAGTATGGAACAGTTGAAAAGTTGTACAGAGAGTATAATAGTAAGATGAGGAGCAGTCCACAAAATGAGAGTGGCTTAAATCTAAATAGGTTGTTGATTTTACACATGGAATCATGTGACTTGTCAGATATATAGGCTTTGGATATAAAAGATATATTAGCATTTTGGTCATGCACACAATTGTCACATTTGGTGGGGAAAAAGAGACTACAGACATACATATGCTCCTGATGACTACTGTCAAATATGGTGCTGGATCATTGATGCTTTGAAGACGTTTTGCTGCAAGTGATTCAGGGCTTCTTGTAAACATTGAAGGGCATAGTGAATTTCAGTAAATACCAGATAATTTTGGGTCAGTCTGTCTTTATCTACCACAAAACTAAAGCTCGGCCATAGGAGAACCATTCAGTAAGATAATGACCCCAAACACACCAACACACCATCCACTCAGAAATGGTTGCCAGATCCCAAAATAAAAGTTTTACAATGACCACCTTTAGATTTGAAAGGGCTGTGCTTCAGGCTGTAATTGTGCAGTTGAGTTATGAACATTATGACCACCAGCTAATATCCAGAGTAACCCCAGTGAGCAGCACGGACAGCAGCTAGACAGGCTGGGAGCAAATCACCAAGGTCCTGGTAGGTTGCCACAGGCATCTGGAGCCATCCCAACAGATCCCGCCCGCATGCTGGAAGGACAATCAGCATGAATGGGTGTACATAATCTGCAAGGATGGATTAATGCCCAATATAGTTGAGTGTGTCTTCTACATGGATGAGTGGGCCCAGAGAATGGCACAAACATGATTTCCTTCCTGAGCTGCACACAGCCGCTATCAAAAGTCTGTTAATATACATATACATGCATACACTTATCATGTCACTCATGCCACACACTGTGTGGGAGCAGGAAATGTCAGTTCTAAGCTCTTATCACAGACACATGATGAATGACCATCTCTCCATGCTGCTCCTCGACATGTAATTTCAGGAAACCCCAGCTGTGACAGTCATACTAACTATTTACTCTCTTTAATGTTTTTTGTAATGGTATTTAATAACATGATTGTATACTGCATGTGGCCAGTCTTCCCCCTAATTCTTTCTTCATTCTCTCTAAAACAGGCTGTAGCCGAGACAGACGATAGACATGCCAGTCTCCACAGTTTAGACATTGCTGTGTGACCCTCAGAGGTCAAGGGTCATGACAGAGGTCTCTATGTCACCAGGTTGCGGAAGATTGTTATGGAAGATGAAAGACAGACAGTTCATGCTGCTGTCTCCATGACTGTTATGCATTAAGTGGACTAAAGCAAGAATCCCACCTTTGCTTGTGCTTTCTCTCTTTCTCACACTCTTTGGCATTCCCTCTCTATGTCTGTGTGTTTCTCTTCTCTCTCTCACTTGTGCTTTCCCTCTGGCTCTCGCTCTCATCCCCCCCCCCCCTTTACTCTGCCTGTCTTTCTCTTCTCTTTTGTGCTCATACTCTTTAGCGCTCTCTCTCTCTCTCTCTCTCTCTCTCCTCTGCTTTTATATACTCTCACTCTCTTGCTGTTTGTTGCTCTCTTTCTGTCTCTCCTTCTCTATCTCTCTTTCTGTGCCTTGTGTTGTTCACTTTTTAGACAAGTGTGCAGCAGATGTGTTGGTAGCTCCGTGTTGAGTAATGTGGTGATGCATTGGGGAGTTCTAGGTCATGAATCATATCTGTAATGAATCCATTCTATTACGCGCTTGCTGCGCTGTTGACGTCGGTATTGTTGGAAGTCTGCGATCTGATTTTAGTGAGAAACATGAAAAGTGTGTGTTCACTTTTAAACAGGAAGCAACTTTGACCAAAAGATGTGTGCTTTTGGGACAGAAGACACTGTTTCCAGCAGGATGTGGATTTTACGCCAACCATTTTACATCATGTCATTTAAAACCCTCCCTGGTAATTCCACCCCCAACTTTAGGAAGTCTGAATGAAGTTATCCACTCTGTTCTACAACTCCAATGTTTACTGTTGGTGCTTTCTCTGCCATTAGGCGCTCCAGCTGCAGCAGGACTTTGTTAATGGACACTCAGTGACGTTTGTCAGCTATTAGAGTATTGTGCGTTACATACACTAGTACATTGGTACCATTGGGATATTCTCAGTATTTTCTTGTAATAATCTCACTAAAACTAAAACTGATAGGTTGTAGATAAATATTTAAGAGTATGTATATGAATATTCAGTCTTTTGGAAGCTAGGAAGCTTTATTGATAAGATTAAAGGAATGATAAGAAATGTTAGGTATGTCCAAAACAATGAATGTCACTGTAGATTATCATACAATTAAAGCATTAAGAACAAAGCTTTTATTAAATATCAATTATCAAATGTAAGATCATTTCTTCATGATCATTCATAACCACTTGTTCCCAAAATACGTAATATATAACACAGTGTCTAACAATAACTTTTGTCATGTAGTTTATAATAACTAATTCTACTGTATTTAAGTACTGTATTTACGCCTTTGGATGTGCATGAGTTTCCTTATCCAGTCCTTCATACTACACATTATAAGTATGTGCCAAGTCCAAGCACATCTAATCCAACCCAAACAGGTGTTCAGGGTGGTGATGGAGCTTTGCCTGTGGTACCTGGTGCCACGTGGATGGTATTGTAAA
The DNA here is from genome assembly GCA_024036415.1 of Prochilodus magdalenae. Lineage (NCBI taxonomy): Eukaryota > Metazoa > Chordata > Actinopteri > Characiformes > Prochilodontidae > Prochilodus > Prochilodus magdalenae. The sequence continues at coordinate 224,068 of JAMWET010000119.1, read as the reverse complement.
ATTCTGGTTCTTCTGTAATGGTAAATAATGGTCCACCATTGTTTATCATGTGTTACTAAAATATCTTGTGTGTAAAGCTCATGTTAAGCAACCTATTTCACTAGAAAGAAAATATTTACTTCTTAACCCACCAAACCTTTCAATTGTTGGCTTCACAAGGTGTGCTCTAAAGGCCTATATGTGTGTTTAACTTTGGCCTTTCAGTTAGAACAAGTGGATCAAGAAGCATGCCTGAGGGCTTACATGAAAACAGTGATTTATGCGAGTGAAGGGCAGAAAGGTGAGCGGAGCTCAGGGAGAAATAGGCATGGACGATGGGCAAGAAGAACTAATGGGTTTTGGATTTAAGTCGGGTGTCCTCAACAAGTCACCAGGGCTGCATAATATAGGTGGATCTTTTTTGGCTATGTATTGCTACATACATGGTTGTGATATATTTTAAGTTGATCCTTCATTTGAGGAAGGTTTACATTAACATTATTTCATGTGTTAGGTCATGTATATGATTGGAGGGTATATTTTCTGACTGCAGCCTGTGTTGATAATTTAATAAACCATATTATGCAGTGATATGTTTCCATATGGTCCTCACTGATCATAGCTCTAAATAACTAGTTACTGATTCAATATTTTTACCTACTTGTATGAACAGGTTCAGATACCTATATTTATAACTAGTGCACTCAGCAGCAATGTAAAAATCTTCTGTTACAAATTCATTCCAAAAGAAGAGCTTGCTATTTTATTTCAACAAGTAACAGACAGTATTATATATACAAATTGAGTGCAAAATTCTTTAATGAAATGTCTCCAGTAATAAGGTAACAAGGATGTTCTTATGGCCCTATTATATTTTCATTGTCCTGTTGTCAGGTTATGAAAACCTAGTTAATTTGAGGAACTGGCATGTAATTCCTTGGAATATATAAGATCACAGCAATGCAATCTTTTGGGAAATGTCTTAGGTTAAAGGGAAAAAAGTGAGTTGGGGTGGGGCGGAGTGTTCAGAGGCACAGAGACCCACCTTTAGCCCAGCTGTCCTGTTATAGTCACTGACTTAAAATTTTTCTAGAACCCCCATGGGGGTCATATAGAATTGGTTGTGCTAGGTTAAGGTTAAAAATACAAACATACAATGATCTTGAGCTTATGAAAAAACTTCAATGTTTAACTTCACATGGTTAAAAGAGCACTGAGTAATATTGGTTTATATGTCAGCTATGTAACTTTCAACTGACGTTTTAGCATGCATGTGTGGATGAGTGTTCTATAAAACTGTTTACACTGAATAAGTGTTATTCTCTTGAATAAGGAGAGTTCAGTAAATGAAGCTGATATACTCTAAAACTCTGTCGCATCCTGTTTGTTCATTACACAAGTCTTTGCCCATTAATATTTTTGCACCCAAAATTATATATACCCTAGCCCACGAAACAATTGACAATGCTAAGAAATCTGTCATTTCAGACTGTGAAGGTGAGGTCAGCACTAGCACTTCTAAGAACCTGCCAGCTGGGGTAGTTGAAGTTTATATTTAAAAGAGGCTTCCTATTCACCTGCTTCCCTATCGAATGTTAAATGTATATAAGGTATACATGGCAAAGTAACTGTGACACCATGTAAGAAGGAACCATGAATTCCCAATCTGGTGAATAGGAAGGTACCTTCTGCACCCACATCTTTGATATAATTTTGGAGAACTTTAATTTAATATTGATTTGTTGGCTCAGCACACGTTCCTTCAGACAGTTTTTCAAACTTTAGACAATGTCAACAGGCTTTGCTCAATGTTTAACAGTAAATAAGCCTGCAAGTATGCACATTTATTCACTTTTTGATAGTTGAAGCAGGACATCTGAAAGATTCATAGTGAATAAGAACTGTAATTTGCTGTGTGTCAAATGCTCCAAATAACTAACATTGTGATAACAAAATAAATAGAATTATGACAGAGCTTATTTTACATGGAGATTCATTGTATTTTTCTGTCTGTGTCTATTTTATGCTGCTACTTTCAAATTATTAAGGAGCTGACCCTATAAGGGAAAAGGGTCGTTTTACCTTTGGGCCATATCTCAGGGGGGTAAAATTAATTTTAAGACCAGCACAGGGCATTTTTTAACCCATCCAAAGTCATATACCTTCTGAATATGCATTCAATAATCATATTACTATTATTAATAATAATGTAGTAATAATAATATATTATAATAATAATAATAATAATGCAATAAATGCTACCTTAACTGTAATAATATATTTAATAATCCTGTATATCTGTGGACATTGGTGTGTGTGCACAGTGTTGATGCAACAGTACATGTGTTGCTAAGCTAAGTTAATTAGGTAAGAGGTAGTAAGGTGGCTAATCAGCCAGTTTAATCACTTTAGCCAATGTTAATTGCACTGATGTAGGTGACAGTAAGTAATCGCTGAAGTTTTGTTACAGCCCCAGGTTGAATTCTCACCTTATTGAGATTATTGAATTCAGGCTGCATACGGTTAGCTTGTAGATTCTCTCTCCATTGGCTTGAATGCCTTTCTAAGAGTTGCCAATACCGCTGAGTGTGAAATGTTCCCCACTCTGGGAAAATAAGCCACTGTTTACAGGCCAAATATTTCAGTCCCCACAAACAAAAACTCAGAATGCCTGGGTTTGGAGTTTGGCTTTGTTAATTGGCTTTAGTAATTCCTATACGAGTGAGCTGTTTCTACAGAGTCATGTGAGGGTACATTCCACTGTCCCGTTTGTGTGTTGTCTGAGCGTGTGTGGTTTTAAGCGTGCGAGGCCGAGGGGCTTAGCAGTCACAGTTTGTCTTTAATGAGTCCATTTGCTCTACGCTCTCAGCTCAGCACTCCTGACCTCCATTAAGAAAGATCTTCTTAACATTAGCCCTAATGGCCCACAGCCACCACTTACTCTCATTTACTCTTACGCAAACCAGGTCTGCTTCAGTCTGCCTCAAGAGGTAGACCACACATGGTTGTCTCACCACTGTTTAGATATGGAGCAACTACTTATAAAGCATAATGACAGTGGAGCCATCAAAATAATAGTTACTCTAGCCTGATCTATTCCGTCTAGTAGAGATGCGCCAACAAAGTAAGCCAAGGCTTGTATCTTATATACAAACATTTAAAAACAAACCAACTGGCACAATGTATATCTAGTTTAGCATTATGGAGAGATGACAGGGTCACCAATGCAGGAGAATGCATTAATAAACCTTTTTTATGTGATTATTACAGTTATCTTATGATTCTAATATCACACATTCCTACTCTTAGGGTTAAGCTTGGATTGGGTGATGAAATACCTACTAACTTGTTGCTTCTTCAATTTTACACAGGACATGCAAGGACATAGCTAACAGGTGATAAAGTTTTTTTTTGTTTGTTTTTCCTTTCAAGTTTCTCCCAAATGTAGTAACTGCCCAACCGTTCACACAATCCTACCAAGCTGGAAGGATGAAGGCCAGCAGATGCTTCGTGCACCTCACAGGAGTCCTTCTGTTGTTTGTTTGAACATTGAGCATCTTCATTTACAAAATTTAAAATGAAAAGTTATTTATAAACAGAAACACCCACACTCATGAATGCATGCTGTAGACCCTATATATCCATATCTATATCTTTAAAGATATGTGAACATGAATGAGTTCTTTAAAATGTTTGATGCAGCATTTTCCTACAGGGTGAAGTTTTGGTATATTGTTATAGTACATGTTTTCACAGATACTTCCTCACAAAAGGCTTCTGGTTAAATGAGATTCTTGAGTCGTCTTGTCTCGTCAACTGCACTTTGAGATCTATCCATACATTTTCGATGATGTTTAGGTAGGGGGACTGTAAGGACCATGGTAAAAGACTATACGTTTTATGCAGAGAGTGTGAGTTTCCTTTAGAAACTAATAAATCCACTCATTCCTCTACTAATGAAATGCTCCCTATGCTCTATAACACAAACACAAAAAACACTCTCTGCAACATGATTAATCCAACCCAGTGCTTAGAAGTTGGAGAGGTTTTCAATGTACACCATTGCACTCACTGCAGCCAAAAGGTTCTCTTATAACTTCACCAGTTCATGAAACTTATTCCCAAAATGCATGACTTTTTAGAAGGTGAATTTTTTTTCTGATGGTGAATTTTTGTGGTTAGGATGATGGAAAAGTGTTTTTCTGGTGGCTCTTACATGAAGGTCATATTTGTGCAGGTTTTACTGCACAGTAAAACATGCAAGCACACTCCAGAGCCTGTCAAGGGGAGGTTTTGATCTTATAAGCAGTTGTCTTGGAAAGTTTTGCTTGACCTGTAATTAGATTACGAACTGAAATGTGGTCAAAAAACAGCATGCCACTAATAATACATAAAGGATAGTGTAATCTAGATTTGTTAATAGCATTAGTCTCAGAGCTCTAGGAGAAGCAAGATGTGCATAACTAATATTGTTCAACATGTGGGCTAAGTGAAACAGTTGTGTTAAGTTTTATGCTGACTTATTTGTTGTTATGCCAAGCCCATAATACTTACTGTTAGGAAGCCCTGTTTGTTGTTCGTTCCCTGACACAATGTTATACCAACAGCATGAAGGTCAACATAATTCATTGTCATTTAAGCAAATGTGAGAATGTGAGATGTTGCGGAAAATGTGGAGGGAGAAGGTGGTCAAGATGAAGAGGCGGGAGAAGGCCAGAGTGAGAGAAGGAGAGATGGCAGAGGAGGATGGGTTTGTTCAGCCTCTGAACTGTCTTTATTCGCCGCTTTAATTTTGCTGGTAAGCAATGCTTTTCAGACCCCACAGCTTTTTTTATTCTGCTCACATTCCTCCAAACCTCCCATATATTTTCTCATCTGGTTCTTTTCTCGCTTATTTTCTTCTATGATCGAGGTCTGTTTCTTTTTCTCATCATCAAATTAAGGATGACATGAGCATGCCATGCAAGTACTGCCTGCTCAGTAACTTCATAGACCATTGTTTGTTTCATGTGGTAACCGAGCAAGGGAAACAGTGTTTTCTGCATTAGGGCTTCTTCTTGCCTTAATTTCCTGCTTTTACAAAGCATTTATGGGGTCATGAGAGAGGGAGCTTCCTCCCCCCACCCCGCCCCTCTTTTCTCTGCTGTAACGCTGTGTGTTAATGTGCGTGTTTCTGCATGTGCGTGCTTCAAGCATGTGTTTTTGATTGCACTGAATGTCTGAAGACAACTGGGATGATGGCGCTGGCTACAACTGTCATATGGTTTTGCATGTTTCATGGTAGTTTATCAGTTTAAACAAGTTGACTGATGTTTTTGGCCACTCCATGAATTTTCACCGAGTATCTGTAGCCAGTGAGTTACGGAATGTTTTATGATGGGTCTATAGAGAAAATCAGCCATCCGCGGCCCTGGCATGACTCTGTTCTGAATTACGCAGAGATTACATGAGAGAAACGTCAATGCTAACCTCATTGCTAATCCCATTCATAGTGCTGTCAAAGTGTGGGACTTTCCTGTTTCTACGCTTGAGGTTATACTACGTTTTATTCAGTATTATTCAGTTAAGATTAACTACTACGAGTTGTTTAGTAGCGACTGTGAAACTGCTGAGCAGTTTTGTTGAGACTGTAAGACACACAGTGTACCTCAAACAATGATATACCAATGTACAATATATAAGGTGTCAGCATTGTATGAGTCATTAGGCAGTTTATAAATTCCAAGAATAAACATGACTCAGTATGTGACTGTATGATGTTCAGAGATCCAGCCAATGCATGTCTACACTCATTCTGTCTCTAGACTGTCTCTAGACAGACTCTACACTAAAGATGAGACAGTTTCGAAAGAATGCTATACTAAATCTGTTCCCTTTAACACTGGAGCAGCGTATTGAAAAGCAGTTAGGATTATTTTCACGTTTCCTGTTTAGGCTTTATTGGTAATGCAAGCTCAGACCAGAACCTGCGAATGCTCCACTCCTACCACTATCCTATCACAAATTCATCTGATTACTGAGTTGTATTTTACTTTTTACTTGACACACTAGCTGTCAAGAAGCCATTCATAAGAAATGGGACTAAACAAATAGAAGATAAGTTGTGTTAGTACACCCAACTTGTAGGTCTGCTTCTTGTTGCTGCTCCCATAGGAGTTATAACAACAACAACAACGGTTATTATTCCCATTTCAATATTGCATATGATGATAAATTATTCTCCTTTCATTGCTTTTGTGATTGTCTTCCTATCCAGGGTCAGGCAGTGCTGGATTTCCATTTGACTCTTGGTTCCTCTCAAGGTTTCTTCCCTTTTGCTCTGAGGGAGTTTTCCTTGCCACTGTTGCCTTTGGCTGTTCACTGCTAACTGGACTAGGTAAAGGTGCTATACAAATAAACATTGACTTGATCTTGTAGAGATTTATGCATTTTGTATACATATGTGAAAGGCCCTGCACTTCACAACAGTAACAACACGATGTGTGGCTGACTGGGATATAGTCTAGCATAAGGCCAGTACAGTGGTTAATTTTGGCTTATACTCTAACATAGGGTAGTAATGTGTTCATTTAACTCGCCAAGTGCTACATAATAAGACAGAAAATGTACTGTCCTGTGAGAGGTGATATTTTATTTTCCGTCGTCTTGTAAATCAGCCATCACCAAACTCATTTTAACTGACGGACTCATCTTAAGGGAGTAGCCATTTTCCACAAAGCTAAAGTCTCCTTTGCCATTTCTCATTGGCCTGCTTTATGTTCAGAGTTTGTCTTTTCATCTAAATGCACCATTTAAGGTGGAACGCGAACACTTGAACAAGAAGATGGTGCATGTACTGGATCATAAAGGTTGTCGGAAATCATTCAGATTACACCAGGTAATAATACTAGACTCACTCAAACAAGTTTGTAGATCCAGTACTTGGATCTTGGGAAGTAGAAAATGGAACCAGCTTCTAAGACTGAAGTTGTTTATAAAATATCTCTCCAAATTCATTTAGAAAGTCTCCTGAAAACAATGGAAAGGCAAAGAGTGGACATGCTTAAAAATAAATGCTTAAAAATACGATATTATATTTATTTTATTATATTATTGTGTATTGTTTTGGTCCTCTCATTTGTGTAGGTCTTTGACAGGTAAAGCTTTACTGTAGGGTACAGTTCATAAGGCTACAAAACACTTATACAAGTTTGTCATGGCAACTAACATAATTGGAATAGAATTGAAATATTGAAATGAGATTTTATAATCATTTATGTCATAGGTGACATACAGACTCATGAAAAGTAACCCGCTGTAAAGTATTACTGTTTGTTCTTGCACAGTCCTGAGTCCTGTAGGTGTATACCTTATATTTTACTGAACACATGAACATTCAACATAAATTGCTTAATTACTTCTGTTGTGTTTCTATGTACATGGAATCCTTTTGAAAGTAGTGTTTATGATAATTAACAGTACAAAAATATATTTTTAAATGAGATTAGGTTGTCGTTGAAAATGCTTGTCAAGTCTTTGATGGCAGGAGGGTTTGAAAAGTTATTTTAGAATATAGAATTTTTCCTTACTGGTATTATTTAGAATATATTGCATTACTGATTACTCATAGATATGATCTATAGTAACCCAAAAAATTCTACATTAAAGAAATGTAGTCTGATTACTTTGTTTATTTTTGATTACGTATCTTTAATTTAAGACAAAAAAGTTAATGGAGAAAAGAAAAACATGATTTCAATGAGATTTTTAAAGAAAAACTTAGCATGTCAAACACAAAAACTTTATGAAACAGAACTATTAGATAAAAATGAACTTAAATATTGTTTACTTTCAGTCCGCTTATGCTAAAACACATGGGAAAAATATAATTGTTGCAATCAAAGGAAGAATGCAAAATAGCTATAAAAACCACTATACTGCTCTTCTGTGATCTCTCCTTATTAAAAATCAAAAGATAAATTTGTTAGAAATCATATTTTATGATATTTTCAGCCTCTTCAACAATAATCATTAACTCAAAAACTCTGTCTGGCCATCATCTGTGTTCATCGACTGTGTTCTATCTTCTGAAAGGCTGACTCATATATTTTAATACTGGTGTGTGGTGCTTGGACATGCATGGTTCAGCTTTCTGCAGTTTCAGCAGTTCATAGAAATCAACCTGCACTGCGAGTTTAAAAAGGCACTAATTTCACACGATAACTATGTGGGAGCTGACTGTCTCATTTACAGATCATAATCGTTTACACTTATTAGCAGTTTGCATCCATCATTCAAAACCTGCTGAGGAAAGAATTCATACATATGAGACCAGAACTACCTTCACCATTCATGAGACGTTCCTCTCTTCGCCTTTCAGTACGGCTATTTAAGCCCTGTAAGGTTAAAGCTGATTAAGTTTATGAAAAAAAACATTTACCTCTAGTCAGACTGTAAAATTGTATGTAGCAGCAAATGAGAATAGAGTTTATTGCCAGGTCAGATGAGGCAGGTACATGCCTGAGTCAGGGAGACACTGCAGATTTGAGTTCTGAGAATAAAATAAGGAACTGGCTAAAAATACTTCAGACTGACTGAATAAAACCTGTGAATGGCTGCTGGGCCGGAGATTCTCTCCTAGTGGCAGCCCACCCCCACTTTAAATAAAAACTCTTTGAATCTACACTTGTGTGACATTTATTAATAAGGCTGCACATTTTTATAAAATATGATGATGCACTTGCATTTAGCTGTAGTGATGCTGTTAGTCACCCGGTTTTGATGTCCCTGTAATCTGATGACTTTTTACTGTAATGGAATACAGTTACATTTATATTATACCAGTTGTGCAACAACATTACATGCCTTCCCTTATTGCCAAATTCTGGATGCCAGTGAATAGCTGAAACTGTGCAGGGAGGATTAAGAAGCAATGGTCTGTTGTAAAGTCTGCTGAATTGTTGTTCGTGTTTTCAGAGCTTGTGATGTCTGTTCAGGACTGTCAAAATAGAGCTTTGGCATTGTGCACCACAGGACTCTGAGCTGTTGCCGTTTCATTTCCTGTACACAAATAAAGAATTTCATTTAGTTTTAATAGCTGCTGGTAAGCTGGTAGCCTAATGCCATTCGACGTTACCCAAATCTTTTAAATGTTTCCGGATGAGGAGCTTGAATGTCAGTCCTGCAGCACTAAAGCCAGGCTTGGGGTACATAAGTGCTTTACGTGGCTCTTTACTAGTGCGTTTAGCTAGAACTTTGTCTGCTCTGGCTGGAGAATCCTGGACTTGTTAATAGCCACTGCTCCAGTTTAATGAGTTAAATGGCAGCAGTGATATTTTAATATTTTCTCCTTTTGGCCTTCCTGTGTTTAGCTGGAGCTTGCATTGTTAGGAGTGAATGCTAGTGTGAGAATATTCTGGAAATGTTGACTGCAGCCTTTGCTATGGGTGACCCTCGAGCTAAATGTTATTTTCACAGCTACACTACCAGCCATATTTCGGTCACTCACCCTTGGCCCCCATAAACACACACAGGCAACCGCGCACCTGTAATTGTAGCTCACCTCTGTCCTGACCCTTGGCCTCCTAGTAAACCAGATGTCAAAGCGCTTTGATATGACATATTAGCCATGCACTGTGACTTTGTAGGGGAGGTTATGTCTGAGAATGCGGCTGTGTGTGTGTGGCTGGGGTGCAGCGTCATTCGAAACTAGCAGGTGTGCTAATTGCAGAGTGTGGCGAATTCAGTCACACCCATACACCATTTACCCTTTGGTGCTGGTGGGAAGCTGTGCGTGCGTGCGTGCGTGCGTGCGTGCGTGCGTGCGTGCGTGCGTGCGTGCGTGCGTGCGTGTGTGTGTGTGTGTGTGTGTGTGTGTGCAGGAGCAGAATGGTCTATATTAATTGTTCAGGGTGATACAGTCAGGGAATAGATTGGCACCTGTGGATAATAATTATATGATATTTAGTGTGTGTGTGTGTGTGTGTGTGTGTGTGTGTGTGTGTGTGTGTGTATCCAAGTTTTTGGTTACTAACAATCATTTTATACATGAAAATAATCATGTTATACACAACATATTGTTTTAGTAAATAATAAAGTAGTGACTTTAAAAGTAACATTCAAACAAGACAACAGATACAATCATGTTTTCAAAATGATGAGATGCTGTGCAAATAAAAACAGAATGTGCAAATTATTTAGACCCATTTTAATTAAAAGCAGTTCCATGACAACATGTTAAAGATTGTGAAATAATAATAATACATATATTTGTTTATGAATTATGTCAGCAATATGATTCAAAAAAGTTTATGGTTAGCCTTAACATATTCCTTTATCGACACTCTGTAAGCATTGAGTGAAAACTTGTTTAAAACAGTGCTTCAGATGCTCAGCAGTTTGAGGTCTCTTTTTTTTTTCTCATTTCAGTGGATGACAAGACTGGACTTTCCTACTACAGACCCCTGCTGTTGTAATATGTGCAGAATGTAGTTTGGCATTATCTTGCTGAAATAAGCAATCTGGGTGGCAGCATATGCTGCTCTTGAACACGTTCAGCATTAATGGTGCTGCCACAGATATGCAAGTTACTCATGCTATGTGCACTAGTACTCCACCTTACTGTCACAGATGTTGGTTTTTGAACAGGGCACTGATAACCAGCCAGATGGTCTCTTCCCTCTTCAGCCTGTCGGATGCTGTATCCATGATTTCCAAAACGAGTAATCAAATTGTGATTTGTCAGATCATAGTGCACTTTTCCGGTTAGTTTAGTGTTTGCTTTGCATGGTAGAGTTTTACCATGCACTTGTGATCTCAGCAAGTAGCTTATTTAAGACCTTATTTAGAAGTGCTCCTGAGCCCATGCCGGGATTTGCACTACAGAATCATCTTTGTTTATAATGCACTGTTGCCTGAGAAGCTGAAGATCACATCTTTCTGGTGTTGTGTTTTTTGCCTTGCCCTTGCAAACAGAAATTCCTCTGGATTCTCTGAAGCTTTTAATGAGATCATGAACTGTAGATGATGAAATTCCATTGTATGTTGAGGAATGTTATTCTTGAATTTGAATGGTCTTTCACAGATGGATGAACCCCTCCACATCTTTACCTCCGAAAGTCTCTCTATGTAATGTTACCAGCCCCTGTTTTTTTTTCATGGCTGTCTCTTTCAGACACATAATAAAGATTTTTTTTAATTTATCAGAAAAAGTGTTTAACAAAGAAATTGAGAAAAATTATAAAAAAGAATATTGGTTATTACAATGAAAATGTTTGGAAAGCAAGTGTGAACAAGAATGAAACTGCTGGGAAAAGACAGACAACAATTTTGCTAGTTAGGTTTTCTGGCATTCCTGTGTCATGAGTGAGGTGTTTGTGACAACCAGGGGAACCCTCACACACACACGCACACACTTATGCGCACACCAAACACACTCTCACCACTATCCAAATAAAACCTCCTAATGTTTACAGCAAGGAACTGCTGACAGGGAGAAATAAGGTGGCATAAAACACACTGGGAGCGGATGAGGACAGCCTACTTCAAATTCACTCCCTCTCTTCTACACATGCTGCCTGCCTGTCTGCTCTGTTCTCCCACCTTCTCTCATTACTTTCACTCCCACATGCTGTTTTATCATTGCTTTTCCTTTCAGTTCGCTGTCTTTCACTCTCTGTCTCTCTATCTCCAGCTCTCCATCCAGCTCACTCCCTGACCCTGCAGGCTGGTCAGTAATTATGGTGTACTTTAAGGGAAGTGGTTAAATGCTGCCTGCACTGTCACCACAATCATATAACTCAGAGCACTCAGTTATAATAGGAGGTCACATTCATATTTCTCTCAGTGGTGACTGGAAGAGAAAGTGATTCCCAGCAATGTATGCTCTGCTGTATGTTAGATAAAAATGGTCACAGTTCTGCTTACCTCAAAACTCTGTCGCCAGTATCGGGTTTGACGTGTTGTAGTTTAAAGGTGATAAATCTTCAGTATTGGATCATTAGACTCAAAGTGCATGTTTCCAATTTTTCAAAGTTTGTGTTTGTACATGGAAGATATTTGATTAGCTCTGGAATCTGCAGAAACAGTAACAATAACTTTTAGAAAACCTGCCACAAAATGTCAGAAACAAGTTATATTTTTCTTCTAAGGGTCTTCTAACATGCTTAGTAGAACTTGAGATCTTAAATCAAAATAAAAAAATAATAATATTTGTTAATACAAAATTCGTGTAGGAATGTGATAACCCTGTTACTAGATATATTTGCAGTTTGCTTATTTTGTTGTATCTTTTGAAATGTTATTGAAACGTTTTGTTCCATTGCCAGATACATTTGCATGTTTCAGTAGCCAGGAATGGCTTTCCCTTTCAACCTATTAGAACTTGCCAGCGTGAGAATCTGTTGGCTAACTCATACAGCCAGGTCCATAAATATTTGGCTATTGTAACTATAATATAAGTATTTTAGACAATCTACCACAGTATATTAGAGTTCAGATTAAATACTTAATATGACCTTTAGGATGCAGATCTGCTGGACTGGGTAAATTTAAGAGGGTATGCATCTTCAAATAGAGTGAAATATATTTATATAATTGTATATTTTATAACCATTTCACCTCATTTTAGGGGCTCAAAAGTATTAGGACAGACTAACAATTAGCATTTCTCATACTTGGTCACAAATCCTAATCAGTCATTGTCTGCTGGTAGTCTGAAGCTGTCTTTCTGAAATTTCTCTGCAGTTTCACCTTAAGAAAATGAAATACATGCTTGTTTGCCTTGAGATCATACATGCCCATGCCATAACACTACCTCCACCATGCTTTACAGATGAAATGGTAAGCTTTTTGGTCATGTGCAGCTGTTTGCCTCATCTTTACTCATCTCTTCCTGGCATTCAGTTTATAGTTGTGTTATCTGTCTGTAAAAACTGTACTGGCCTTTACCTGTTGATCTTTTTGCAAAACAGGTCTTGCTGTTTTTGAAGCCAACCAATGGTGTATTAAACCCTCTGTAGTCACTCTGGTAAAGCCGTGATTGTCGACCTTGTCACAGATTCGTCTACCTCCTGGAGGTAGGTTCCTCATCTAGTCAACTGATGCGAAGGGTTATTGTCCCTCACCTGCCGTGTTCCACAATTGTTTTATCATTTGGTGTTTGAGCTCACTAGTGAGTTCAAAAATGTGCTATTCATTATTAGACCACAGTGTTTTCTGTATCAGCCTAATTACTCCATCACTAACAGTGACATCTCTTTGGCCATTGTATTGAGAGCCCACAGTAACAGGTTCTAAATGAGGAGGGCTATAAAATTGTACAAAAAGAATGCATGTATGATAAGAGCACGTAATTCCAACACTTTTTACCCAGACTGGATGTTAAAATCCTTTAAAAGAGCCCAAATCTGCACACACATTTATTACTTCCTTTCTTCTCCAATGTGCTGTGGTCAGTAATATGTCCAAAGTCATTCTAAGCCTTCCAAAGCTGTACTGTTTTCTAAACGGTACATTCGCCTGCTGGTAACTGCACCAGTCTGCTGTTCTGAGTTTCGTTCTGTCTCAGAACAGACGGCGCGAAGCAGGTTTTAGTTTGTCCTGGTCATGTGAAATAACAAAATGTCCTGCAACCCTCACATTACAGGAAAAACTCCCAGATGTTTAATTGACTAGAAAGTGCCCTAAGCCTGTGTTTGTGATGTGAGCCAGCTTTGTGGCGTATTTGTGTGTTTGTGCTCACACGGTCAAAGGCTATAATTTCAGTTTGAGACAGACCGCTGAAAAGCAACCTCTCATTCATGAACTCTAGGGATGCTGTCAGACTGAAAAACACACAAGCTCACACACACAGACAGTGAGGGAAGGAGAAAGTTCAAATTTGAATGTCCCAACTTCCCATTATTGCTTAAGAAATGTCATTGTGATAAGTCACAAATTTCCCTTTGACTGAATGAGTCTTCTTTCACAGATAGGCTTTACCACACGTGTGACAAGAATGAAAAATGGGCATGAAAATGTGTTACAGCTGAAAAATGTGGGTTATGACTCCTAAAATGTATTCAGTGCAAATGATGGGAAATAATGTCACTTGACAATAAAAAATATCTGAATGACAAGTTTAAAGTGTCTCTCATCAGTTCTTTTGATATTTGTCTCATTCCCTCTCTGCCATAAATCTAGTAATCCATTTATCAGAGGCTCCACAGTGGCATTCTAAGTGCTAAGTACAGTGTTGTGGTAGAACTTACTGTTGAGACGTAACAGGAGAAGCCCTGATGCCTGTTCCTCGCCATATCCTGGAGGGTTTTTGAAAACATTAAAGTTTTCCCTGTCAGTGGCGTCTCTCCTCTTCACTTCATAGCCACCCTGACTGTTTGTGTAACCTCACGTTCCTCCATCTTGGATTTCCTCCTTTGTCAGACGTCCCAGAAATGTTGACAGCTTGCCTGAGACTGGATATGGTTTGGGAAGGTCTATGTCTTTTTGCATCACGCTCGCCAGTATTGAATCTATACACAGAAGCTGACTGTTGACTTTTGCTGTAAAGCCTTCTCGAGGCTGGCAGATATAACATTAGAGGAAATGTTTGTGGATAGAAGCTACGGATTACCATGTATCCTAGCAGCTGAGTATAAATGGCTTGTTAGCTTATGTTATTTCAGTCTTTTCAATGGGATCACACCTGCAGAACATATGAAGGATATTCCCTCAAGTGTGCTTTATAAAGCTCAGTGGTTAGCTTCCGCATGTCAGTGGTAGTGCTTCTACCGGCTAAAGAATATCAAGTTATATAGACATTTTGCCAGCTTGAAGACTGCTATGAATGCTCCCTTCTTTTGTCTATATTCACTTTCCTTCTCATTCAACATTCTACATTCACCACTATTATACAAACTTGGTTTTGTGATGGAGAAATCTTAAAAAAGAACAGTTCATAGCTTTTTATTACACCTCTTAAATGACTTTCCATGGAAATACATGTTTTAACTGTTTAACAGCTAACTGTTCCCCTATAAAAGAATAGGCTACAAAAGCTTGTTTACCAATCTTATATCATGAGAATTAACCATGGAAATCCCAGCAACCACCAGAAACCACCCACCAAATGAGATACCACAGCAACCGCCTAGCAACCGGGGTTAGATGTAACAGTGCTATGTAATCAGGATACAAAGAAAAACGTAACTGTATTCCATCACAGTTATGGTAAACAATACAGCAGTCATTTTACAGGTTACGGTATGAACATGAGTGATTACCTGCAGTAAAACCACATACAGGCAATCTCACCACCTTTGGCCTAAAGTTGCCATTTCAGACCATAAATATGTCACAGTTTTTTATTTTTATTTTTTGCAGCAGTTCAGCCAATCCATAGAAAGTTTATTACTCCAACCATGAATGTTATTTCACTTTCACATGTGCGACATCTTCCCTCAGTAGATTTTAAATAATTTATATAAAATGTAAATATTGTGAATTATATAGTTTAATACTGATATATACTTTTTTTTTTTTTTAAATAGACACATGTATTTGTAGGGACTGCTAAGAGTCCTGAGACTTCTGGAACAGGCACACCTGTAAATTACATTACAGACCGTGATCATCAAGGCATCAGAGCAGGATGCTCCAGTATGATGAATAATAATCTAATACAGAGAACACAAAATATGAGGTTATGTAATGTCAGAATATTTTACCAGTCTCTATGATGAAGAGGAGTCAGATGACAAAAGAACGATATGAAAGAAAATAAGTCAATAGGACTGTGAGTGGAAAACAAGCATTGAAAAGTGGCATTTTGTCTAATACTCTGCCTAACCAGCCAGTGGGCCCCCAGCTGATTAAAATGCCAGTGGATTGCCAGCATTGCCCTCAGTGGGCCAACAGTGGGTCACTATCCTCTTACTATCAGGGACTAATTCAGACAATGTACGTTATTTTTGAAGATGTGCATAACATTTTACATTCCACTTAAGAAGACAACATGCCCCAAAGTGAAGTGTAAAAGGACACCATAGTACAACAACTGTGCTGCCCTTAAAGTGATGTATTGTCTGTGTTTTGGGATGTTCTGGCTTGTCAGCTATGGCAGGCCTTTTCCCCACTTTCAACCTAAGAAATCGGATAACTGTTCGTCTGAGACATGTTAACCTGATCACATTCCTGCTGAGATCTTCATAATGTGAGATGTATCTGTAATGTTTCCTTCTTACAGCCCATATCGGCTTATGCTTTGTCATATTCAGTAGAACTATGTGCAGGCTGAGCTGGAGTGAATTCATAGTGATTTACCATCTCCGCTTGCACTCTGGTGTTTTTATCATTAAGGCAACAAAGCCTATTTTCCAGAAGGGTCTACCATTGTTTTTGGGTCATGTCTGGATAAGGCAAACCCTATAGTGACACACTTCCTGGACCTCTACTCCAATTCCAGTGTAGTGTATCATCTTTCTGACATAAATGTGGGCAAAACGCCTACTCACACTTAAAAGCATCAAGATAATGTCAGTGGTCACTGGTAACTATAACAGAGGTTTGGTCCATTTGTGTAAATAGACTACTTTATGACTAAATAATGATGAAACCTTTCAAAGTGCTGTGGATAGATTTTAGCAAACAACATAAATGCACCCTCAAAGATAACGTTTAAATTAGTTTTAAAGGTATATAACTTTTAACCTTCATATAACCTCAGGAAAGGTAGTGCTCTTTCTAAGAGACTGTACTCTTAAATGTTTCTAACTGGTTCTTGGCCTAGATCATGTTTCTAGGGAAAAGCCTTGGTTGGAACAGAACTTTTTACATAATGTAGAGGTCTTTTAGAGTCAATTTGAAACCAAAATGTTTTTTTTGCTTTGTTAGTTTAAGTCCCCTGTAATATTAAGCACAATTCATCATACTATACTTTTAAGTGTAGTGACTTCGCTCACCTCTAATACGTCTTCTGATTTTGATTATGCTATGAAGCACCAACATATTATTAACCAGTGGAATCTTGCTAAACTGCCCACTCCTATGACCCCTGCCAGTCATTTGGTAAAATGCTCTCCCAGCTCAGACCTGGATTTGGTTTGTGTCTGAATGTAGGAAAGGAAATATATTGTGGTTTTTGATTCACACTGACTTTAAACCCGACTCCAACCCAAACTTTGTGCTGCATCACACTGGAAAAACTTAGGTGAGCTCCAAATACAGTGATTCTTTAATCCAGGTTAAAAGCATATTCTATAAGTGTTAATGATTGAGCTCTGAAACTAAACTTCTTCTTTTTACTGCACTTCTACTACCTCAATAAGTGAGTTTTAATAAGCCCCTTGTCTTTTCTTTTTTCTTTAATTATCTTTATTTTTTAAGCTAATGACACTAATCTCAGCCAATGTCTATTTAAGTAATTTTTTTTTTTAAATAGATTTTTACTCTTAAAGCCTCAGAAGTTATGACTTAGAAGTGAGATAAGCAGTACACCACTTATGAGAACAAAAAGTCAAACATAACTAGCAGGACAAACACCTAACCAACACCGCAGGGCTAACATTAGCGTAACTGCAACATCAGTTGGATAAGATATGTGAAATAGAGTGTTACTGTGACATTACTATCTTAGCTTCATGCTAATCTTTCCTAACAGGAATAAATTAGAAATCAAGTAGGCGTAACATAAGTGCAGAGATGTGGCTAACTCAGCATCAGATTAAGCAGTTTGTCTTATTTTACTGCATTTTGATGTTCCTTTGCAAAGCATGTGAAATAGATTGCTTTGCTTCTTGCCGCAAAAAATTCGCCACACATTATTCTTTGCTTCTTCACGCTATTGCATCTAATACTTTAAAAAGACAGAAAGAGGATATTGACAAAAGGATTGACAAAAGGATTTTTCGGCTTGACTTTCTGCACGCAGATGAACGGAGTCCTGGTATAGAAAATGATTCTCAGTGGAGATTCCCCTCATACGGTGTAATGGTGGCACATATCCAAGACTAAGCTTATCCCCTTGGTCTGGAAAACTGTCCTGGAGAGAGTGATGGTAGGAGAGATCTGGCAGTTAGCTTGCACACTGACACACTCACACACCACCTGCCACTCTGACACACAGCTCGAGTATTTAGAGAGCACTTTCTCTCTCTTTTTCTTTCCCTGGACATCAAGGCCCACACGGTATGTGTGCCTTCGGTTCTCCTGCAGCCCCTTTCCCTTCTTCCTCTCCTCCTCAGGGGTCCGGCTCTTCTCAGTGCAGTTGTTTTTGTAGGGGGGAAGAAAAGAGAAGACGAAAAGGGGGGCGAAAAGAGGGGCCATCTTTAACCTCATGCCAAGATGTTATGCAACAAGTCCTGGTCCCAGTATGCCTGCACCATGCAGTTGGGTTTTAGAGAGAAGAAAAGAAAGAGTGAATGAGAGAACTGAAAGACAAGATATGCGTGTCTATGAAAACCAGATGGTGAAGTTGAGAGTCCCTTGCAGAGTGTAATGGTTACAGCCAAATAGTTGGTCAGCAGAGGCTTCAGCTGTGGGTTTTAATGCCGAGGGATGTGCAGAGTTATGAGTAGTCATGGATTTCGTAACCTGCCATGAGCCTACGCTTTTTATGGAGGAGGAATACTGCTGAATCATGCCTCCCTCTGTTGTTTATTGCATTGTGTCACTACTATTGGAAGGTGAAAGTTTGGCTAAGGAACAAGAAGTAAGATCCCAAACACAGCAAAAGACATGTGTATAGGTGGGGTTTATTAGGGGATGCCAATCTGTCATGTTGTTTTCCTAGGAAATCCTCAAGATAAGAAAAACTTTTTTTGCAGCTTATCAGTGTTTGCTGAACTGTGCAATCATCGAGGTTTGACTTGGAGATAAACACATGTTTATTGGAAACATTATAATGTATACTTTACCGGTAATATTATATAATTGAATTAATGCTCATCAAAGGAAACACATGGGAATTGTGGATATGCCTAAAATTCAGTTCAGTGACGTCTGGGTGCTAAACTGACCTGTCTGCAGACTAGAATGATAACATTATAAAATTATAAAAATAATAAAGAATGGTGCATGATAAAATGACAAAATAATATAAGCAGCTGAAACATATAAGCAAGAATGAGAAAATTTTCACTTTCAAAACTGCAACAGTTGGTCTTCCCAAATACTTAGTGTTGTCAGAAGAGAAGGTGAGGAACTAAGTGGTAAACATAAATGACCCAACTTCTTTTAATTTCCCCCCTCAAATGTATTACATTAATATCAAAATATGCATAGAGTTTTCTATACTTTTTTCAGTTTCCGCATTTGATTTCACTTTGTGCTGTAAAGTATTGTTTTCAATTAAATAACTTTAAATGACTAGCTTATCATTGCATTCTGTTTCTGTGTGGGAAAAAGTACCGCTTGGGTAGATTTTAGCCCCCCACTCTACAAACAATGTAAACGTACCCTCAAAGCTAACTTAAACCAGTTTTAAAAGTATACAGCATTAGAAACTGCACTCTTAAAAGTGTATATAGAAAGTATGCATATTTTATTAATAATTCTATATTTATATTTTCATTTATTTGATTTTTATTAGTTACTTAGTTACTTTATTTTCTAGACAGTTATATAACATTTAGCTACCATTTAGGACAGTTATATACCATGTTAGGCTTCTTTGTAAGGATGTATTAGAATACCGTGGGTGTTTATCTGGTAGCATGATGGAATCTAGGTTAAATAAAGTGATACAAAGTGAGAGTGAACAAGGCCGTGGGTGTGCTTTTACTAGGTTAAACCTAATGACTGAAGCAGGTGGGGGATCTAAGCTGCATCTAATAGAATGAGAGAGTTTTTTCCTCCATATTTGCCTGTCTGGGTTTTTCTTTTGAGCTCAGCAGGAACGTTTCAGGCAGTCTACTAATCCACATTTCACACATTCCAGCAGGAGGCCTCTAAGAGAAAGACAGAGGAGAGTAAGAGAGAGAGTTAAGGAGCTGAAAGAAGAAGAAATAAGTAAATTAAATGCAGAGAGGATCCAGGGAAAGATTCAAAAGAAGGAGGAAGTAGTGAATCTGAGGAAACAGGTTTTCTGTACTTTGGTAAGTCTGAAGCTTATCAATAAGGTGTTGAGTTTAAGTTGGCATGGTGATCAGGTGTGGATGCCAGGGCTCCAAGACTTTGCCAGCCAAGGTGTCAGACCCTGGCTCCTTCCTATGTTATACAGTCAGGCACTGAGGCCTTCAAGCTGTGGGCGGTTTCATCCAAACAGGCCCCTCAGTACACTTATATATATGACTCAAGGTTTCAATATCAATAATGGGAATGAAAAAGAGTTATCATGCCATCTCTAGTTTCCACTTAAAGGAAGTTACAGTCGCATGTGGGAGACTGTGGTTCGATTCCTGGTCTGGGTGCTGTGCTACACCAATAACTACAACACTACATTGGCCTATCTGTAATACGATTAACCTTGTAAGTCCCTCTGGATAAGAGCATCAGTTAAATGCCATAAATGTTAATGGTTTGACTTTTTGAATGGTAGTACTCATACATTAGTGACATTTATCTACAGTAATGAGCAATAAAAGTCCAGAGGTAAACCCTATAGGGAATGTTTTGTCTCAATATAAAATGTTTTTAATGTTTTTCAACTCTTCTTTCTACACTGTAAAATATGCAACCTAAAAAGTAACTCTAATTTGTTACAAGCAAATGAATAAGTTTTACTCAACTCAAAAATTGCTAACAGATCTTGTAACAGATTAGAGTCATTTTGTTAGGTTGGACCAACAAAACACACTTTTTACAGTGTGTAAAAGAAAGAAAACTTTCACAAAACTTTTCTATTTAGAGAAATTAAAAGAAAAAAACTTCCCATATTAGGTCACATTGTTATTATTTTTTAATGATTTGTTTTTAAAAAGTTTGATCTCTGGTCCATTTTTTGTATACCATTCAAATGACTAGGATCTTCTGATTTCTGCGATTCTTTTTTGGGAACTATTTTGCCTTATAACACTCAGGCTTATACCTCTAGCCCATGAATAGATTTGGATAACTAAAAACTTTAATTAAACGTCTTGTTGGAGGCATCACTCAACATATTCCTAACCATTTACTGTAATAGCTTATTTTTTCACATTAACCTGTACTGTATGACTTTAAAACATTGAACTTCCTCATTAAGGCTCCCTGAACTCTTAATCCCTTGACCTGTCTGATGGACATTAATCTAACTAAAACCATTTGGTCATACAAATGTTCTGGCTCATAAAAAACACAGAACACTCATCAGGAACATCTGAGATGCTCACTAAAATCTGTGACCTGTTACAGGCTTCATTTGCGTATTCTGGACTTCTGCAGTGCTATTATTGCGAAAGCCAACACTGCAATAAAAGTGAAGAAATAAACACACTGTAGAAGTAGTGTGTGCGCAGAAGGTTAGTATTTTGCGTAGTGCAGACATGTGTCATGTATGTAGAGCCTGCATACACTCTCTGACAATTCTGATTGATGACTTACAAGGGCTCCGTCGCTTCTCTTTCTCTTTCTTCCCTCTCTTTCTCTCCCTGAGATATACGACCACTCTATTGCATCCAGACGCCTGGGCCAAATAAGAATAGTTTGGCTGGAAGGACTGTGGCCGCGAGGGATTCGCGTGCTGTCCAGCGGCTGTAAATACCACCAGAGCGAGAGCAGTTTATTTACTCTGGCCAGAGCCATCATAGCTCACTCTCCGAGAGAGCGGGGGGCGGCCAATGGGACATCTCAGTGATTTTTGGTTCTAAATGCTTGGGTTTAGGATCTGCAGATAGACATATCTGCAGATCTAGCATTCCTAGCACATCTGTGATGCCCAAATCAGTGCAAACTTTCCCTTTGAGTGGACTTTGGAGAGTCCAATGAGACAGAGGAAGTGATGTCATTGCCTAAATGTGTGTAACTTTCGCATGTCAAGAGTGCTTCCTTGGCTGTGTTGTGTAAGAGAGGATTCAAATGTTTTAGGTTGAGTAACTAAGTGCACTAAAGGGACACTGAGTGTTGAATAAGAAACGACTTACAAGCATGAATTGGCTTGCTTGCACTGTCAGTTGGCAATCTACTTTTGCAAAATCATTTTCGTGGCTAGAACTAGGCTAATCTGTGTACAGAAACTCAATATTTCATAATCCATAAAACACAGATCATGAGATACGTGTTTGATGTATTATGGCCTAATGGCATTGTGTACACACTATGCCTATGATAAGAGTTGAGGTTTTTGGGCTGGCGACACATTTTGTTGTTGGGTCTTTTTTATTTTTATTTATTTATTTATTTTTTGACCCAGCTTGTTACAAAAAGTACTATTTGATACCACACACTTTTGATTCCCTAATGAACTTTTTGATGAACTGCCATATACTGTATGTATAAGATTGTGCTACTGTGAGAAATATTTTAAAAAATCATGAATCTCCAAATAGCGGAGCGACTTTATTAGACTGGGGTTCAATTGGGGATGTAAATGCTGATGTTTAATTTGAGTGTAAAATATGATTTCTTATAAAGTGACATCAGAATAGTAAACCACTGACTGTAATACCGCTGATAAAATGGCTAAAGTTTAAACATTACTGTTAGTTTTAAAGTCACAATATATACAGAACATGACACATTTTGCATTCATGTTGTTTTATTTCAGTTATGATTACTTCCTGTTTGACAATCTTTCTGTGATGCATAAAGCTATCAGCATTTTATCCTAATTTATCAGAAAATTAAAAAAGTATATCACTAACTAGGGACTTATAAGAGTTTTTCTTTCTTCTGATATATAAATGACTTTGTGTTTCTGATCTTCACCACTGACAAAAAATGTTGGCACAAGTTTTTTTTTTTAATCATATCATAATATCAAAATCATATCAAAATTAAATTTAAAACAATTTCAAGAGACAATTTCAGAGCTTTTTTTCACCCAAAAACAACCACAAACTATAAAGTGATATTTTAGCATCTAAGTCTCTGGGGTTTTTTCTTAATACTTAATCATCCCATGACACTCAAAAAATCAGATGTTATCAGTGATATGATCTATGCATTTATTACAACATTTATGATGAATGTACCACTTTTGTTGAATTCTTTTTACCTTTCTGACAATCTTCACCTGCAGCCTTTGATGATTAGTACAAGGAGATGGCCATTTTTGCGATGCATGATGGTCTGGCATCTGTCTTACCACTTATTAAAGGGAAAGGGGAGGGGTTGGTGGGGCAAAGGTTTGTCCTCATGAAAGCTTATCCCTCACTGCCCTGCTGTCCCCTCATAGCCCATGGTACTTTGCATCCTGAGGTGAGATGTTCCTTGAGGTTGTTAGCCATAGAGAGAGCCAGACCTGCGCTAATGACTGTTTGACTGGGTTACAAGAGACATTAGGATGGACACTGGGCCTGACTGTCTTATAAGGGTCAAGGGATATGGCAACAATATAACATGAGCCTGAGGTCAGCATGCCTAATGCCAAGCATCAGAGGGGTATAAAGTCACCGGGCGCTGGACTCTGGCACAGTAAAACCATATCCTCTGCAGAGATGAAGTTCCATCTAACACCTTTGGGATGAGTTAAAGTGATGTTCATGATGCAGAACTAATCATCTAACATCAGTACCTCAGTAGTGTAAAGCCTAACTAGAAAACTAGAGGGTGTTACTGTAGGAGGGACAAACTCCATCAATTATACTCCTCCAAGAACAGCCTTGATCTCAAAAAACAAAAACATTACAGTTTTGTAAATACTGATAGCATCCAGGAAATACTCAGATAAGATTTTATACTGTTATCTGTCCTGCTCACCATTACTGTATCATAATGGGCTGTTGCTGGAAATGGACATTGTCAGATAAAAGGACGGCACTGTGTCATAGTATGAATAGACTTGCTGTCTTTTTTTGCCCTTCATTGGGCCAAAAATTTAAATGTTAAAATGCCAAATGTCTATGGTCAAAACGTCTCTCTCTTTTTCAGTTCGCTTGCTCCCGCACAGCAGATATCTGTGGAAAATTCCACTCTAATTATGCTGATTTATGGAAAATGTCACTCTTGTCCTCAGGAAAATTAGGGTTTGTTTATGGAATTTGGACATGTTTCCTAGGAAAATACCTCGTTGAAATAGAGGGAGAAGAGTGCCATCACACACCCGAAAATAATCATCAGTTATTCATGATGAAATAAATATCAATTACATTTATGATTGAGTTACTAGTGTTTGGAGATTCTATGGTCATATTATCCCTAATGTTTATGTGGTGTGAGGAAAGGAAAAGTAGGTAGGAGAGGTGTTGAATGACCCTTGCGATCTTTATTTAGAGGTAGAGAAGGACAAAGGCCAAGTTGTGCGTCATTTGACTCTTGTTTGATCTCATTCATGCACGCACACTTCCTCTAATGTTACCGCTTGAATCTGCTCCACTTCTATTCTGACCAGCACATTTCCACAGAGATGCACTACTGAAATAGAATGCATTACACTGAATATCCAGTTTCACTGCGTCTAGCATATCTCCCAGTCTATACTGACAGTATAAATAATGACTGTGCTTAATCCATCAGTGGAATGCAATAATGGCACATATTTTGCATCTGACTCTGTTGAAGCTCTCTCCATACATCTGGCTTAGTGTGACTAGGTAAATAAAAATCAATGAGCTGAGACAAAAGATTCCTCTAATCTCTTCCACCCATCCAGATAGCATTTTAATCTTGTTTAATCCAGTGCTTGAACGAGATGCTTTATGTAGTAATTTAATCTGAGGTGTTTTTCATTTTGGGAAATAGCATGAATCAGTAGAATATACAGTATCTGGGTATGTGGGTTTGACCTTGTTGTGGTGGGTGTGGATGTGTGACAGACAAAACATGGACGTGTTCACATCACTGATTATCTGTTAGACTGGTTTGTGCCAGCCAGGGAAGCGTAGCCAAAACTTTAACACAAAATCCAAAAAACAAAAGGAAATGTCTACTTCAGGACATGTTCTTAGACATTTTGTCATATTGTGCTTTTGAGAAATGCACTGAATTCACTCAGCACAGTTGCTGCTGAAAGTGAGCAGCATGTATGTAGAATCAAGTAAATGAAATGCATCCTTTTTTAATCTAGGCCTTGTAAGTTGCTCATGTCAGGGTCTTTTGGTACAGGTTACTGAAGCAGTCAGGCAGTATTGAACAACATTATAAGCAGACAGTTTTTTGCTGACTCACCATCTGACCAGTGGTTTCTTTTTAGATAGCATCCAGCCTACAACTTGCAACACATACTCAGCTGTAAAAGTAATTCATGTATGATCCACTTTGTAGTTCGATTAGTAGTGTGATTACAAACCGCAGTCTATCTGTTTCTCGTATACTTTGTTAGCTGTGTACTACATACTCTGCACACTTTCACCAGCAGGTATTATTTAGATGGTGCATAGTGCATTTTAGCACTGCAATGACATAGACTTGGTAGTGGCGTGCATGTTGTGCTGGTTTGAATGGATCAGATACACCAGTGCTGCTGGAGTTTTACTGTCACTGCTGGAATGAGAATAGTGGTGAACGTCTAAGGGTCCTGCCAACCGAAGAAAAGGTTTAAAAGGAGGCTAACAACAAAGTCTGCAGAGAAACAAATGGGCTCCTGTCTGTAACTGACGCTTATGCCTATGACCTGGCTAATAATAAATGAAGGTTCAAACTTCAAGCTAGTTTGGGGGTCATACTTTTATCATAGGTCATAGTTTTAAAAATAAAGGTGTCGTAGATTTCTTTGGAGCAAGGCCATGAAAGAAACATTTCTTGGAGAACCTTTCCCATGGATGTTTATTTAAAGAACCGTTTTTGTAAATGAGATGTGACAGTGTGAAGTTTAATGGACCATGTTGTAATGTAACAGCTCTACAGCAATTTAATGTCCAAGGCAGCCAAGAATGATTTATTTAAGGGTATTTCTTTCATCATTTCCTGCGAATTACACAAATAGAATGTATTTCTAAAAAATGACTTCATCATTGGCTGAAATCACCCTTTAAGAATTCAAGCAGCCTCATAGTAATTACAAGGAACAGCCCCATATTCATCACAAGCGGTTTAAACATGACTTTTTAATGCATCAAAACAGCAGAGCGGATTTTTTTTACACATACGACCATAATGTGTTCTAATGATAATGCATATGATCTAGGTCTTAGCCTAAGTGTCTGCTTATTTGATTTCTATGGTTTCATCAGCACAACGGAAGTATCACATTGCAAGGGTTCAGATATTTCCATCACAAGTCACAGCATATGTATCTTTCGGTATCCTGACCTTTAAATGAGCTTGAACACTGTTTTGCAAAGGTGTGTCTCGTTAAACAAGTGCTGCCCTTTACATTGTGTTAACACTCATGAACTAACCAATGAAAACGGTCAGAATGTATCTGTGGGCTTTTGACAGGCAGTATATTGAACTTGTTGGGTTTAGGAACAGCTCTGCACTACGTACAAGCCTCGTGCTATTGAGCTGAGAATTAGTTATAGGCTATTAATATAATTGCCATTTCCTGTTTAGGGACTTCCTCTGCATGCGGTGTAGATAAGTGAGATACCAGTGAATTCATGGCGTGTTCACATTCGCACACCAAATCTTAAATATAGCCTTGAAAGAGTGATCTAACAGCAGTCCAGCAATAGCCCTCATAATGTGACTGCTCTGGTTCTAAATGCAGTTGTGTATGCGTACAGTGATATATATATATATATATACACACACACACAGTATATAAAATGTATAACTTGGCATAAGAAAGAAAGAATGTCCTTAACCCTCTGAGGTCTAAATAGCATTCTCAATTAGCAGCTCAATTTTTGCATCTCATCTTAAATTCGCCTTTCAGCATGATTCAACATGTAACCCATCTGCTTCATATCAAAATGATCAGAAGATTTTCATCTCTCTATATAATGAGAAACTGCTGCTGCATCAACATCAGCAGCTTCAACTTTCGTTTCACATGTATCTGTGATGTTGATTTCACATGTGTCTACAATGTCGACTGAATGGTTTCTAGCGTGATGACGTGTGGAGTGTTCAACTGACAGTATCACCGTTAATACCAATACTGGTGTCTGTGCAACACTAGAAAAATGTTAATGTTATTTGCTGTGGTGTCTCAAATCATTTCCTTTGGACCATTTTCATAACATGTTCACACAGTGTAAAAGCTGTTCTTTCATTGGTGCATTACAAAAATGCATTATGCATTAAGTGTGAGGTTGTGTGTGATTTTTTTTTTTTTTGTGTGTGTGTTTGTATGTGTGTATATCAGCGGTATTAGGAGTCATGTATAGTGAATAACTGCTTGGTAATTGTCAACCTCAACTCAATGGCTATGTCTTAAAGACTTGTATACAATAGATTGAGTGTAAATGATCATGACTTCTTGTTCCATATTAAATGTTGATCGTGACTAACAGTGAATGACTGTGAGTTGTTGTGTTGTTATAAAACTTAGCATGCTAACTGGTAGCCTCTTGGGTCAGATGTGATTGTCAAAGGAGAATAGATAGATAGATAGATAGATAGATAGATATCATATCATATCTAGACAGATACAATACATATCTAGTAGCAAATTTGACACTGCCCCCAAAAATCCACCCACTGTTTAGCTTGAATGCAAGTCTGATTTCCTCTGTTCTGATGAAATTCGACTTGACGTTCACTCTACAGCTAATGTATCATTTGCTGTAACAGAACTGTGTATCCTTTGTGTGAAGCAAAGGTAATGGGGGCTCTTTTAGTCATGTTAAATTGCATTTTATCCATGAATTATTGACATTCTTTAGCTTGACAGACAGAGAATGCATTTATATAGACGTAATAATCCATTAATAATTAGATTTCTGCAGTTTTCAAATAGTCAATTT
Organism: Prochilodus magdalenae; assembly: GCA_024036415.1. Classification (NCBI taxonomy): domain Eukaryota; kingdom Metazoa; phylum Chordata; class Actinopteri; order Characiformes; family Prochilodontidae; genus Prochilodus; species Prochilodus magdalenae. The sequence continues at coordinate 196,208 of JAMWET010000119.1, read as the reverse complement.
CTTTGACTGGATTAAGGACAAAAATCTAACTAAGAAATCCAATAAAGAGAGCTGAATTTTAGCTCAGTTATGGGATTTCTCTGTGATAGACTCTGATAGTCTAAATTTGAGAAATCAGAGTCCCGGAATATGCATGCATTGTTTTCTGCAGCAAACTCAAAATGACTGTTTTGACCTCTTTGAGCAACCAACTACATACTTGGTAAAATTTAAGAAATTAAAAGTTCTTCAAGTTCTAGATGATGTTCATATTTTCTGTTGAAGTGGCATGTTATGTCCTGACTTTTGAGTTTAAATGACTTTGTAATGTTGTACTTTTAAATGTGAATTTACTGGCCGGCTGCAAAGCAGTGTACACAATTATTGCCTGGCTCATGTAGACCCAGAGTTTCCCCTTCCTGATTTTTTGCAGTTATAGGATTATTAAGTGCATGTAAATAATGCACTCAGTGTTGACAATCGTACCATCGCTACCTTCACAAGATGCTGGATAGATTACATTTTACACTGTCCAGAGACATTCTCATCAGGCTAGCTAGTTAGCTAATAACTACTTTGTGGCTTTTCTGAAAGCTTTCCTTCACTATTGCAAGTTTGCAGTTAATGGAGCCCTGAAACCTTGTGGTTGCTGCACATTATTAAGGTCGGACCACACTAATATAACTAATCTTTATGAAGCCCCAAGGCTCTGGAGTCATCATCGAAAAATCAGCAAGATATCTTATTCAGTTAAGATAGAAGTCTGCTATATTTATTTGGCCTATTTATAACATTAAGCACTAACTTGAAACACGAGATCCTTGTGGAATCTGTGCCATGCTGTCATGTAGTCTACCTAACACACACTCTCACAGGCATGCACCCACACACTGGCATCTGCCCTCAGTCTGGTTGCAGGACTCGGAGCACATGTCACAGTTGACTGCTGAAGCCGCTGATGCCAAGTGAGGCCAAGATGACGGACCGCTGTTAAATACACAGCTGCGATACAAGTCACTCAGCACACTGCTGTGCCGTCTGCTCCGATTCTGGAGAAGCAGCTGTCTCTGTAGGAGATGACATGGTGTATCTATCGTTATTGTTATAAAGGACTTTGTGGTAAACTTTCCTATGGATCGTAGTTCTTCCAGAACTCTGACCACTTGCGTGCTTTAACCCCTTGAACACAAGGATATTAACCAGTAATTATTATGAATGACTAGGAATGTAAAAATACAATAAATAAAGACAAATGATGACTAATTGTCATTGCACAGTAAAACCGGGAGGCTGCTGGTTTGTATTCATCTTTTATTAGGTTTATTCAAATAGTGCAGTAATATGAATAGGATATCCATTCTTCATGAAGCATCATCAGATCTACATAATGTACATTGTCACAGTTTTCTGCTTTTACATCAATTTGAATAACTCCCTAACTAATAAGTCATTAGAAGGATGAACTGAAATATGGGCACTTCTACAGGTCTAGATGTCGAGAACAAACAAACAACTAGGCGCGACGCTAGCAGAGCAAAAAGACAAATGAGCTTTATTGTATAAATCAGAGACTTTACACAACTACAGAAACCGAGTCAAGTAAAACAGGTGAGGGTCGAAATCCAAGAAGGCAGATGAGAAAGCAGACTGAACCAGAAGGGAAAGCCAAGTAAAGACAAAGGGACAGAAATAAGGTCAAATACCGGAGAAGCTAACAACAGGTACACAACAGCTAACAACAGGCAAACTAATCCCAAGGGTGAAAACGAAAGGAGAGGTCAAAGGAAGAACAAGATCAAAGCCAGAGATCAAATATGTAGTAGGTAGACTCAGAGTTGCAAACAGGAGTTTGGCAAAACTTCTCAAAGTGTGAGTGTTTGTGTGTGGCTTAAATACAGGAAGTAAGTGATTTTTGACAGCTGTGGCTGAAACTCAGGTGACCTAGAGCGTATCTGATTGGATAATGGATGTATGTGGGTATCATCTGAGATCCAATTTTAATGATGGCAGCCAGACCTAACTCGCTGAAGAGCTGTGACCATATCATAGTTCTTTTGTGAATGTTAAAAGGAGGTTAAGAAAAGTCTAGCGAGATTTTAATTGATTTTAAATATGTTAAAAGTTTAGCACAGCACAAACAGAATGGTTAGTTAGTGTCATAACAGACTTTAACATATACATTGGTTGTTAAATGTGTTAAGCTAATGTAATTTATGAAGCATGTTTTGCTGAATGGCAGAATGCTACTTTTTCCCATATGTGTGACCTAAATCTTCAAATACATAAAAAGAAAATTCTGAATTACAGCATTTCAATTGTAACTGCACTGTATAAATGCCAAATTAAAATGTTATTGAATTAATATTGTTGTTGATTAGTCAGAATTATTAATCATTAGTTGTTTAGTCATAAATCATTAGTCCTTTTTATTTAGGTCTATGCCACACTTATATGTCGTGCCAAAACATTGTGCTTTGAAACAACTTTATTTTTATTCCAGAAACATGCATTGACTTACTTAAAGAGTGCATGGACAAAAGTGTGGAAGAATCTAAACTAGATGTCCCTGGGTTTGCAGAAACGCAAAGTATTTTTTTTGTTCATCTTCACTATTAATGTAGTGTGTATATGTTACCTTTGTGTTCTATTTGATACATTTAAAATGTACATATTCATGCTAAAGGGGACCTGTTATGCTTTTCTTCTGTGTTATGTGGCTTTTTGTGTATGTAAAAGATCTATAAAGTTACAAAGCTCATGCCCAAGGAAGAAATACACTCCTATAGAAAACACTGTTCTCTGCCTCCTGAAGTGACTCTTTGGAATTCCAGCCCTTTTCTCTGTTACAAGATGACACCGCCTTATAACACAATTCTTACTGCCCACCTACCGACAAGTTCACCACACCCTCACACAACACAGACAGACAAAAAAACAAAACAAAAAAAAAAAACACCTTATCACTATGAAACTATGAAAGGTCTACCAAGTTACTTGACCTGACTTTCAGCATCATACTCTGACTTAAACTGGGCTCACTGAGAGGCAGAGCTTAAAGACACAGGTGCATTTCAGTTAAAGGGTGACTACAGATAAAGCATGTAAATCTAGTACTGATACCAAAAATATAATCATTACAAATGAGCATAGCAAGTCCTCTTTTAAAAAAAATAAATAATAAAAAAAAAAATATATATATATATATATATATATATATATATTTGAAGCTGTCTAGCAAACCCAATATATTAGGACATGCAAATTTGAGATTGCAGAATTACCTTAAAATGAAAAGTATAGGATTGTTGTCCACTTCTAGTCTCTCTCTTTCTGTTCAATAATCACCCTTTCTATTTCATGCATTATTTTGCACCTTGTAATATTATGCACAGAAATCCATGTATGGTGTGCTGTTTTTGTTTAACCTGATGGTCATTCAAAAAAAAGTAACTCTGACAGGGCCTTTTTCTGTAGTGTTTGGTGTAAACTCTTGGCTGTTGTACTTCTGTCCAAGTTTTACTGAAATGGTCAAATTCTGGTTTGCAGAGCACCACCATGTGCATCACAGTGTTCTGAGACTCTAATGAAAACTCTATGGAGAATTGGTGGATTAGTATTGCTGGCTATGTTTCATAACAAAGTCTGTTTTGGTGGAGTTTGTGTGTATGTGTGTTTGTGGGAGAGCTGGGTTAAAGCAATTTCTCTGTGGTTCTCTCTCAAATAAATGTCAATGTATGCTATTACGCAATTTCTGCTGTCCACAGCTGATTACCAGAAGGCCACAAGCAGTACAAAACACAAGTATTTGAATTTTCATGACTTCACACACACACACACACACACACACACACACACACACACACACACACACACACACACACACACACACACACACACAATACATGATGATCCATGGCTGTGGCCTTGCCAGCATTCATATTCTCAGAAATATCGTTCTTAGCCTCTACATGTTCCAAGTAGACATGCTGAAGCTCTTAAGTTAAAGGAGTATTAAGTCCAATTAAGACTCTTGTATTTTTTTTCCTTAACTGGGCTCTGTCCCAGCACTGGAACATAACAACAACGGCTTGTCAGACGCAACAACTCTACAGGGCGGTTTATGGCTTTCTCTGGCTTCTCGTAAACGTGGAGTTCATTTACAGTGCTCGTCTCTGGCACACACAGGCAGTAAATGTTTAGATGCCACTATGCTCATCTGAAGGCACTCTACAGTCGCTGTTGACTTGCTGACTGGAGCTCAATTGCTTCAGTCTCAGGGGATAAAGTAGATTGAAAACAGTGAGATAGAGAGGCTCTCACCATCACTGTACCTCTGTGTGTGCATTTCCAAGTACAAGTGCCCTCAGGTGGCTATTGGGAGTACTACACTTGGTTCCTTGCATGCAGCACTCCTTATCTGAAGAAAGACGCAGCATCCAGCTACAGCAGCTGTGAGAATTAGAAGTTACAAGCAACATCACACTTGTACCTCTGCTTTAAACTTGAGGAAGAGAAAAGGTAAAAGACTCGTAATAGAATGTGGTTTCTGTCTACTGTTAGTTGGTTAGATAGAGTTACATTTGTGTTTAAATCCTGTGTACCTGTCTTTCGGTAAGGTACCCAATCCTCAAACTGCTCCTCTGTCTGCAACTGCATTATAGATGCTGAAGCCCAGGGATTCAGCACTGACCAACCACATTGCCAGTACCCTCTTAAAGCATCGTTGTAGGGCTACAAGCAGCAATGGAGAAACTACTTCTGCTTCTACTGGTTGGGAAACAGGCAAGTCACTTCTAGTCATACATCTATACCTGATGGTAATCACTGAACATCAGTAAACAGCCCCACAGTTCGGCCAACTTTAATGTATATGTTCAGTAATGTCTATTCAATAGTAACGTCCATACAAAACTTATTTATGCATTCTCAACTCTCTCTTTCATGAGTCTGGCGCTTCCCATGAGCCTCTGCGTGCCCATGGTCGGTCATATATGTGTGTGTGTGTGTGTGTGTGTGTGTGTGTGTGTGTGTGTGTGTGTATATATACAGTGAGTCCAAGAAGTATTTGATCCCTTGCTGATTTTCTTCGTTGGCCCACTAATAAAGACATGATCATTCTATACTTTTAATGGTAGATGTATTCTTACATGGAGAGACAGAATATTAAAAAGAAAATCCAGAAAATAAATCTAAGGAATATATATTAATTGATTTGTATTTCATGGAGTGAAATAAGTATTTGATCCCTCTTGCCAAACACACTCAATACTTAGTGGCAAAGCCTTTGTTTGCAAGCACAGCGGTGAGACGTTTGTTGTAGTTAACCACAAGTTTAGCACACACACCAGGGGGAATTTTGGCCCACTCTTCTTTGCAGATCCTCTCTAAATCATGAAGGTTGGTGGGCTGTCGCTTGGCAACTCTGACCTTCAGCTCCCTCCATAGATTTTCGATCGGATTGAGGTCTGGCGACTGGCTGGGCCACTCCATGACCTTAATGTGATTCTTCTTGAGCCAATCCTTTGTTGCCTTTGCTGTATGTTTAGGGTCGTTATCATGTTGGAAGACCCAACCACGGCCCATTTTCAGATCCCTGGCAGAGGGGAGGAGGTTGTCCCTCAGGATTGTGCGGTACATGGCTCCATCCATCTTCCCAGTGATGCGGTGAAGTAGCCCTGTACCCTTGGCAGAGAAACACCCCCAAAACATTATGCTTCCACCTCCATGCTTGACGGTGGGCACAGTGTTCTTGGGGTCATAGGCAGCATTTTTCTTCCTCCACACATGGCGGGTGGAGTTGAGGCCAAAAAGTTCAATTTTGGTCTCGTCTGACCACAAAACCTTCTCCCAATAACTTGGTTCATCTTTCAAATGATCATTGGCATACTTGAGGCGCGCCTCCACATGTGCTCTCTTCAGCAGGGGTACCTTTCGGGCACTGCAGGATGTGAATCCATTGTTGCGCAAAGTGTTGCCAATTGTTTCCTTGCAAACTGTGGTCCCAGCTGCCTTCAGGTCATTTGCTAACTCCTGCCGAGTGGTTGCAGGACGATTTCTGACCGTTCTCAGCATCATTGCCACCCCACGAGGCGAAATCTTCTTTGGAGCACCGGGCCGAGGTCTGTTGATTGTCATGTTATACTCTTTAAACTTTCTGATAATTGCACCAATAGTTGTTACTTTCACATCCAACACCTTACTAATCTTTTTGTAGCCCATTCCAGCTTTGTGAAGGTCAACAATTCTGACTCTGAGGTCCTGTGACAGCTCTTTGGTTTTACCCATGTTGGAGACTTGAAATCTGTGTGATCTGTCTGATTCTGTGGACAGGTGTTTTTCACACAAGTGATTAGTGAGAACAGGTGGCTTCAGGTCAGGTAACAAGTTGATTGGGAGTGTCTAACTGGTCTGTAAAAGCCAGAACTGCTAATGAATACTAAGGGATCAAATACTTATTTCACTCCATGAAATACAAATCAATTAATATATATTCCTTAGATTTATTTTCTGGATTTTCTTTTTAATATTCTGTCTCTCCATGTAAGAATACATCTACCATTAAAAGTATAGAATGATCATGTCTTTATTAGTGGGCCAACGAAGAAAATCAGCAAGGGATCAAATACTTCTTGGACTCACTGTATATAAATATACACAGTTTGGCCAACATTAATGTATATGTTCAGTAATGTAATAAAATTATAAAAAATAAAAAATAACTAATCTAATCTTATCCAATCTAACAGTCTATGATTCCAGTTAGGGGTTACCTCTACAAATATTTCCTAGCACTTAAGACCCCAACCCTAATCCGTACAAAATTAGATGCCTACAGTGTATATCAAATCTTATAGCTTCAGTGAAACTTGTAGAAAACGTTTGTGCTGTTCTGGCAGTTTCACAATGAAGAATACATTTTTTTCATCCCTTCTCTGAGGCTGCACTTTATGGATGATTACATGGCTAATTCACACAACGCTTCCCGTATGCTAGTCGCTTTGCTCAGCTGTATGACTAAAGTAAAGAGTTTAATGAATTCCATTACGATAGCCATGAGCATTTCCTGTAACATCAGCATTAATAACCCAACAGTCCAGTCCTTTTAGTCTTGCTCTAAAAGCAATACCCATCGGATGAGTCGGAGGGTTACTGAAAATGAGTGAGTGCATGTGGACTGTCTGCCTTCATGTTTTTCAGGAACAGCTAAGCTCACATCAGATAGGAGAAGCCTCCATCTCCTTATCCCGTTTACTGCTATAAACGCTACACCAAGCATGGGAAGGGCACTCAGGAACAATAGATCCGTTCAGAAGGTTAAATATAGCTGAAGAAAGTATGTGCACATCCGGATGAGTGTGTGTGTGTGTGTGTGTGTTCGTGAATATGAATAGCACTGCATGTCTAGGAAAAAAGACAACAAATAAGCTACCGGTCCCTTTTTTTGGCTTGCAAGTCACCGGTTTACTGGTGGAGTCTGCGGGAGGCGTCCAGCATCCTCTTCCTCACTCCTCTTCCTCAGACTTTTGGCACAGCACTCTTCCTGGCGTCTCTGTATTCCCGGATCCTTCTCATTCCTGAAACAAGAAAAGTCACGTTTTCTGTTTTCCATACTGGTAGTTAATGGATGTCTCACCTACCCTCAAATGAATAGGTAAACATCCTGGATTTAGCATAGTAGTGTAGAAGTAGTAAGAAGTGTTACTGGTGTAGACATCTTTGTACAGTATAGAAAAATTTCAAACTTCAGTGGTTGAATACAGAAGATTTACATATATCAGTCTTAAAGGCATGGTAGCATTTTAAGGGATACATCAAGAGTGTATGTGGTATATCAGGATATTTACTTTTTCATAATGAAAAACATCTATCTGTAAAACCACACTAACTTAAAGTTAACTTAGAGTTAAAATGAATGGTAATTGATCTTATTCTATGAAGCAGTTACTATACACCTCTGTGTATGTGTGTAAGTGAATAATATGAAAAAAAGAGAAAGCGATCCAGGTAAATGTCAAGAAATATGGTTCACTGGTCCAGGAGGGTCAGAGTATATCTCTCTGCGGTGCAGTTTTATAATCCATCGCAGTTTTCTGACCACTCTCTGACCCTAATTTTGGCTCTCCAGTCACTTTATGTCCTCACAAGCACTTTCACACACTCCATCATCGGTCTGGCTCATGGGTTCCCAGTTTCTTCACACACCCGGTGCCAGACAGCTGGGTAGATGTGCCATGAGCTGAGCCCTCTCTTTGTATCCAGAACAATTTAGAAGAAGTGTTGACGTAAGTTTGTGTGTGTGGGAGAGAAAGTGTACCAAGTAAAGCTTCACTGCACGTTTTGACCAGGGAAGACAGATGATTTTAAGGAAGAGCGTGTAGTGATGGCATGCGTTCAAAAGCAGGCCAGTGAGTATTAATGATAAGAGTTTGACCCTGAACTCAGTGTTTGTACGTGGTGCATGAGTGAGTAAGGAGTGTGGAGCTATTCCCAGTGCATTAATGAATGGGGGAAATTGACAGTGAATTGAAATGAAGGGAACTAGGATATAAAAAAGATACCAGAGGGAAAACATCAATCACGTTTTTACACCTCTAAATCAGAAATGCAATATAAAAACATTACTCACCATGTCCATTTCTCAGCTCTCTGTTCCATGTTTCTATCAGAACTCAACAGCTTTTCTGAAATAGGGAGAAAAGCAAACTGACTGGCAGTGACTGAACTGAGCTTTTGCAAGATTTGGAGCAAGTACCACCTTCTTCCTTTGCTGTGTCCTGTACAAACATAATTTTCCTTTATACGACATAATTATGCGACTTGATTACATGACTTTGGGACAATTGTTTATTTCAACGCTAATTCTTGAAGCACCCCGTTCAAGGAAAATCAGCTTAGTTTGAGGATTTCTGAGTGCATTCTTCCAATAAGACCATCCTGCTTACTGGAGCCCTACAATGTGACCCCGCTTAAACTCTTCTCTAAGGCATACTTTGTCTGCAAAGGAAGCTACCAAAACCACAGCACAAGCCAAAATGGAACAGGACGATCTTATATAGTCAGTCAGGTACAGAGGCCCGCCCTTTCTTAAATAACATCTTGCAGCCAAATGTGAAAGATGAACCATTCTCATGTCTCACAAGGTCAAACCTGCCCACCAAGTTTCATTCCTATCAGTTGATTCCTTCTGGGTGCAGTTGTTTGTTTGACAATGAGTGTAATTTAAAAGAAGATACTGGAGAAAACATATTGTTTGGGAATTGGTATTGTTATTGAAAACTTCGTCTGATACTTAGCCCTACTTGAAATAAACTTGCTCTGATTGTCTTGGCTCCTGTGCCATGTTTTCTTTAAGAGTTTACCAAATAGACCACAGCACAAACACACACATACACACAAACATACCTATTACTGCACAGACTAAGCATACAGACAGGGCAGTGGCCAGCTAACTGGACATTAGGCTGTGACACAATGTCCCTGGGGTGAGTGAGTTAGCTTTCTGGACTGTCTGCATGGTAGACTGTACACAACTACTTCCTCCACCCACTCACACACTCAGATATTGTTTTATAGAGGCTATTTTTTTAACTACATACAAACTATACAGAGCTGCTTGGAATAAAAAAAAGACATTTCCTTTACCGCTGCCTGATACATTTAATTTCCTGTCGATAAACATGTCAGCAGGTAACAGACTACATGTAATGTGGATAATGTTGTCTGTGGCAAATGAGTTCACAGCGCAGTTTCCACACATCCATTTGAATTACTAAACTAAAGCCTTATTTGTGTGGTATTAGTTTAGCATAAGGAGGCGGGGTAATGTCTTTTTTATTGGTGTTTCTCAGTCGTTTTAATCATTTCCGAATGCCCCACGTCAGTCATTGTTTTTTTTAAATGACCATTACCGTGGCATCTTTTAACTTTCCATAAAATAGGCTGTAACCCCAGACTGTATTCATCCTCTGTGAAATAACACTTGGAATTTTAGTGTAAGAAGTGTTTACTGGTATTCTTTGTGGCTAAAATCCAGTTATGTACTATTACTGTCCTGTCTCACGTGTATAATTCCAAGCATGCATAATTATATTAAACAAGTTTGATTTTATGGGGAGATCATGAAGGATCAGAGTTTGCAATTATAGGAAATGAAAAGGAAAAGTGTTTTTCAGGCAGGGGAAGAAATGTCCAAATGTCCTGTGATTAAATAAATGATTCACTGCATTGTGAATATTGTATTTGGTTGTGGTAAAATACATAAATACCAAACTAAATGTTTTGATTTTTTCTACACTTTTTGGGATAAACTGAGCACATAAACCGGGTCGTCACTCCCATCTCTGTCATTTATCCTGAATTCTTATCGTGTGAATGGGTCATAAATATTACAGCCGTCCAGTGGCCAGTGTGCGAAATACCCCCCTGGTATCCGGCAGGTCCCATGTTGGCTGGCTATTCCAGTGTTGGCAGGTTGCTAACTCACTCTCCGTAGTGCTGATGATGTTTCGATGTCAACAAAATGTTTGGTTTAACCGTTAGAAACACTCTTTCCTGGTTTGGTTATGTGCTCTTCCACACATTAACAGAGATCTTCCACGTCTTCTCTTTTCTCTTGTCATTGAGAAATGAGTTCATTCTTTCCACCTGTTTTCTGGGAAGCAGAGCAACTTCTCAGACTGACAAATATGCTATCACATACTGGAAAGTTTTTCAGAATGATCCTGGTCTTTGTTAAAGTTGCTACACTGTGAAGGTCTGGCTGGGCGGACCAGTTTGTTACAGTCCCATCCTAAGGCAGAGCAATGCTGCATCTCTGGATAGTTAAGAATACCAGAGACTGAAGCGTGCTGATTTGGCTGAAACTGCTAAATAATCCCCCTTGCCTAAATGTGTACTTGAGTGCCTATTGTATCCTGAAGCAGGGCATAACCTGATAATACGTTTATTAGCAAGGGCCGACCAGAGTTAATATTTTGAAATACCAAAGGGGTTTGTCCTGGATCCTCCAGGACCCCCTGTATTTCACACTTTTTGCATGGTAAACCTACAACCCCATTGTCCCATGGAGAATTAGCACTGTATAAGTGGGATTTAAGCTAGTTCATTCATTAAACAATTTAGCCTCGATATGTAAATTTTTTCTTTATGATAAATGCAATTAGTCTATGTAATAAGGGAGTGAAGCTAGACCCATTCACTATTAAATGCTCACATATTGTAAAAAGCAGCTGCATTTTTTTCAAATGAAATGGAAATGCATTCTTTTGATATGGTGGTGAGAGTATGTTCCTTTGTGCTCATTTCTGCAGGATTGTTCTGCCCTAGATTATGAAACCAAATAGATCTAATATGAAACCTACGTCAGAAATAGCCCTAAAGTAACCAATGTAGATTACATGTGTTTCAGTGAGTCATTTGTTTTTAGTACAGGATTGAATTTCTTAAGTAATCTCCTATTGTTATTGAAATGTAATTAGATTAACTCAGCCATGCCCTCTTCTTTGCTGTGCCTGCCGTTCTAGTTCTGTTTGAAGGGTGAGCTTTTGTTTTTTGCAGTGTTAGCAATGAGAAGGATTCTGTGTCTACAGTACTGTGTGACCATTTAAAGAGAATTCACCAGTGCTTTTATTATCGGTAGAAAATGTACCAGCAACCTGTTTGTTCCCCTCATAATCATGTGGTCACTTTTGTTTACTTGGCCATGAGGCCATGTTGTCAGTTCTACCTGACCTCTGGGAACAGGAGGTGCACTCTGCTATTGACTGAAGGTTCTCTGCCTTATAACAACTCCTAGGTCTTATCTGACCTGAACCGCTGAGAGATAAGTTCATAAACAGCACTCGCAGCACACAGTCGGTCATTATTAGGAACGAAAACACACACATGTCAGGAGAAGCTGTAATATATTGTAAATAGTGTGATGGTATAAACTGTTGTCAGAGGTTGTTAATGATCACTCTGGTCACTTCTCCTGTAATTGTACCAGGCACACAGATCACTTGAGACTGTTTGGAAAGTGTCCAATCTCTTGCCATTAACTGATGAAAATGTAAATATTTCTGAATGGTGACAAGTAAGTGTTGTGACCATTGAGGAACAGTGTTTTGCGGTTGAATGACTATTTAATGTTAAGTTTAAAGTGAATGTTCTGTTTTTTTATACACTGGGATTACATACACACACGTGCGCACATGCACACACACACACACACACACACACACACACACACTTTGAGCCATGGTTTGGTACTTAGTAATATTTATTTGCTCTCATTTGTTTATTAATTCTTACCTCTGTATACATTCATCCCACTATACAGCTTGACTTACCCATCCAGACATTCATACATTGCCCCATCCATCATTTTCTTTCAAAGATGACAAAGACCCGTTGCTGCGCATTATTCCAGATGTTGAGTTGTTTACTCTGCCTCTAGGAGCTGTGTTTCTGTGGTTCTCTGTGTGTGTGGATGTGCGGCTGGTGGTTGCCACCCCCCCACCTCATACCCCCTGGACCCTCGGAGGCAGCAAGCAGAGCCAAGCCATCGCCGCCGAGATCCGTGATTTAGCACCGGCCAACAGAGAGGCTCCCCAAGGATTACATCACTGGGGCTTTAATCGCCGTAGTAACCGCTGCCAAACTGGCAGAGGTCCAGAAGAGAGAGAGAGGGGTGGGGGGTGGGGGGTGGAAACACCCTCTATGTGCTCTAATAACTAATGTTCACTGGCCTCAGCTGGGAAAACAGTTTCAGACCCCTTTGCTCTCTTTCTCTTTTTCTTCCATTATTAGGGAACGTGCATGTGGGCCCCCAGTTAAACAGCCTCAATCACTGGGTCACACGAAGCAAGAGAGATGATTGGAGCATGGGTTCTCTTTTTTTAAGAAAAAAAGAAAGAAAGAAAGAAAGATAAGCCTGGAAAAGCTGGCGTATGTGTGCATTCCACAGACTAAGAAATCTTTGGAGCGACACCTAATATTCTATTAAAAACAGCACAATAATAAGTCAAGCCAGAACACAAACAGGGAGAATGATTTAAACAGACAGCTGGGCTTGCACTTGAGTCTATACCACTACTTTATGATAAATCAGTGCTTTACCACATTATATGCAGTTTGGTGGCACAGCTCCCTCTTTTGAAATGTTTGGTGTGATGCTTTATTCTTGCAGCGATTTATTATTTAGGATTTTAAAGCATTGTTCATCAAAGTGTCTACCTTGGTATGAAGGGTAGGTCAAGGTTGATCAGAATTTAACAGGTAAAAAAGGATTTAACAGTTTTATTATCCAAACAATTGCTCCACAGGTGGCCTGAAAAAGCAATGCTGCTAAATTGCGATAAAGGTTTAAAGCAGTTTTATGCGTAAGTCTGACTAATGGCACAAATCCTACATCTGTAACACTCGACCTCAGGAGTACAATGCAAATGCAGATGATTTAATGAAAACGATAACAGGGAAATCAGTGGCTGAAAATGGCATGGCAAACCACAGGAGCAAGCAAAGATCAGGGTTGGAAAAACAGAAGAACAGAGAAAACTCGGCTCAATAAAGTCATGAGAGTGGCAATACCTTGCAAGGAGGCAGAGCAGGAGTCCAGGTATATAAAGGCTGGTCTAATGAGAGGATGTACAGCAGGTGCGAGTGTGGGAAGGAGTCAGCTCTCAGAATTTGGGAGAATCCGATCTCTGAGTGCAGGCACAGTGTGCGTCTCTATAGTTCACACTGTATTACAGTGCTACACTGTATTATGGCATTACTTGTTGTGGAGAAAGAAAATCTGAATAATTTTAAAAAATGCAAAGTAATAATTCTACTTATCTTACTGACACCTTCGCTCTGTATTTGGGACCAGCTTATTTCCTTAATTCCTAGAAAGGCTAGTGATACATAATACTACAGCAAACAAACAAGATAGACACGGACAAATTTGCTGCACACAAAGACCCCTTTCTTCCACTGTGACCCAAAATTCCTCTTGTACTTATATGTGGGACAAGGCATTATTCCCATAGCACTTTTGTAATACACACTCATTTACTAAAACATTTTGGAAAGCTAGGTGCTCCCAAACATTTGACAATCAGTGTATCACTGTTACTGGTATGTAAGCCATTGACTTTTTAGTACTGATAGCTGAGTAGCCCAGAAGAAGCTGAAATATATACTGTATGCACTGTAAAATAGCATGTGGTCAAGATTCTCTGCTTACCCTCATCTGTTTTACGAGACTCATGTGGATTCCCTAGGCGAGCCATACCCCTCAGGGAAAATAACTCTGTTTACACAAGAAAACCATCCAAGCAGCTCTGGACTGTAAAGATGGTGAGTGAGGTAGGCCTGCTAGTCTTATATTTTCACCGGATTCTCAAATACATTTTCTCTCTTCCAAATCTGTCTTTGAGACAGAGTGAGTGCGGACTACCATAGAGATGAAGTGAGTGGAAAGGTAGATGAACTGCTTATGATGTGACATCTGTGGAATCTGGGCCAGCTTGGCAGATGTGTTGACAATGTAGTGCGCACCTGATAGCATGATGATGTGCTTATAATCTAGCTGTCTCTGGGAGTGCTTTTTTTTGTACAAGATGTTTGGCTGACAGGCTCCCGGTTCTGTGTGTTTGTGTTTGTTTTTGTATATTTTCAAGGCAAGAAATCTTGCAGCTTTGGAAGAAAATACAGGACCAACATCAATGTCAGCACAGGATAAATAAGACTGGGCTTGCTTAATTTTTTTTTTATCCTTTACTTTCTTCCTGGCTTTATTTGAAACCAAGCTATTTATTTTCTGTTCTAAGATGGGATCATGTTTAGGATTTGGTTATGCTTAGAGGGAAAAAATGGCATGTACTTGGTTTTGTGTTTTGGAGCTCAGAGCCTTATAGGGCTTCATATGTTATTTTATATCAGCTATATTTTTGCATTTAAAATTTTATGAGCATTAAAGTAGTCCTCATATTTCAAGTCTTGGTTGGAATCATGTAATGGAAAAATGTCTAATCTAATTTCTTTTTCTCTGTGGTATCTACAGAGTTATAGCCAAATGAGTTCTCCCATTGGGAGCAAGAGCTGGGCTGAAGGCAGAGCATGTTAAAATAAATACCAACATAAATAATAAGCATAAGTGAAATCGACCAAACCATATTGAATGGTTGGGACAAATTTCACAAGAAAAACATCACCTTGGAAATCCTAGATATGTAACCGATTGTGCATACGAGCAGTAATTTAACTAGCACTAGCAATTTGGTTGGTGTAGCTCAGCGGATAACACAACTACCCACCAGGAAGCCACTATTTCATGTGGGAGACTGGGGTTCGAATCCCAGTCTGGGTGACTATGCTGCTACACCAATAAGAGTCCTTGGGCAAGACTCCTAACACTACATTGGCCAACCTGTAAAATGAATAACCTTGTAAGTCGCTCTGGATAAGAGCGTCAGCTAAATGCCGTAAATGTAATTTAGAATGGAAAGCAGTGGCATTGGTCTTTTAGTAAGCTCTGAAGTAAGTTTTAACATGTATGCCTCAAACTGAAGGCCTAGCTCTAATAGTCACAATTCACCGTTGGGTTTAGGTTAGTATAGCCCTGTAAGGACGCAGTGTGTCTGCCTGAAACTGAAACAAGCCTGATGCATGTTGAGTCTTTAGATAGAGTTAGGCCTCAGTTGCTTTGTTTCTCTTTACAGTTAACTCCATCTGTCATTTGTGTCTTTACAAGTTTGGATATGTTAGGAAGGGGCCAATAGGCAGAAATGATGCATGTTATTGTGGCTTTAAAGACAATACCCTCCACCAGTCTGAAAATCTAGTAAAATGTCCCTGAGAATCAGTTCATGCTGTTAAATGAATGTTATCATTACAATACATTAGGGAAATTACAACCCAGCTGCACTTCTTACTTAGGCCATGTGGAACTGTTGATACATCTGGGATATGTTTTGATGGGTGACAGCTTCACTCCACTCCACTCCTTGAAACACAGCCATACTCATAGTTTAATTTACAAATAGTGAATAGCTGGACGCCTCAGTGAATTTCATCTGCCTTGACTTGAATTTCGTCATCGACTTGCTTCAGAGACAGATTCGGTTTAATAGGTGTTTGAACCAATGTTGAGTTAATGACTGTGGAACACTGACTAGGCAAACACTTGGCTAAATGTTCTAGAATAACAAGTTAAAATGGATCATATCATACGGCTGTCAGGTTTGCAATCTACTAGGGGTATGATCCTCCTTTGCTGTGCAAGCACGTAAAATTAATGATGACCTGAGGCGCCCTGTAGATCAGGAGATTTATACACGGCCCTCGGGGGTCTCAGTCTGTGAACTTGGGGAACTTTGCCCTTATACTTTTCCACTTCATAACAAAAGCACTTACAACTGACCTGGGCAGCTATATCATGGCAAGCTGACCACCTGTGACAGTGCCACATTGAAAAATGAGTGCCTAAGAATACGACTCTTTCTACTGGCACAATTTTTCTATAAATATTAACCATTTAATTTTTACAGTTATGTAATGTATTTGATCATTTATTATCATATAATCATATTTTATATGACATGATTATGAATATATGGCAGCCTTGGATGTGCTTGGTTGGTTCTTAGACAGACTGGGTTTAAACTGTTTGAACCTCAGATACAGAGGTGAGGGAATGAGTGTTGTATGCTGACTGGAAGACTTGGTTAAGATTGTGGTCTAGACCAAAATGTTCTTGATTAAGAAGTGAAAATGGACTGTGATGTCCATGTTGTGGTCAGGTACCTTACTTTGCTGGTTTGTTATCTGTGCAGTTAAATCACAATACGGCGGGCAGATTGTTCTGTGGTGAACTGATCAAATGAAGCATTTTTTCCTGACAGATAATCATTCTTTTCTACTGATAACTATATCAGCACATATCACACTGTGTATAAAGCTGGTGTGGAGTCATCATAGAGGGAACACTTTTTTCAGGCTTAATAGACATCTCACGGTGTTTATTTGCAGAAAAAGGTTTGTAGTTTTAATTTGGCAGGTTTAAACGTTTCATATATTATAAACCAGTAAATTAACAGTTTAAAGATTTGCTTTAAATTCTGTTAATTTCTTATTTTAAGCTCGTAACTATCGCCGACTAGTTTTAATCATGTCTGATCATCTCCCACAGCAGCGCTACATTGGTCTATAGAATGAAATGTTCCTGATTAAAGAGTAGGAGACCCTACTTGCGATGAGATGTCTTGAAGGAGGAAAGGGAAAAACTAGGGTGGATCTTTGTGGATCAGGTGGGCTGTTTTAATTTTTTATTTTTTTTTGGTGAATGCAATCTCAGTGGAAAGAATAGATTATTTAAACAACATAACTTTAAAAGCAAGTAAAAGCAAGACAACATAAAAGCTAGGTAGCTGGCTATTAGTTTGGCTCCTTTTCTCTGACGTAGGGGTGAAAACCTCCATTTTGTGCTAAAGAAAGCCTGAATTACTGTTTTTGTTAGGGTTTTATTGGACAGCTAAGGTGAGAATTACTCCAATGCTGGCGTGCTTGTATTTATTAGCCTACCGATCAGTGGCTAGACTAGCTGTCAGGATTGGTTGACAAAGGAATTTACAATGGTTGTAAAACACCTAAAATCAAGTCCCAATACTTGATACTACAGTATTTACAATGTAATTCTTGGTTGTCATCAAAATGATCTGAGATTATATTTAATCCATGCCGAGGAAACCAGCACCAAATCCCTACAGTGTAAATTTTGGGAGGATACCTAGCATAGCTGTATTCTGCTCTCCTGTTCTGTTTAAACACAAAAGCACAATGAGGAAACAGATTAATTTTACTGTTGAACCCTGTCCAAAATCATGTAGTTCCTCTGAAAAGCTTAGTATTCAATATTAATATCTGACTTTTAAATCAAACATGTTGCTGCTGTCTCTCTTTCCGTCTGCTACTTGTTGTTATACTGCAACTTTCAGTGTTGCACATGCCCCACACTTGTCATGGACTTTTTTTACTCCCCTTCCGTTTATAAGCACCCTATCATTATACCATTTGTTGTTTATTGTTTACAAAAGTCACCCTCCACTAAACAAGCACGCTAGTGTGGAATCAATAAGCATTGGAAAATGTAATAACCGACTTTCTCCCACAGTGAAATGCACAAATTATGGTAAACCATAAAATCCAGCCGCCTGACAGATGCAGAGCAGCCATTAGCAAGGCCGTGTCCTTACTCTATCTACAGCAGCCCGTCCCACCCCGGCTCCTGCCTGCAGTATAATGTGCATATATTCTAATCGTTTCAACATTTCGGTTGACATGTTGCAGGAACTACAGCACTGTGGTGCTGAAACCAACCAGGAGATGGAGAAAAGTGTGTGTACAGGAGAGAGGAAATTAGAAACATGTTTATGAGCTGGCTCTCTAAAAGAACAAAGAGAAAACCTGGCACGTTTGGAAAAGAGGGTGTTTGGAGTGTTTGCATGAATTTGTGTGTTTGTGTTGGTAAGTGATTAGAAAGGCCTAGTTATCAGGCTGATCTAGACCGTAGTGGGCAGCAAACATTTTATTGTAGCAATCTGCATAGCCACAACATGCCAACTCGCCCCCATTTTAATCCCCAATCCATGATGATTAGTTTTGGTTTACAAGTTATAAATATGCGTATTTACAGGTACACTGCTGGGAGCGGCGTTTTTACTCTCACACAAGCCCAGCCAAACCCTACATGCAAACGGTACACACTGTGCACAGTAAACAGGACTTGAATTATTCACCATGCCAACTGGAGTGAAACGGTGATTAGGTGAAGTTTCCTCAGCCTGTGCTCCAGTTGAGCTCTCCCTCTGTTTTATGGGAAATGCACACCCTTTGATTGTGGCAAACACATTAGCGGAAACTGGAAACCCGTTCCCCTCTGCACAGCAATCTTGTTTCACAGGAACGGCTCCCTGAGCCTCAGGCAGTAGATTAGCCAGGTTAGGGGTCTTCAAACTTTATGGATATTATTTTTTTTTCTATTTCTATTACGTCATCATTAATACTATTATGTAGACAGATAGTGTTATACAGTGATGACATCTGGACTATCTTAGGCCATAACATTGGTGCTTTTCTTTGATGTCATTCTTTGCTGAAGGATAACGTGGACCATATGTTAAATCATACTGGGTTCACCTGGTGTATAGTATTGTTGAAGTGACCATAGTTGCACAAATGTAGAGTAGACAAATTAATTATTGATAGATGAGATATAATATTCTGTGCTGGAGAGTTTAAAGGTTGAAGAGTTTAAAAGTTGAAGAGTTTTAAAATGCAAAGATAATTGATTTATTGATCTTTTTTGACCTATATTTGTCCCAGTTTTGGAAATTCATTGGGTTTCCTGTAACTTTCCCCTTTTTGCAACTGGATTATGTTGTACCTAATCTACAACAGTTTTGGAAGAACGAGTGATGTCATAGTTTCATCAAAAATATAAAAGCAGAAAACCTCTATGAATAACCCTGACTTACAACCCCTTTGGACAGCAGTACTCCCCAAACTGGCATGCCTCTGTGATGGATATCACTGCATGGGAAATACTTGACGAACCATTGTAAATAAAAGGTGCTCTTCGCTGCTTCCACAAATGCAAATTAAGATAGTACTATTCACAATGATATTACTGTTAAAGCAGTGCTGATTTCCCTAGGCTAAACCTCATCTAAAGTGGTGAGCATGGTCTAACCAACCTTTCAGATTGCATGTGGAAATAATGAGTGCTGCTTTTTCCAGACCATAGAAGGAAATGACCAACCAGACAGTTACCAGCATAAAGTTCAAAAGTCAGATTAAAAGCCCCATCAATGATGAATGCATTTTAGATCAACACATGCTGCATTCTAGATGTCATCTTTATCTTTGGATCACCTAAATTACTTTAGCATGACAATGCCAAACCACATTCTGCATTTATTACACCAGTTTGGCAGTGGAATCAAGGGTGCATTTAAGTAGTCCGGATTGTCTTCCACTGAAAACGTGCAAAATACCACAACTAATGACCCATATGGTAGCACAGCTGAATACTTGTATATCAAATTAATGGCTAACAATTAAGCTTTAGAAACTTGATTACAAAAAACATAATAAAAACACCAGTAAAGTTCATAAGGTAAAATATCTACTATCCCTTCTCTCTTCATATAGCTTTCAATGTAATACTGCATTTATCACCATGTCACATACCATTCCAGCTTTTTTGGAAGAGTTTGCCGTTTTGGAATATAAATAAATGAAAGGGTGGTCTCTTTTAGCAAGGTTTTTTTGTCTTGGCTGATCAGTACTGCATTTTTTTTATCATTTAAACACAAAGTAAACTGTTTCGTTGATGAAATGTATTTATAGGATAGCTGTAGTCCAATGTGTTAGAACTGGAAAAGTATTTAGAGTGATTATTCATGTAGACGTAAATGGCTATGTATGTTTTTTTCACTTGGGTTAGAAATTCATTATTTAGAACTTGAGCACATTGTCCATCATTGTTGATGGATTAAAATGGAACTCATATGTCTGTTTTGACTTATTTCATATTATCACACGTGGAACACTGTTAAAAATACTAAACCTGTCAATCCTCCCCAAGTTAGCCAATACCTTATCACATAAAGTCTGAAATATAAATTGGGTGACCTAATAGGTAGCATATGTTCCTCTTAAGCCGAGGCTCCATATGCTAGAGAGAAGTAAGCAAAGGTAGTGCTTTAATGGCTTTAAGTTTCTTATAAATGATGTCCCTTCTCTTCGCTCACCCACTAAAGCGTATTCTAGATGCTTATGCTTAAATCCTGAAAGTAGTCGTAACCTGGGGGCAACACTGTTTGCCAGCAGGAGGGTCCACAATCTCCACAAGCTTTTTATTTTGGATAAATGCAGCAGTTCCGGACTTAACATGTGTTTCAGGTTTGAGGTGAGCCCATTTGCAGGAATCAGTAGATGCTGTCTATATAGCAAAACAGATAGCTTCTCCTTGCTTTAATAAATTGGGGATGGAAATTCCCGTCTGTTTCTGCCCAAATAAGTTGTTTAAGGCTGCTTGTGATGGCAGATGGGGAACTAGTGGGCGGTTTGATGTGGAATCTTAATTTTGAAGTTGTGAACAGGTGGACCGTGCTCATAGAAGATGAAGGGTTCATGGTCTTGATGGCTTTTGTTTTTTTTTTTCTCTAGTGGAAATTTCCAAAAATGTAGTGCATGCAGTGCTTTTCAGGCAATCTGGTATTACTCAGCCTTCTTGTAAGACCCACATCCTGCACCTTCTGTGTAAACACAAGACACTGTTTTTGGGAAAGGTTTAGAAAATAGCTTAGAATTTCAACCTTTCTAAGCTTATTTTCAATATGCCTCACCCTGATCTGGAAACCAATCAAAGACTTAAAAACAAGTGAGACAGGGGAGCTTTATTAGCAAAGCTAATAACTTAACGTAAACTGTAATGTTTTTTTAATTCAATTCGTTTGATAAATCCAAATCCCTATTTATCCCAAACACAGTACCCAATTGGCTTGTTTACTTTTTAGTCCTCCACTGGAGCTACAAGGCTAATGTACATTACTGTACTAAAATCAGAGCATAATTCACTTTATTCACTATTTAATAATAATAATAATAATTCTCTAGTCAAAATGCCTTTTAAAGTCAAGTTATTCATTTATCAGCTACGTCATTTGTTCATCCATTACTCTGGCCAATCACAGTCTGCCACTTGTCTTGTAAAGGATTCGACTTAGCATCCTGTTCTGCTGCTTTTGGGTCCTTCTTTCTTATAGATAAATCTTAAATACTGTTTATTTGAGGTTGATCAAATTTCTGGTCTATTAGGTTTACCAGATACCTGCGGATTATAAGAGTCCCTCTGTCTGTATCTTTGTTATTTTCCTTTGACTTCACATTCTTACATAAATGAATTTTCTTGTATCTAATTTCACAAATTAATAAATGATGAGTGGACCTCTACACAGTGCTGTATCAAACAGGTAACAGGAAACTATATAAATGAGCATTATATAAACTTAATGCCTATATGACCTAAATCCTTACATGCTTGCCACACTGTACAACTTATTTCTATATAAATGAACAACAATATGGAGAGAAATTATTGTGTTTATTTATGCCGCATTGTTTTGTTTATGTTATTTGATCATTTTGTTTAGTGTCAGAAACCACATAAGCAAGTCTATTTGAGATTACTTAAGTGATCTTAACTGCAGCAAGTGTGAAGATTTACATTTCACAGTGCTAGATCATGGCAAATAAGCTTCTAACCATATTTGGGGTAAAATGAACTTTTTATGTGATATTCTTCTGCCAGATCTCCTCATTACTGGACTGGACAACCTTATTTCATGCAGAGTATCAGCATGTTGATGGCAGCCCTGCATGTGTAGTTGTCACTAATGATTGATTTCTTTTTTATTCATCCAAGACTTTGTCTTAGTCTGCGTTTTTATGCCACAAGCCATAACCTGAACCATTTGGAACTCTCTTTGGGTTCATGATTTTGCAATTTAAAGGGCCCACTTGTTTTCACTTTTGCCCCATATGTGTCCCCCATTGCGTTTCCACTAATCCAGAGAATGTGGGAGCTCTGATTAGTGTTTTCTGCAGCTTTATTTTCGCTCCAGCTCCAGTGGTCTTCCCACATGGCCTGAATCAGTGTTACTCAGCTATCACTTATCCTCTCTATAATGAGGAAATCACACTTCTCAAATTGGAACTGTCCCCTGGAGGGATGCCGATATGCTCACACACAACTGAGCCACGCCAAACCTCTCTCAACTCATAGGACAACACAATGTCAGGATAACTAGGCCACGGCAACACATACCAAGACCACGCTGACCCCCTCAGACTATGGAGTTTCTGGGAAACTAGATCACTAGCCTGAAGGTTCTTTCCTGTTAGGCATATTTGTTCTTTTTTATTTTTTCATTTAATGAATCAACAAACATTGCATTGCTCCCCAGTGAGTGGGTGGACTGAGATGAACCTTTTGAACTGTATTTCTACTGTGAATGTGCCTCAGTGCTGGGGTTTCTGGGTCACTGCATCTGGCAGGAGGAAATTGAAGCCTTGAGTAGAGTGTAATTGAAGGGACCCATAACTGTAGATGAACCCCAGCATCCATAATTTTTCTTTATTAGTAACTAGAGGTGCACTCAGTTACCTGCACTTTTGAAGCCGTAGCACATAAATTATTACCACAGCTTTTTAAGGTGAGTTACTTGGGTTATAGAGTGTGTTTTAAAATTTGCTGACCCAGTGTGTTACACAAAGACATAGAAGGGAAAAAACAACAATGACAAAGGAAAAGGGACATGACAAAGGGAACCCTGACTTATAAGACCACCTTAATATGGTGTACATGTGCAGTACCACACATAACCAATATATATCCAATAAATATATAACCAATAAAAACAAAGCAATAAACTGTAATACAAAAATAGACTAAATCTTTTAAAATAGGCTGCCTACTGATCTCCAGCAATCATGTGACCACATCTCAGTGTGAAAGTAGCAGCCTACATATAGTGGAACTTTGTTATGTTTTTGTAATAAGCAAAACATTCCCCTTTGCTTAATATCATATTTTAATAGTACTGGACATGTACAGCGTTTCATGGCATACAGGTCTTTTCAGCCAGCGTGCCTTTTAAAAAGGAAATTGGTGTGGAATTAGCACTGAACATGACAATATGTAGTACAAATATAATATTTTCCTGAATCCTTTGAAAGTTCTTATTAGTAATGTAACACAATTGATTATATCTCTTCTAGCACTAGCTGTAATGATGATCCGTCACTGGGCAATTTCTCCTTTTGATAACCTACACCACTTGGAGAAATCAAGACTGAACTGCATACATTGTGAACATGAATTCGTTCTTTGTGCAAAGTATACTGCAGTAGCTGGTGATTTAGACTGCATTTTGGACATGGACTATGGCCATATATCCCCTTATAATAATCTACAACAAGTTTCTCAGTCTTGGTCCTGGATTAAGGAACAAATTAGCCATTCAGAGGTAAATTGGGTGTGTTAAAGCAGGGAAAACACTTTTACATTCAGGGCAGTGGTACTCGGAGATCAGGAGAGCCACTGATCTAGAAGCATATCCCCTCATTTTTACATCTAATATTATAATTATACCTAATTCTTTCCTTTGGGGCCCAATATGACAATTTCCCATCTGTACTTAATGCCTTAAATAAAGTAAATAAAACAGGCTGTTTTTGTTACTGTGCCTTTGAAACTGATATGTAAATGCGAAAAGCGAAAATGACTTGTAAATGATACATTTACTGTAGACTGCAGGCAAATCAGATTTGTTTCTCAAACCACCCTCATTAGAGACGACTGTCCACACTGTTATTTGCAAGTGATCAGATCAGATTTATATGGCCAGACACCAACCTGACAGGGTTAGTTACTGGCGTAGACGTCAGTAAATACATGACGAATTACAGCATTTCCATCCCTCTGAGTTTGACATGGTCACTGTTTCTTGTGTTAGTAGTGATGCAAAAAACACTTTAAAGTTCAATTTGAGCAACCAGAAGAGTGTCAGGACTGAGACACATCTGTAAAAACCAGACTGGAATTACATTTCAAACAATCTCACTTGTTTATTTTTTTAACAAACATCTGATCAAGGCTTATGTAAATGTACTGATTTTCATGACATCTCAAAAATAATGAATCCAAAACAGGCTTAAACCCTCTTACCTAAAAGAAGTAAGGTGTGGTTTTCTATATGGGCCCATGATCTTTCATGTTCTACAAGATGCGCTCCTGTTGTGTTGTGGCATACCAGTAGTAAAAGATAGTACAGCTCTTTAAGTCAGGAGTGGATCACTTTTAGTTATACTAGTAAAGAATTAATGGGGAATTTCACCAGGTTTTGCAGGTCAAATGTAGGTTTGCCTTCTTTGGTCAGTGTCTCCATCTCTAAACATTTTACAGCAACCTACTTTAACCCACTGAAATATACTGCAATTGCCAGTAAGTTACACTACTTACTTTTATTTAAAATGCTACACTCCTACTCTTACGCAAACACATTCACACATCCTCTCACGTACAGAATATTGGGCTTTACACTTGAAATGCTATAGAGGTGCTTCATTTATTTGCTAGCATAAATGAAAGGCACAGCTGTTGGTCAGGCCTATTTAGCATGTTAAATTTTTGAGATATGTTTACTGGAATACATTTGTTCTTTAGAGTTGTACTCTGTGTAACCTATCTAAGGCACAAAACTGTTTCTGATGAAGAAGATAATCCTCAAGCATGTAATATATATTTTTAAATTATAGTAAAATGCTCTATTTTTTTTAATGTAATATGTTCGTTCTCTAATATTCCAATCTCCACAATTCAAAGACAAATCTATAACTGGCCATGGCTGGCAGTCAACCAAACTATCAATACACAATCTTGGTCTTGGATGAGGCTGGTAGATATCGTGAAATCATCTTGGCCTTGGATGAGGCTGGTAGATATCGTGAAATCATCTTGGCCTTGGATGAGGCTAGTAGATATTGTGAAATGATCTTGGTCTTCGTTCAGGCTGGTAAGGTATCATGAAATGATCTTGGTCTTGGATGAGGCTGGTGAAGCATGATAAGGATAAGCAAGCCTTTGTTCTGGGTCAAGATGATGACCCAGCTTGATCCAGATTGTACTTGTTGTACTGTTTTTGTACTGCTGGCATAAATCACAGGAAAGGCCATGATTCTGCTGCAGAAAGTTATTGAGATACCCACAAAAAAGTACATATAACTGGAAAAAATATAGAAGAAGGTACCCAACAGCCCTACATCACTCAGTGACAGTGCACACATATATAAAAACACAATAAAGCCTAATACCTACACCGACACAGTAAAACGCATACAGCATGTACACATATGAACAAGCAACCAAAAATAATATTAAATATCCATTTTATGGAGGGCCCATGCCTTTGGTGCCCTCCATGTCATGGCAATGCCTTACAAACTTCCATAGACTAATATAGCCAGCCAATAACACGTTGCCCAGTATCATGAAATGATCTTGGTGTTGGATTAGCCCAGTGACATATCATGAAACAAACACAATGTCTAGAATCTATCTAATGTTTAGAAAGGTTAAAGAAAGAAAAAAAGAGAGAAAGAAAGAAAGAAAGACACTTCTGTCAAAGCTTTGGAGGATATAAAGGATATTGGATATAATTTGCTTAGAAAAATATAACTAGATGAATGTTTCAGAAATTCGACTGATGAAAAGGGTCTGATCTGGGATGGTAAAGCAGGAGAGTCATATTTAATACTGCGGAAGACCTCTTCCTAAAAGGCCAAAAAGAGAAAGGGAAACAACTCGGATCCTCGGCCTCCTGTTGCTTTGTAACACACATGCACACATGTGCACACATGCAAATAAACACAAGTGAGAGTTACAAACTCCAACTTTTGGTTTTGTGTATATGTGCATGTGGGTGAGTGTAAAACAACATTAACAGTGACGTGAGTGAAGTTACAGGCACGCTTTTCCACTTTAGTGTGCAGATTAATTTAATCAGGCCAGCCTAAGTGCCTTGCTTTAAATATTCTCAGGTTCCTCCTTCCTCCCTGTCTGTCTGCTAGACACTCTGGCTCTGCCATGATTGATGGCTCCTGTCTGTCGGGTCTTGCCATGAGAAAGAGCCAGTCTCTTTCCCTCTGTGGCATTATCACCCTCCAGAGATGTTCTGACAGGTGCAGATTCATATAACCTCTCCGTACTCCGCTGATTTCTATTACCTACAGTCCTGCACTGGCAAACTCTTTTGGTCAGCTCTTAGTGAGCCGGAGGGGCAGGGTAATGTGATAATGTGTCAGTATGTTCATATTCTCTGATATGGAATACAGGGCTGAGCCATGCATCAGCCTCAGGATAGTATGTGCATTACTCTACCGGAGATCAAAGCCCTCATACATATCTATGAAGCTTCCACTCATATTACTGGCATCTGAACTACATTCCCCAACCTGTGCCTGGAAACAAACAATTCATTGGAATAGATTTGCTGATTAAATAATGGAATGGAGTAATACAGCTAAATGATCCGTGCGGAGGTGTAGTAGAGTGCATCCCTGATTTACAGGAATTCTAAATTGTGCTGTACATGACCCATTTCCTGGGTTTTTCCTATGAAATGTGTTGGGAAGTTTAGGGTGAAAAGGGGTGGGGGCGGTATTAGGCTTGTACTAGGCCCTCACCTTGTGAGTTTTATTCTGACCTGAAATTTTAAAGCTAGAATTTGGCTAAACAAAGTCTGTCTGAGTCTGACCCAACCCAACTAACTGGAGACTAATTAAAACATTCAGTGATACCTGTCACATAATCATATCAAATCATAATTTAATTATGATAATAATATAATTATATATTATATAATAATAATTTGAACTATTAGCTGTGCAAAATTATGTTTGCTTTCCACTTCAATTAATGTATTAATCGGCACCTTTGAACAAAAAAGCTTTTGTTTTCATACTGGTCTCACTAACCTCATTGCAACCCACACAAATGACATTGGGTATTGGCCTACTGGACCTTATTGACACCCACACGAATGACGTTGATGTAGACAGGAAAAATTTGTATGGAAAAATAAAAGCATAGGCAAAGGCAAATCAAACTTTGTTCAAGTTGGGAATTGATCTTAATAAATATATAAGAACTGACATCTGAACTGCACCAAAACCTAAAAGTCTTTGTTGATTTAAAGTTATTTAATGATCTTTTGATCTGTGGCTGTTGCCAGTCACTTTCTACTTAGTGTATCAATGAAAATGCACTACAAAAATGTCTACTGACAAGATATTATTATTGTCATTATTATTATTATTATAATTATTATTATTATTATTATTATTATTATCATTATTATTATTATTATTATTATTACTATTATTATTACTACAACTACTACTACTAGTACTACTACTACTACTACTACTGCTGCTGCTGCTACTACAACATAGTGGATCATTCTTTTTCACATTTGTGACCCTGACATGATAGAGGTATGTTAGTATATGTAGTGTGTCAACGGTGTGCCAAGGAGGAACATGTATACAATGACAGGTGAGTAAGACGTTAGCAGTCCTGCCCAAGGACTCTTATCAAAACTGTGCTGTTTTTTCTTGGACAGAAATGTGAATCTTGGTTCCCATATGTGAGGTGGTGGTGTTGTTTACTATGTAATCAAACCACTGTAAATAACATACTGCAAGGCAGTGATTAGCATGCTGTCTTCAGTACCCCCAGGCAGTCCATATTTTACTCCAACCTAGTCAGCAACACAGAAGGACGTGGAGGGCCCTCGGGACCAGGTTAGAAAACACTCTTATAAAGAGTAAATACTAGAAACACAGATCTGTTTAATGGGTGTTGGGGATTCTTTACTTAGGTTAGCTGGCTTGTTGTCTATAAAAACACTTTTCATTTAGGTCATAATACACATTTAATCTGCCTGCAAACATACCATATTCACACCCTCAGATTTAAAACACTGATGGGAAGACTTAGCGAGTCATTGAGGCCATTCCCTCTTCTGTCACTTCTCTTGTGTCAGGCTTGTGTATGTGTGTCTTTGGGAGCCGCGTGTTTGGGTATTACTCAGATCTGTGGCTAGTGGAGTAATTAGCTAGGCATTCAGACTGAGGTGATCCTGATGGTCTCCAGTGTGGTTGAGGTGTCAGTAGCTTCCCTGCAGCTGTGCATGTCTCTCTAAGGATAGAAACATGAGAGAGAGAGAGAGAAAGAGAAAGAGAGGGAGCGAGAGTGAGAGAAGGCTCTGGTGGTGATTCACTTGTGCGCAAAAAACAGCACTGGATACTGCCTCAGTAAAATGGTCTTCCAGAATCTTTATAGAAGTGATCTTCCTGGAGTACACCCACATTTCCCATAAGCTCTTCACAGGGACCTTTACCTCCCATGCAGCAGACATGAATGACTGCATTTGCGTCATTTCTGTGCAACAACATTCCATTAAAGGGACCAAACATTTGGCAGTGAGGCAAACATTCCCAAACAGGCCAGGAGACGGTGATCAAAGTTCTCTGTCCCCGCTACTAGTCTTGGTTAGAGGCATTTCTGGGCACTGGTTGAGCAATCCGACATCTGTACTGCAATTAGTGCTGGTCTGAGCGGTCTGGTGGCTGTAGTGTGGAGTCAGACAGGGTCAAAATGGATGGTGATTAAAGCTTGGGTCTGCTGTTATAGCTGATGGTTTCATAGAGGGTTTAATGTTACTGCTAGGTGTTCTGTGTCAGGAAAATGTATCTATGAGGTAGACTCTGAAACATATTAGGCGAATGTTAGTCATAATTAGAGCTGATGTGATTAGGTGACATCAGCGCTGAAAATGCATTCATTCAATGACTTCAACATTTTCTACTACTGCATCTTTTTTTTTCGTATTATTTTTATTTTATTTATATTTATTTAATTAGCTTTTTCCGCAATAGCAACCATGTAATTGCTGTGAGCATGACAACAGTTGTTTTTGACTCCTCGGCCTATAAGACTACAGTTTAAAAAAGTCAGTTGTGAAATGGGTTTCTAAAAGTTTCCAAAGACCCAAGACATTGCAGATATGGGAATACTTCAGACTAGTTTAGAATAATAAAGTGGTCAGTACATTAGGCAAGGTTTCAGGGGCATACCACAGCAGCCCTAGCACAACTGCCCATTGCACAAACACCTAAGGCATAAAATACACAAGCGCTTTACAGGATGGTGGACCACCAGAAAGGGCAAAACCACCAGTGTTGTTTATAAAGTTACCATTACTAGGACAAGCTTTTTAAAATCACTGTCCTTATAGCTATACACATGTAGCAATGGTCTGCCAGTTACCTTGAGCTAATTTCACACCAGACTGGTGCAGTATGGTAGGTGCACCTGAACCATTTCACATTGCTTTGTATTTTGTTACTGTTACTGCTTGCTTTGTATTTTAACTTTAATGTCTGTATTGTCCAAAATACATGCCTAAATAAACTTGTATATTATTATATTATTAGGATCAATCATAAAAACCTGACTTGCTGTTGTGACTGTTGCTGGCTTTCTCACCATGTGATGTACAGCTTGCTATAGAAGGAGTTCACAACATTAACACTACCCAAGGGATTTCTGTTACCTTATAAAAAAAAGTTAAAACTACATTTGTTGATTAGTTTTTAGCCTAGTTTATATATAATAGCATACACAGTGCATCTTTACCGTTTCTGCCCAGAATCTACAGGCATACATTGGGCAGAATGCAACAAAGATAGCCACAAGGTGCATTTTTGTGCGTTACATCAACGGCATTTAGCTGACGCTTTTATCCAGAGCGACTTACAAGGTTAATCATATTACAGGTAGGCCAATGTAGTGTTAAGAGTCTTGCCCAAGGACGCTTATTGGTGTAGCACAGCATAGTCACCCAGACCGGGAATCGAACCTCAGTCTCTCACACGGGATGGTAGCTTCCTGGTAAGTGGTGGTATTATCCGTTGTGCCACACCAACCGCTTTACTTGTGCATTACAGATGCAGTGCTGTATGATGCACACGGCCAGTGTGAAAACCTACATTGATTTTTATAGGAGCATGGTGTGGTCTGGTGTAGATGGGCTTTGGAATTTCCAGTGAATAGTGTTAAGGGTTTAGGCTAGAATCTCAGCTTATTCTAAATTCATTGGTGATACCAGTGCATGTGTTTACATGTGCTTGCTGGGCTTGTGTACCTTATGTAATTATTTTATTTCTGCCACTATTTTAAGCACGTTTTTTGTGTAGGTAATGCTATAAGTATATATATTTTTCATATAAACTAAAATATAAAATAGTTGATTGTAGGTTGTTAGTAATTTTAATGTAAGGTAGCCCAGTTCACAAGAAAAGCAGGCAGCGGAACAGTTTTAAATAATGCTAGCATTGAAATCACAGTAGAATGAAGACAGAATGCCCTCGTTCCCATGTCACGCCCCTTAATTTTCATCATCAGCATACATTGTAAAATTTATGTGATAACTTTTTTGAATAGATTTTTTTGCCAACCATAAGGGCCTCTTTTATGGCACTGCCCCAAAGAACCCTTTAGCCTTATGTTCTTTCTAAAACTGGCATCTGAGACCAGTTTTTTAAAGTTTCACAAGTTTCAACCACTTCTCACTCATCAGTGTTTTGAAACATTGTAAAACCATTTTGTTCTGCCTTGACTTTGTCCTGAGTGCAAAGTGGGGTTTACAAAAAAAAAAAAAGAAAAAGACATTCAGAGCTCTTTCTCCAATGCATTATGCAAGTCAGGTTCTAATTTCCTTTCCCCCATTGAAGTTCTGTAGTTTGTCCAGAGGACTTTGGTCTGTTCGTTGACATCTGTGACCGATTTGATTTGTACACTGGCGATATAAAATTGAACAGGCTTACGAAGACTGAACAGCCCAAAGGGACCTTCGATGTAAATGTTTGTTTGATTTAGTTTTTCTAGACCTTGCTGATTAGCTCCATGTTGTATCCCCTAAACGGGCTCGGTTTCTCAACGAGTGCTTTCATAAGCACTCGTGCTACAAGTGCATTTCAAAATCATAGTGTTCGTCAAGACAAATCTATCATTTCCCACAGTTCTAAGGTCCCCTTTTGCAAAAACAGCGACGTGAAAGCTCAATTAACTGACCTCGGCATTATGCATAATTTATATTTTCGTTTTCCTCAACGACATTTCACGTTAGGCCATTGTTTTGGTATGTGAGTCACCCAGTGAAAGCAAAACAAAGTAGCTTAACCACCCATTTCTCAGCTTAACGAAGACAAGCTGCAAGACCGTAATTGATGTTTTTGGGAAGCTTTATAAAGATGGAAAAGCTCTGTCTCAGTTCTGGATCTTGCCGACAAGCTGATTGGTTCAGAACACATACTTTTTACCATGAGTCAGTAGTTCATTTAGGTCAACGTTCAGATTGGTTACAGTTCCAGCTGTTTACCTCAAGCATCAACATAGCCTTGAAACATCTGCATATGTTCCATCCGAGGTGGCCAGTGCTGCACTAAACAAGCGGGGTACACAGGAGAGTCCTGTCAACTGAACTGAACTGTCAAAGCCCAGTAAAGCAGTTATTCATGAAACTACTTAGCCATTTCAGCAAGTAGAGAGGCCCTAATATACCTTTGAGGGTTTTTTACTCTGGTGACTTCCATTCAGTCAGAGGTGAGGTACCCAGGCTTTATGCACATAAGAAGAATCTACAGTCTCTAATGTGTCTCGAGGACAGTATTTCTGTCATTCGGCTTTCCTGAGTGTAAACTGACCTTCGCTTGCCCATAAATCATGTAACTCGCAATATATGGAGGTATAGTAGGTGTGCATGATGGACCCCCGAGCAGGCCCCCTTAGCAGCCAATGACAGTATGAGGCTAGAGATGCTGTATATATGGTGTTGCCAAACGTGATGGTGCCTCTCTCTGCTCTCTGAAGGCACATGGAAGCACTTAGAGACTGAAGCACCAAGAACAGCCACCTGTGAGAAATTAAAGCTGAGAGTACGGCCGACATGACTATAGGGTTGCGTATCACCGTATAGATTACGGTGGGGTTAAATTTATAAAAAAATGATTTCCCTTAAGGATGTTTCGTTTTAGAGAACGCATCTCAGTAGATTATGTATCAGTGCTAAACTTCAGCTGTTTGCTTACCTGCTCTCTTGTAGGCTCTAAATGACCGTCTCCTAGGAAAAGCATGCTCAGGAATGCTCAGGAAATTGTAACCTCAGGACAAGACGTGAACAAAAATATAATTATATTATATGGCGTATATTATATATATGACGATTGTAATATTTTATCATAATCACATTTTTGTCAAGAGTTTGTGGATTTGTGAATACCTACTTATGTGGAATTTGTTTTACCCTCCAGTTTAGGCGGACTTAGTGTTTAAAAGAGCAATGTGTAGAGTAAGCCAGGCTGTTGAATTCAAATTCCAGACATGGGGCATCACATCACCAGAAAGGTGTGGTATCCACCCCGTCGTAAGAAACGCACAGTCCCCCCTCCTTAGTGTTAGAATTAACAGTTCCATTATATACCACTCTAGAAAAAAACGATGCCAGTTAAGTAGTGTTGCTTTCATCCCTTTTGAAAATAACACCAATGTTGACAACTGTTTCAGCATGCACTTCACTAGCCAAAAGTTTCATTCATCATTGTGTTTCTTTCTCCTTTTACTTGCTACTTCTGGGAGCACTATCTTTAAAATGATGCACACGAGAATACAAAATCCCATTGGATCAGTACTATTCCAAAAGTAAAAAGTAAAATCTTTTTGTGTTGAACTGATTACACTAGATGCAATAACTCACTTTCAAAGACAGGACTAGCTGGCTAGCATGCTAACATTGTAGATATCTCTGCAATACAATACATAGACATCTTTGTTATCTGTTATTTCTTCAGATTCTGTTGATAATCTAAATTCATTTTGATATGTTTGAAAATAAATCTTACACATTGCTTTAAAACCCAATCACACTAGTCCTATGCAGGGAGAGGAGCGAAAAGATGGGTTTTGCCACTAGCTGTGTTATGTTTGGTTTTTTGAAAACTGGTTTGCTGCCATGAAGCACCTATACTTTGTCAGTGAGCTGGACAGAGAGTGCATTGTTTCCTGTGCCACTCAGTCTTTCCTTTGTGACTCAGGAACTTTATTTCTACACACTGGTAAAGCTTGTTCAATCTAGTCTGATGAGCACATTCGAGGCCAGTGCAAAGCTCAGTTTTTCCAGATCTGTTGTGACAATCCTATTATTTAAATAATTCTGATATACTGATTAAAGTTGTGTAAAGTATGACTGTATTATAGTGTCCCACTGCTGGTTTGTTCAGCCATAGACACATGGGAGACATGGTCAAGAGAGTGGCCATGCGGTAGCCTCCTGAAAGAGCGCAATAATAGGACCTTTTTTTTTTTTTCAGTGTGTTGTTACCTAAACACTGCTGTGTTCAATAAAGAGCTTGTTTCTCGTGTCCCCTTCTGCTCCACCACTACAGTATCAAGGCCTCAGAGCGGATCCTAGTATATGCCTTTGCTTCTGTCAACCCACTAGGTATGCACCTGAGGTAAATTATTTCACTGACGTGCCCAGCATGGAACATGCAAGAAATGCACGCAGAGCAAGCCCAAGGTTATCCTCAATTAGGGGAAAATATGCTAAACACCTCAAATACAGTGTTTTTCTTTCCCCATCTGGGATGGCATTAGTGAGGAGCTTGCCTTTGCGTTGTACAGGGTAAATAAATGCTGTCCTTGTGTAAGTTCAACCTGTATTTACTTCCCGCTATGGCCCGTCTTCCTGGTCTAATTGCAGGTTCATTTTCTATAAGAACACAGGATAGGCACAGGAGTGGAGCCTGACGTTCCCTGACACGCAATTTCTGTAGGTCAACCATACATTCTCACCTTCCACAATGGCATAATTGCTGTCTTCCCTAGAGTGCAGGAAAGGAAGCAACATTCTAACGTTTACAGATTTCAGACAAAACATGGAAACGCTTGTTCCTGTGGTATTTAAGGATGTAGCAAAATGCGCTAGTCATCCAGGAATGAGGATGTGTCTTCAAAACTCATCATCATCAGTATTTCAGTGCATACGGCCATGCTGCCTGTTCTGTATGTGCCTGATGATTACTGATATAGCTACAAATGTTTATATATAGTGAGAAAAAAAAAAACTTTTGATGCTGAATGTAATCATTTTAGGAACCATGTAGTCATGCAGAGACTACAGTATACAATCTTATTACTCCATTTTTTTTAAAGATGTGCAACTTTACAACTGTGCCAGAAGTAACTAACATGGCCAGTTTCAGTTGAGTATAAAATCACTTGACAGTTCTGCTGGGCATATTTTTATGAGAGCTCTTTTTTTCTCTTTGTTTTGTTACAGTGTTTTTTCCCAGTTGCAACCATATGCAAAATGATGCGCTACAATTATTTTTCTTCTTCTCTATTGTGTGTGTTTTTAAAAAGTGAAAGCTGACTCAAAGGAAACTGGATGTTCAGCAATGACAGTGGCATGATGGGCAGTTCAGCTGGGTCACATGGCAGCAGGAAGACCTGTTGAGAGATCACAGTCTGGGGAGTTGGAGGCCTGTTTGTGTGTTTTGGGGAACAAGATATGTCAAATATATGTGCATGGGTAACACTGACCGTGCTCCCAAAACTCTTTCAATGGGAAACTTCACCGTCTATTGCAAATTTCTGAATATCTCAGTTATTGTGGTGAAAACATCATGATTTGAGGTCATTGTACAGAAGTGTGCAGCGTTTTTTAACAGTCGCAATGCCTACAACACAAATATACTAATTTTATTTACTAACCAATACCATCAGTAAACCTACATGTGTCTTCTGATATTTTATATGTTATGTGTTTGATAAATGGTAAAATAGTATAAATCTGGAAAATGTGTTTTGGTGCCTCATGGTGCCCTGCATGTATCCCTGCCATGAATTGATTAAAATATATTGACTAAAATGTATTTTAAGCTAAATTTATCATTCATAACTACCATAAAACAATCTGTCATATATCTGACAGTTTATTAGTAACAATTTCACATAATAATATATCATACAGAAGTATTAAAAGGCAAGTTCAAGCTTTTCAGACGTCTATTTCCTATAACCCCCACTGTGAACAATCCTGACACAAGTGTCTCCAGATTTCACATCAAACCACTTAGAATGACCCCTCAACCATTTAATTATGTAGAGTTTGGTGGACATGGAAGCTGTTTGTGCGATGTTTGTTTAGATTGGATAACAGTATTTAATTTAATTTATTATTAGTATTCTTTTTATAAGACTAAGGAATGAATCCTCGCACTGATTTTGATACTGGCTTTCAGCCTATTCAAACACATTTGTACAGTGAGTAGTTTCATATTAAGAGTCCTGCTGTTGACGCCCTGTGGAGACTCGAATAGGTTGTGGTATAATTACTGGGCCTAAACCATTTGCTATAGTCCTACTGTTATCTATGTACTGCAGACAGACTCACCAGCCTAAGCGTTCCTCTTCTTGTCTAGGTTTCCCTGTAAGACTAAACCATCGAACTCAGCAGGGTCTGTTTTGGTTGGGCCCAAACAGACCTGAACATAAACAGGAAGCACCTCTGCTGCTGCTGTAAACCTGAGCATCGCCTTGGTAACCAGGTCATTGGCCCCTTGACCCTGAGACAGCAAAGGTCATACAGAAGCTTTGAGTTGAAAGAAGAGAAAGTTGATCAGTCTGGGAACCTGCTTAACATCAACATCCGCTACCATGGCGGTACCATCACCATCTCCATCACTCAGACCTGTGGTGTCACCGCCAGAGAGAGAACAACCCTTACTGAAAAGCCGTAGTGCAATGCAGTATGCAGTAATATAATATAATATAATATAATTGCCATGATATGATAAGTAAATGAACGACAGATGCTGTTTCTGACACACCCATATATCAACAACACAGACTCATAGACTCCAGTTGAAGAGAGCAGACAACACACAGAGCAAATAGCATAGCCTTTTATGTGGTTAAACGTGATCAGATAAAAAGTGCTTCTGGCAACATTCTTGCATAACCATAACAATGTGTCCTGTGAATTCTGTCAGCTATTTTGCTGGCCTTTCTTGAGATCCACTCTTTTCAGTACTACTGAAATAACCACTTTCATCATTTTTAAATAATTAGTTCTGTGCTTATATCACACACAATCCACACACATATTATTTACAATATAAGTATAAGAATACTTTATTACTGTTCTTAAGTAAAATATATTATGGAACTTACTACAGCACTTTAACTTTTACTTGGAACTTGTTAAATGCTACCACCTGTTTTAAAGAATGTGCACATCACTGTGGGAACATACAATACAGCCTCCACACTAAGCCACACAAAGTAAATACTGAGAGAAGTCCATGTCCTGCATATTCTGAATGAGATTGTAATTTTACAGTAACAAACTGTATTTAATCATTAATTAAATGTCAGTTTCCTAGTTGTTACTAATAATAAATCAGAAATTGTAGTGAATGTTAACAAGGCTGTTATGAGATGGGAAAATAATAGTAACAAATTGTACTTGCCTATAAACTACCTTATTTTATAGTTCTTTATGTGTAATAAGTGAACAACCGTAGTGGTAACATAGCAGAAATGTAATAGAAACACAAACAATTTTCTAAATATTATATTCACATCTAATCATTAATAAATGACAAAGTAGTCATTTAGTCACAGTATCCGTATTTAGTAATAAAATTATAAAAAATAGTAGCAAGATTTATTTACCTGAAATTACTCAATATTTTTTTTCATTCTTTATGAGAGAGAATAATAATTGAGTACATGTATATAATATATATATAATGTTAGTTATTAACCCAAAATTACTTACTGATATTATGACCCGTCATTTTAGGAAAATAAAACTTATGATTTCATTACAAAATACTGATACAATCTTTTTTATTATTAATGATTAGAAGATGCACATAATATTTAGGAAAGTGTTTGTGTTTCTATTACATTACTGCCTTGTTACCACTACAATTACCACAATTGCTCACATATTACACATAAAGAACTATAAAATAAGTTGGTTTTAAGTAAGGACAACATTATTTTACTATTTCATAACAGCCTTGTTAACACTGCAATTTTTTATTTATTATTTAGTAACTAGAAAATTGGAATTTAAGTAATGATTAAATACAATTTGTTACCTCAAAATTACAATATAATTACTAACTTATTTCCGATCTATAAAGATCTGTAAAGTAAATAGGGCAAACCTTAAATATTGTATTTATAAAAAGAATTTGTAGACTGCATGTATTAAAAATTAATTGTTTGCTCAAGCTGTTAAACGTAAAAAAAAAAGCATTTTTTGACATCTCCATCTATTAGCTCTTTGAAAGTGCCCGTGACTGGAGGCTAAATGGCCTGTTCCACTGGAATCATGCAGTGCATTTTCAAAGGCCTGTTAGAAACCAACTGACACAATCATATTCACAATGTTTATTCATAATCATATATAATCATAATTATGATATTTGCCCACAAACACTTTATTAGTAATTAGAAAGAAGCTGGCAACTCTAGGAGAAGATGCAGTATACAGCAGGGTGCACAGACAAGCTCATTAGTTCATTAGCATCTATTAGATTAGATATTTCAGGTAAACTAGCTAAATTACTATGACATTATCCCCCTAAAACCAATAAAACGTAATTACTGTGATATTAATATGCTGTATTTGGTTACTGTGGATATTATCTGATTCCTGTATCTAAGACTGGGAACCTATATACAAAAAAAAGCAAGCTCAGCCACAGTCCAGTCATTGGCATTATGCCAGTTAAAGCCTGAGCGTTATATATTTAGAAAGAAATTGATGCTTAAGCAACACGCGCCTACACTGCTTGACACCTAATGTCTAGACAAGATCTACCACATCTCTGTGCATATGAACCCTCAGATCTGTGCCTACATCTGGAGAAAAATAACCAGAGCTTGACTAAACAGATAGGTTTTCAGCTGAGAAGAAAAGATCATGATTGTGTCTTGAGCAAGATTCAACATTGGTAGAGCTTTGTAAGACAACAATCTACCCCTGCTGTAGCTTACTCTGTTCTAGATACTGATAAAGAGCATGCACCTTACTTTTGAAGCCAGAGTGGATTATCGTAATAGCCAACCACAAAACTTAGATATTGCATGCATGTCAGTTTTACCACCAGTTGGTACTCCTGGGCATCATTATGTAGTACTCACCTAACGTATCGGAAGCGTAGTAACAATAATGTAGCTACTCATAATGTGCTATTTAATTTCAGCTTCATTCAAAGTGACATTATGTCAGCCTGACAACAAAACCACAGCAGCAGCTGCTCCCTTTATGACAGGTGAAACCAGTTGGAACCTTTATGAAGAACTTCATGATAAAGTGTGTGTTACCAATGACGATATTGCCATTTGTGATTTTGTAAATAATAATAAAGGAAAGTAATAAACCTCAGTAATTGACTTCCAATTACTTTATTTATTTATATATTTAAGTATTTATATTTTTATTAAATTGTAATAAACTAAAATAGCTTAAACACAGTCCGCACCCTTTGTTCCCATGTATGAATAATTAGAAACTGAATATGCTTACCATTGGGTTATCATCTGATAGTTCTCTCTAGTAGTTTTTAATACTTTGAGGAACTGGGGCTCTGTGTATTGATAGTCACAACTGCCACTCTTAATGTTTGAGATTTGAGTTCTCAAAGCTTATCAGCAAAAGAAACAACTGAGAACAACTCTACTGAATAACTGGGCACAGGGGCACTACAACCTTTCACTTGTGGTTTACAATACATAAGTGTAACACTCAGAAACAGTTGCAGTAGTATTATGTCTCCACACTAATAGTTCTGCATTCCTCTCTGAGTGACTCACTATGAGTTGTGTGTTCCAATTTGGCCCGTCTTCTGAACATAGTGTGCGTTTGTTAGTCAGGGCATTGGAATTTCCATGTAAATCATGAGAAATACAACATAGTGGCCAAATGATTCATTGGGCCTATAACAGTGACATCCAATATCTCACCTCTATGTGCGCTGCCTAATTCTAACCCATGCGTAAGATATTTTCGTAATGGCAGCTATTCAGGCATTAGTCATTGTAGGCTTATGTATGTATATAATAATTTCAAAGATTTGTTTGGAATGAAAATCTGTTAAACTGTAGTGTGTTACAGGCTGTATCCAATCTACTTCCTGACTCCTGACCTGACTAGCATATGGATCTCCATAGCTACCACATCACAGGCCAGTCTTATTGAACTACTCAAACAGCTGTAGTGATTGTAGAGGTTGCTTCTGAGATACCACTTCAATTCTGACACATTTTGCCCACACTTAATCTAGCCTATACTGGATACACTGTCACCAAGACTAGCCTAGCAAGTGCCTTACAAGTGCCTCACTCCATGTAACTTATCTCTTTTCATTTATTATCTCTAATGTAGTATTAGCTTTTATACTCCCACTGGAATTTTAAAATTGCATTAAATACAGTTCTTGTTTTAGAGCTAGGTACAAGCCTAAAACAAAATTGAAACTAAATAATGTTAGCCTAAGCATCTAGCTAACTTTCTTATTGCACATTTTCCACTGCAAAATGGAAATAAAAACAGAATGCAGAGCTCTTCAAATCATTTAAACCCCATATTTAATTTCAAATATTACAAAGTATTTATTGTTTTATTTTTTATTTTTTTTAAAGCCAGAAACACATTTCAAACCAGTTGGGACAGGGAGGACATGACGCCTGTGATAACAAAAAGCATTTATTACATTTTGATTCCCCAAACCACTGGACACTTTTCCACCTTGCCTCAGTTTAGTGCTCTGGCCCAGAGAAGGCGGTGGTGTTTCTGCATCCTGTTTTTATCTGGTTTCCTCTTAACCTGATTATATTAAATTACAGTATATTTGTGGATGCAGAGATCACAGGTGTTCACAGGCAATGGTTTTGAGAAGTGTTCCTGAGCCCATGCAATGGTTTCCACTATAGAATCGCCTTTGTTTCTTAGTGCAGGGCCGCATTAGAGCCTGAAGATACAAAAATGACATCTGGGTTCTCTGATTCATTTAATGACCCCCACATTATTCTTGAGTTGTTCACATTTCCTAGCAGTTTTTCACAGAGTGGTGAAGCCCTCCCCATTTTGACTTCTGAAAAACTTTTTTTTTTTTTTTTTTTTTTGCTGTGCTCGATTCCTACTCAGTCGTATTACTGATCTGTGATCTGTTGCCAATTAAACTAATCAATTGTAAGATCATCCACCAGCTGTTTCTGTTGTTTAGCATTACACAACTTTTTGTGTTTTGTTGCCCAAGTACCAATTTTTGTAAAATTCAATACAGGCAAATATTTTCCATCTTTAACATCTGATATGTTGTCTTTATACTATGTTCAGTTAAATACAGGCTTTAAATTGTTCAAACATCCTTGTATTTTATTTTGTTTTGCCTTTGCACATTGTACATAACGTCAATAATAATAATAATAATAAAATGTTCTGTTAAATTTCTATATTCTTATGAACTGATAATATGGATTAATATCTGCACAAAAATAGTAATTCAGTCTGGGTCTCTATTCTAAAGTCACTGAACGTTACGCTGGGAAGATTAGATTAGATTAGATTAGATTAGACTTGTGCAGAGTACAAGTACAGAGCCAATGAAATGCAGGTAGCATCTAACCAAAAGTGCAAGTACAGAATTATTTACATAAAGTGCCGTAGTAATAAATATATACACATAATATAGTATATCTGTATGCATATATACTGTATATATGTATGTATAAGAGCAGCAACAAATGAATGTTTGAACTATAAGAGTAGTGGAAGTAGACAGTATGTACACAATAAAAATAACAATGTTATTATAGAAGATGTTAGGTAGGATAGAGTTAAATCGTACAAGAGCTAGTAGTTATGAATCACTTGAGTTCTGAGAGGAAGTGATTCGGTTTAGCTAGAATTC
The DNA here is from genome assembly GCA_024036415.1 of Prochilodus magdalenae. Taxonomy (NCBI): domain Eukaryota; kingdom Metazoa; phylum Chordata; class Actinopteri; order Characiformes; family Prochilodontidae; genus Prochilodus; species Prochilodus magdalenae. Next base: position 154,583 of record JAMWET010000119.1, on the reverse strand, counting down.
TAGTAGTGTGTTTGCAGGATGGGACCCATTGAGCTTTGCCTGGGGCAGGGTTGAGAGGAGCAACTCTAAATTGAGTTTTAATTGAAGGCAGCCTTTGTTTGCCTCACAAAGCATCCTTTATCTGTCCACACTCATCTCATACATTCCCTTTCCTGTTGTCCTCTACAGTCGGTGCCTCATGTGTACCCACAGGGTCAAAGGCCGAAGGTTAGCATCTGATGACTGAATAATATGTGGATTGTTATGATGGGAGGCCTAGTCTGATCTCTTTCTCTCTCTCTCAGCAGATTGGTATGGAAATAGAGTGCTGCTATCAATCATAACTGACATTCTTCAGGTTGGCAAACTATGAGGACAAAGATCTTTGATGGACAGACAAAGAGAAAAAGTAACAAATTGCATTACACAGACAGTTCCCTAAAATAAGATATGCACTTTAAAATTCTATTTTGATACACATGAAATCATCTTCAATCCGGCATGTATGACTAAAATGATCTATTTTGAGCTTGTTGTGAGAATATTAAACATTACTTTAACTTATACCTAGACATCTTTTAATTCATTTTCTGTAAATGTCTTATTCAACATTGCTTTTTTGTGCAATTCAACATACACTTTTTTACTACCAATCAAAACTTTACACACACCCAACTTAATGGGTGTTTTTCGCTGTCTTAAAGACTCTACAGGCTTACATTAAACAGTTCCAAATGATGATCTGTCCAACAAGTTGATCTAACTACACAAGTTAAGAATGCTGTTTTATCATTCTGTGAATTTTTTATTTATTTATATAAAGGTATATACTCAAGGAAAATAATCATATATATCATATATGTACATCATATATATATAAGGAGATCTGTGTTTCATCTAGTTATTTTTAGTTTTCTACATGAGCTCTTAAGTCAGTGTGTGGGTAGGTGGTTGTAGGTGGCTATGTGCATTTCACCCACTTACACCCTAATTTAAATCGAGGGCTGCCTGCTTGTCGCTAATTCTTTGCTGTCTGTAAGATTACATATGTGACATTTTAAAGCATTGCATGTATTTTGCTGGCTGTGTGGACATGATTTTGCCAATTACCTTGTGCTTGTGGGTCGTTATGTAACTGCTTTAACTCTAATTGTTCAGAAAGTGACCCAAAGAGCTTGAGCTGGAAATTATCCATCAGCTGTGTGTATTTGTGTACAAGAACCCCAGTGCTCCTCAGGATGCTTCAACCGGTCTTCAACCGAGGTGACAACATTCTTTTATCTGTGTGAAAATCAGATCAGACATGAGATATATTTTTATTATTTGAATATTTAGTAAGAAATCTATGTAGGCAGTGTACGAATGGAGTAAATTCAGCGCCATTGTTACCTTTCCCAGGATTAGGACTTCAAGAGAAGGTGGAGAATAGTCTGGGAGATTACAAAAAAATAGTAACATCTGCAGCATGCTCTTACACTGACTAATGTCTGTGATCCTAAGTCTACAATTAGGCAAAGACTGAACAAGAATAGTATGCAAACCATTGCTCTCCAGGAAGAACATTGCTGCCTGTTTAAAGTTTCCTAAAGGCCAGCTGGACAACACTACTGAAATAATGTGGGCAAAAATAGATCCTCACGGCTTAAAAGAGAGATGTTGTGTTGGGCAAGACGTGAACACTGAATTACAAGATAAGAACCTCCATCAAAACCTTCCAAGTGTGAAACACAGTGGTGGCAGTATCATGTTTTTGACAAATTTGATGCTATTGAAAATAAACAGCTTGCTGTATTCCACCAAGTCAATGTAAATAGCTGATCAACAGTTACAGGGGTTGGACAATAAAACTGAAACACCTGGTTTTAGACCACATTCATTTATCAGCATGGTGTAGGGCCTCCTTTTGCGGCCAATACAGCGTCAGTTCGTCTTTGGAATGACATATACAGGTCCTGCACAGTGGTCAGAAGGATTTTAAGCCATTCTCCTTGCAGGATAGTGGCCAGGTCACTACGTGATGCTGGTGGAGGTCATCCTTCTTGGTGGTATGCTGACATTACCCTGGATACCGGCTCTTGATACATCACAAAGACTTGCTGTCTTGGTCACAGATGCGCCAGCAAGACGTGCACCAACAATTTGTCCTCTTTTGAACTCTGGTATGTCACCCATAATGTTGTGTGCATTGCAGTATTTTGAGCAAAACTGCTCTTACCTGCTAACTGAACCTTCACACTCTGCTCTTACCGGTGCAATGTGCAATTAATGAAGATTGGCCACCAGGCTGGTCCAATTTAGCCATGAGACCTCCCACACTAAAGATTAGATTAGATTAGATTCAACTTTATTGTCATTGTGCAGAGTACAGGTACAGAGCCAATGAAATGCAGTTAGCATCCAACCAGAAGTGCAAGTACAGTATTATTTACATAAAGAGCCGAAATAATAAATATATACATATATAAGCATATCTATATACATATATATGAATGTATAGAGCAGCATTTACAATGAATGTTTCAACAGTAAGAGTAGTGCAAGTAGACAGTATGTACACAATGAAAATAACATCTGAGGTAGAGAAAATATAAGAACAGTATGTAAACATGAGTATACAGTATGTAAACATGAGTATACGGTAGGCTTGGTGATGAATAAAGTGCAGTAACAGTACAGAAGGTGCAAAGTGACAGGTGTTTCAGTTTCATTGTCCAACCCCTGTACATCAACTTTGGTTGAAGTCATTGCTGCTCAGTGGGGTCATACCAGCTACTAAAAGCAGAGGTTCACATACTTTATGCCAATAAAAACATTTAACAAAGAATGGAAATTTTTTTTTTTAATGAAGGAAATCTATTTAATCGTCTGTGTTACTTTTTATCTTCTCTTTACTGTGGTTATGACTTCAGCAGCACTAGATGCAATATATAACACAGATTCTGAATGTTAAAATGCTAGAGGAATGACCTGTACCAACTGACTCTTTAAAACAGCACTGTTTAACCGGTACTTAAGTAAAATCAGCATGCTGTTAGACCAGTCACAATGAAGAGGTTTAATTTCTACTGTAAGTTCTGCTATGCTAAACGATTGTATGAAGACTTCTGACAAATATTTGTGGCAGACCACTACAAACAGTGAAAATGCGGTGTCAGATAAACAAATAGATTGTAGATCCAGGAGATACAGCAACAGTTCGGTGTAATTCTATGCAATATAGCAGTTAGACAGGAGCACTTACCATACAGTGAACTGGTTGCTCGTGGAGGGATTTCCTGCGTGTTTTACAATAGGTGCCCGTATAGATCGTGATTTGTGCGTGAAACATCAAAAGACAGTAATGTCAGATCTCAGCCTGTGTAGACTAGAAACCTAAATATTGTGTCTGCATGGCATTCTAGCCTCACTGTGGGGACTATGCTGTTCACGCTGGTGTCTTTTTATTTAGACAGCTGTTTATTTGCAAGAGTTTGTATATGTGCTTAAACCTGTCCCCTTGTGTGCATGTGTTTATCTCATGGTGTGCGTGTGTTCGGGTGTGTAAGTGTGGGTGTTTACGTGTGGCCTGATCTTCTTGACCCTGAAATGCGTAGTGATGATGCCACCTGGTCAGTAGATTGTTTTGACGAATGATTCATTATCCAGTGGCAGCAGAAGCTGACGTGCTATACGTGTGGCTGGACCATTAGCAATAATAAGTGTTGAGACGAAGGGATTGACGCACTGGGAGCTGTGTTTTAATAACCTTTAGAAATATTATTTAACAGCGGCATTCTTTTCTTGACTTGCTTTAGTCATTATGATCAATGTGGCAGAGTAAAGTGATCTCATTACTGCTGGTATTTGCTGTATTCCTTCAGTGTAATCACACAGGAATTTGATTCATACAGTTGTATGCAATCATTTGTGAACCCCCGGTAAACTACACATACCATACAGCATGGGTGTCAAATACGTTTTAGGTTACAGGCCACAGTGCATTCGCAAAAAAAATCCAGACAGAAGGCCAGTAACAAATCAACTGTTCATGAATGAGTTTATAGGCTTGTCATTTATCTGAAAAGTGGATTCTGAATAAACAAACTAATTAAACAGATATAATCTACAAAACAGAGTGTTACATTCAAACTAAAGTTAGTCAGTGCAATGCTAGATGCTAAGGATATGCAACATGTGGTCTTTCAGACCTTAATGAAGGCGATGAATTCCATGCATATACTGCAAGTACATTAATGCTTATCTTCAAAGAAAATGATTACTCATTATTGTGAGCACTGCACGGTCCTGTTTAATCAGACTAATTTATCAAGCTATCAACAATGTTGGCAGAGCTAAGAAAAGGAAAGCCAAAAAAAGCTCATTTAGCTTAACATCGTTCGGCAAGATTATTTATCATTACATGTTATATTAAACGTGATGCTAACGTGCAGTAAACCATTATCAGGCCAGAGCCATAATCAGGCCAGCGGTAGGCCACAAGGCTTGTGTTTGACACCCCTGGTTAAGAGTCGGCACCTCTGGCTTTTTTTCTCCTTTATTTTGATGTTAACAAATGATAAAAAGAGAAAATGATGTTTTTGCTTCATATAAAATATGACTGTATGAACAACTGCAACTCAAATCATAATAATTCTCCTTAAGAAATGTGGTATCCCTGGAATTTTAGGATCTGTATCTTCGCATTATTCAAATCATTGTATTTCTGGCTTCATTTATTATTGTAAAATTTTGTGCATATTTGACCCCTATAGTAACTGCAGGTTCTAGGTGTTAAAGCTGAATGGAGTAGGTGATTTTTACCAGAAAGTGTAAGCTATCTTTTAAAAAAACATTCCTGCTCCCAAAGCCTGAGCGTGTCTTGTTATAACAGGGAGTGTTGGACAGAGGTGTGCAAAGTGAAGTTGAGGAATCTTTTTCATAACTGAAATGATCATAAATAAGCTTGTGGGCTATCATCTCATTTGTAAAATGTCATGTTCAAAGCCAGTTTAGGCTGATAAATCAGGTAAATACTGTAACGTGGGTTAGTTTATCAAAAACGTAATGGATACAAGTGTCAGGTACATGCTTAGCTGTATTTCCAAACTTAACAAAGAGCACAGTAAAACAATAGAGCAGGTGGCTGGCTTAAAAACACAAGCCCTTGCTATAAACATATTACAAATCCTACTCAGCTCTTTGAAAACCCATGAATATTCAGGTTCTTCAGCATAGGAGTCTTGGTAAAAGTGAACCCAGTTCAGTCCAACATTTCCTTTCCTTTCCTCATGGTGCCCAAAAGTACAGTGTCCCCATTAACATTGTACTAATGCATTATGTTGCTTCATGAGTAGCTAGCTGTGTTGGTTTATGAATGTAGGATAACAACAAATTGACCTATAAACAAAACAAACCAGACCATGTAAGACTTTGGCATCGCTTCAACTGGTTTAAAGACCTCCAGTATGCCACCTCTTTTTGTTCAACAGCATTTCTGCATCTGCCTTTCTTTTCTTTCTTTCTTCAGCAGTGCAAGCTGTTGTAGGCACCTGTTGCTGGAACCCAGCTTACCACCACATGTGCAAATGAGTACACATGCAGACAGCATTGGTCGAGAGGTAGGTACGTAGGCCAGCCAATCATTTGAGTTGGTCAGTAAAACATCATTGGATGAGATTTTTATTGGCTTGTGGCCTCAGATGATCTCAGAACATTTAATTTATTGATTGGCAGGGGTACGTGTGGAAACATTTGCCATTTACATTTCTGGTGAATTTACAGATCACCAGAAATCAGAATGTTTAATTTTTTGTAATTGCTGAGAAGAGATATCATGACTTGAGAGAGCCTAACACTTGTCGATGATATTCCTTAGATGATTAACTCTCAAATTACCTTTTTCATGACCAAATATTTAACCAAGTATTTTCACCTGCTTTTTGCTCTGTATTATGTAATTAGCATCACTGTGAACACACAAGTAAGACCTCAACTCTAAATCATCCCCCACCACTCCCAGAGGTACAGCAGTGCATGTCCCGTGTATGTGTCCAGCTCTGCAGGATGTATTATCTTTTGTCTGAACATGACTGTAGCAGAGCTTTACCATTGCAGAAAGGCAAGCCAGGACCAAGTTTACAAGCCCAGCGTCTTGGAAGTGTATGAGATAATGAGATCAGGATTGGAGCTGAAGCTTTCTTTGTTTTTTCCCAGATTTGGGTTGGCCACTAGAAAGCCACCTAATCCACACAGAGAATTAAGAAACATTAAGGAAGGAATAAAAGTAAAGATTAGATGGAGAAAACTTTCGAATCCTGTGACAATTATCAGATCTACAATTCTGCTACATATTTGAGTCCAAGAATGCTAGCTAGAACAATGCTGTCTCTGTGTGGATGTTACTGAGGTCCCTCATTAGATAAGTAGCGCCTGTTATTTAAGCTGCTGATTCAGAAAAGCCAGCCTGTAGAAGGCCCCACACCCTGGGTTTGCTGTCCCATGAACCTCATTTAAACCATAAACCTAATCTAGTTTACTCAGGTATGCACTAAAAATGGTTTAGTGGTAAATAAGATACTATCATTAGATTAGATTACTGGCACAGCCTGTCTTTTGATAAATTGACTTTAAATACCATTGTATTCTTAAAAGTCGATTAATTTGTTATACAGTGCGGTGTAGGCAGAGGCTCAGGAACACTCCTAAAAGTAAAGGTGCCAAAAATGAAACTTTGGAGCAACAGCATAACTGTCTTAAGTAACATGACTGAGTACGTAAAAAAACATCTTTCAGAAGTAAAGATGAGGTTGATGAGAGGTTCGCCTCTTAATTGCATGGTTGTGAGACCTGTAAACACATTTTGAACGTGCAACCACAAATGCAAAACTCTACCATGCAAAGACCAAACCAGAATTAGAAAGGATCCAGAAATGCTACTGGCCCAGTGCTCAGGAAAGATGGACTGAGGTTAAATAGATAACTGTCCTGAGGTACAAATCCATCAAAATTTATTTTGGGAATCATACACACTGCGTTCTCTGGGCTAAAGAGGAGAGGGACCATCCGGATTGTTATCAGTGCACAGTTCAAAAACCAATGTCTGTGATGGTATGAGGGTGCATTAGTGTACATGGCAAGAGTGACTGTGAAAACACAATTAATGCTGAATGATTTATGTGTTTTTCAGCCACATTCAAATGATGTGTTTTTCAGGGAGGCAAGACAATGCCAAACCACATCTGTAGAAACAGACTCCGGGTGCAAAACCATACTGCAGTCCAGACCTGTCCTAACTTTTCTCAGACATGTTGTTGGCATCAAATTAAAAAATAACAACATTTCTGATTCTCAGTATCAGTATTTGATGTGTTGTCTTTCTGCTGGTTTCAATTAAATACAGGGTTTAAAGGATTACCACATCATCACAGTTTGTTTTGATGCATGTTTTGCTCAGCATCGCAACTTTATCCCCTACATTACTAAATGTTAGCATCAACATATACAATAATCTATTTCCCCTCAAGTACGTTACAGTTTGTGTCACTTCGGATTAGTGGTAATGAGGCTAGATCAACAAATCCAGCACTCCAGGGTACATTAATTATGCCTAAAACATGAACGAAGCATAGACTAAGTCCGCTTTTGAGGTTTATAATCCTATATTTGATTGTTCAAAGATTTTCGTTGAAATGTAACTGACGTTATTTATTTGGGACAGATTAGGACAGAGGCCAGTTATGCCCAAGCGTTTCTGTGGCTTGCATAAGTGATGATTTAAAATGTATCAGTGTGAGTCTTGGCTACAGGGGCTATGGGTTAACACAAGCCAGACCCGTAGCCCTTACAACAGCACAAGTCCCCTGATCCTCTGATCATTTGTCCAGGGGTGACATAAGGGTTGGATTGAGGCCAAGCAGGCTGATGTAAGTGCAATAGGGGACATGTGTATGTATGTGTGTGCATGTGTGTATGTGTGTGTGTTAGAGAGGGGAAATAGGGGGTGATCGTAAAGCAGAGCATGCCCCCAGGACTGGGTCCATTTCTTATTCTGTCATTTCTGTCAGAGGTGAAAGGGGAGAGAGCTAGAGGAAGACTTAAGGGTGTCGTTTTGCACGTTAGACCCTCCAAAGGTCTCTCATCAATGGGATCTATGGGGGGGGTCTGTCTCTACCACAAAAATAAACACACGTGTGTGCGCATACACAGCCGCTCAAATCTCTCAGCAGGGGTCTCTTAGTAAGGAGATTCCACTTACACTTATTTACAGGCCTAGATTTTTCAGTGCAACTTTTACTGTAGAGTCCGGTCTCCAGCAGTGGCATAGCCAGCATTTCAGCGTTTCATTAGACCGAGGCGGGTTTTTACAGGTCTACACATGGGCAGTGCCTTGGTTAGTTCATGTGACAACACGGGGGTAAACAGAAAATACTTACTATTCATTGGTTACAGTTGCAGGAATTTGTCTTTTTATCTTGGGGTCCTGCCACAGTTACAGACTGTAATTCACTTTTTTGTGATAACTACTGTTATAACACAAATCACACTTTGAGACCCTGTCATGGACAGCCATACATGTGCAATTAATAACAAGATTATGGGATAAAGCATCTGCCTCCCCTTCACATGCGTGCACAACACACAGATGCTTGTGAAACTAATATGCTATGGACAATTGAGTCAAAGATGGAGTCCTTGGGCCACAGTACAAGTAGAAACCATGTTTGGCAAACTGTAAAGCACGCTGCTGTTTTTTAATGACATTTCAGATGGTGGAAATTGCAAGCTTGGGGCACTTTTATATCTTCAGCCAGTTGTTTAGAGGAACTCATGGCTGATGTCAGTTCCTAATGATCCGGCTAACAATGCCTAATAGGTCAATTATACTGTGTATATATAACTCTGTTTAGATAGCATGTGTGTCTGTAACAATTTAATGTCAATGTATAGCAGAGAGACAGTAAAGCATGTGAAAGTAATATTTCATCTATACTGAACAAGTTTAGCATTGCTATCATCTACCAGTATTCACTGCATCAGCACAAAACACCACAAAAATATTTATCAATAAATAAATGAGAATGACTGCTTTCTAATTAAGCATGCATATGTTTATATTCATATATTGTTTTATTGAATAACACAAGGCAGCATATTGTATATTCAACAACTACACAATGAAATTCCTATGTAGACACATACATAATGTAATGAATCATGCAGTTATATGTTATAAGATTATTATATGTTATTAGAAAGGATACAATTAGTACTTTTGCAAAAGGTTGTTAAATTGAATAAATCAATTTATGCTGTGAAGATCCGTGATATCTCCTAGTATCTTCCATTCACTGTAGCACTGGAATGTAATCTTTAATGATTTCCCAGTACACATGCCAACATGTGAATAAGGAGAGCACTTCTTTTATTCCACTGGTTGTTCCCATTACCATGTTTGTACTATAGTACAGAGGACAGTTACACGCTTTCAGAGTTTCCCCAGCAAAAAGCCTCAGGAACATATGTCTAAGTAAAAAACCTCAAGACCCAGAACCGCAGGAGGTATTGGAGCTTGAAGCCCTGGATAAGGCCTTCATCACTGAGTGACTGCTCTTCAGCATCTGCCTTGACGGAGAGTAGTGCGAGAAGTACCAGAGAGAAACTCGTGGGATTACGCTAACCTCATGGCTGCACTTGTGCAGTAGATGTGTGAGCTGGTTCTTTCCAGTGCAGTCAAAGGGGAGAGATTATTCAGGGAGAATTACGCACCATAGAAATCATAGCTATAGCAGGGGAAGCCTCAACTTTATAAATCATCACTGAGCTGATTCCTCTTTTTTTCCATTATAGTGATGTATGCAGTGGAGAATCAGGCCATTATCCTGTGTGCTTGTTTGATTGTCCTACTAACAAGACCTGCAATGAGACCACAAGCTTCACCCACAAGCCGAAATTAGAAATGAATTCCACAGAGATTTTTTTCTAAATCATTATTTTGGGTTTTATGCATCTCAGATGTCCAGTATCCTTTTAGCATTTCAACCAGAATTAATTAACACAGAATATAAATAAGTACAAATTGTTCCCAGTTGTTTACATACCTAATCATTGCAAAAGGAATGAGAAGAAACCCAATGGAATGTTTATCTTAAATAATTCCTAATGAGGCGTGGACGTCCAAAATTGTGTAATTGTACAGGGGACTGGTTCAGTGCTATGCTCCAGCAAATGCAGTTAATGCGTTAAATGGTTTTAATTGGAAGCTTTCTTTAACCACTGCTATGTTTATAAAGCACCCAAATGATACAACCTGCTTCTTGGGACTGGATCGAGTTGTGACCTATCACTGTTTTGAAATCCTTTGTGGTGAAGCATGTCCAATTGTTGTGCAGGCGGTATGTCACCCTTTTATTGTGTTTTAGCTGTTCTGAAGAAAGGGAACCAGGGTCCTCGTTGGGGTAAGTGAGGGACTGTCTTTTGAACCCACGTTCAGTCCACCCTTTCATGAGTTCATGAGTAATGCAGCCCAGCTGTGTGTGTTGTCCCGAGTTTGCTTTAAAGACCCGAAACGGAACCAAAGGCCTTTGTGACAAAAGGCTCAGTCTCAAGAGGGGGCAATGACTGGTTTTGCTTTGTGTTCTTTCTAAGCAGAGGAGACCCGATTTAGGGAATCAGTAGAGATGCTCATCACTGTTTCATCAGGCTTCAGTTGCCCTCCGTCCGTGGCCAGCCAATGGGAAGCCTCAGAGTGGTCTCGCCCATTCACCTCTGGTCTGCGCATTCGCACTCCTCACAGAGCCTTGCGAAACGCCGTTGGCTGTCCTCCCTACATTGATCCAAGGCAGAGTTGGAGAAAGCTAAACCTCTGGTAAAATGGCCTGCTAATTGCAACATGTTGCCCCAAGCAGTGAGAATGAAAACCCACCGGAAGTCTTGACATAGGCCAGCCCCTATTTAACTGCCTGGCTTTGCTGCAGCGTGGAGACCTTTAGAGGAAGTAATAGCGTGCCACCACTGTGGTTGTCAAATGCTTCCATGGTGATTTGATTTGTTTGGTGTTTTCTTCTGGGGTTATGAGGTAACGTGCTGTTCCTACAATGATGCATAAAAGTGGAAAATTATAGGACATGTCCAAATTAGTACAGTACATTTTCCACAAGGTCAAGCTTTTCCGCATGAAGCTGTATTTTAAAATGTATCCCCATGTGGGTTCAAAATCTGATTTCCTCGGCTTAGTCACCTCCGCTGCCTTGCTCTAGGGTAATCAATGAATTGTCAACAACAGGGGAAAAATGCTAAATCAGTTTATACCACCCACCCCTTTCCATATGGAACATGTCACGCAGTTAAGCTAAGACATCCTCATGTGATGAAGTTAGTGTTTGTAATTTGAATATTCTTATTTTTAATAACGAACATGATGACTCCTAATTGGTTTAGTGTGCATTAAATTAGGTATTTATTTAATTACACAATATTACTTATACAGCTAATACAACTTATTATCTATTGATCACATTAACCAGTACTATTTCAGCTTGCTAAGTAACACAGGATAAGATTGCTATCAAGCATAGTTATCTAGTACTTCTATAGTTGGTTACCCTCAGTAGTTCCCTCAGATAAAGTTCTTTAGCACTGCTGTAATAATATTTAAAAAGATTGTTTTTTGCATAAATAGAGTATTAAAGTTATGAAACTCCTCCAGTCAATAAAAAAAAACAAACATATTATGCACATATGAACAGAGTTTAATTATAATACTATATTATAGTTATTGGCATCATAGCTGTAAATTGTAATTATGATATATTGCCAAAGAGTAAAAACATATTGGTAAACCTTTGATGTTATGGGCCTACGGAAATGGCTCATACTATTTTGGCATCTGTTGGAACATATGACTTTTATGATTCACAAAACATACATGGAACACTCATCTGAATGACCTGCAAACCCTGCGTTTTCATGATCAACCAATATTTATAGTGCAGTCCTAGTGTGAATGGAAAGCTGAATGGATGTTTGAGTATATGTGTGTCTCTTGTGAATGGCTGTCCACAGCTGAGCTCACAGGGATTATGGTGGCTGTGAACTCCGCTACGGCAGGAAGTTCCCACTGCTCTGGCTATCTGAGCGGAAAATGCATGTTTGTCAAAAGTCCCAGACCTGGTCTTGATTTCCAAGCAGTGTCCTTTCACAATGGGAATACACTGCCCTGGCTCCAACGGAGTGATTTTAGTCACTTCCCCTGCCTGGCATCCATAATCAGGGGGCCTAAGAGCCAAAAAATATCAAAGGTTTTTATTTATCTTGTGTGAACCTGTTTTTCCAGCATATCCTATATCTAATTTGGTGGAAGTAGCTCATAGCTGTCTTATTGTTAGTGGCATTAGGTGCTGTTTCACTGCTTTAAAATCTGATTCATTGCTTGACACTGCATAGCCATGACAGTCCCTCAAAATGGAACACTGGCACTGCCCAAACTATACAGGTTATGTCAGGCTTGAAAGTTGACTTAGTCGTACTGTCTGCCCAGAGTGAGGTCTGGTTTATGAGTTGCTGGAAGAATGGGAAAACAGCACTACTCCATAAAATGTGACAGAAGCAATAGACAGTTCCCACAACTCTTTGACTTTACCCACGCTAAGGACATTCTGAGTTAAAACCCATCATGGGAAACAGGGCGGGGAAACAGGGCCCACAGAATGCGGGAGCAAAAGATGAAGGACTATGATGAGTTTTGAAACCAGACCAGCTACTGCAACATACCATTAAGCTATGGTATGATATGGTAGCGCTATTGTATATGTTTCAAGCAAATTGTCATTGTAGCATGTATTATAAATGTGATGGTGATGCATGACATAATGCACTGTGGCGGATTTTATCTTACTGACTTGGTAAAACATGCTTCTTTATAGCATACAGTCAAGAAAAGCTGAACTTTTTATCACTCTCACCATGTGCTTTATGCTGCTTCCTACGGCCCCACTCATACAACTGCCACTGTCACCTCTCAGCAGGAAGGTTAGCTTCCCGACAGGATCATCCAGTGTCCTTTTAGTGTGGAGTTTGCATGTTCTCCCCCTGTCTGCGTTGGTTTGATTCCACAGTCTAAAGGCAATGCAGTCAATTAGAGATGCTTAATTGCCTGCCCAGGATGTTTTCTTCCTTCTGTCCAATGAGCTTTCACCCAGTGAGTCCCAGCTTCCCCTGCAACCCAAAAGGATAAGCACCTTAGAATCAACAACAACAGGGTTCTTCTAAGGTGCTTATTCTTTTGGGTTGCAGGGGATGCTGGGACTCACTGGGTGAAAGCTCAGTGGGTAGAAGGCAGGAATGATTAAATTGATGATTTCAAATACATACAAGAATTGTGGCTATCCATGGATGAAATGTCTGGTTTAACTTAGTTTGATATTTACATACCTAATATCGCATGGTCTACTTCAGGCAAATAATTTTGATTTAAGCTAAAAATTATGCATGCCTGAAGATGGTGACTACTGTTAACCTCATTGCTACACCAGAACCTTTTATTCCTCCATTCCCTTTTTCCCTTTTCCATATTTTCAGGTTTTCTGTACCCTTCTCTAAATCACAAAGTGCCCCCCACCAGCCTAAGTGCAGAGAACATTTATTGGCCTATACATATTTCATTCTTTTAAACTTCTCTTTCTCTCTCTCTCTCTCTCTCTGCAGTAGACTCATTGCTCTGTTTTTCATTCCACAGTTACGAGTCTTCAGAGTCGCGAACCTTTCTCCCGAACCCAGTCGTCCTCTAGATGATCCTTGTCGGAGTATGAGCCTGAGGCTTTATGCATCTGTGCTAATGTTCGCATGGCTAGCTGCGTTTGTGAAGAGAACTCTTTTCCTCTGCCCATCCTGTGAAAGAAGTTCTGTATGATCCATTCTTCAACATCCCCCCCTCCTATTCCACATATGCCCATGCTAATGGCTGTAGCAGAGGAGCTTTTGAACTCAAACCTCCACGGACGATCCTGATCCTGTCAGTACCTTAAGCTTAGAGATCCCTCCCCGTGAGATTATGGTAGCCCCTGTGCTGTTTTGCTAGGTTAAATGGTTTTAGGTGCTCCAGCTGGAGGTTAAACTGCAACCAGAGTGTCCCTGGGATCCTTTGGGCTGAAGGCCTGACTTCGGACTGCAGCCATATGTCCAGCAGTTTGCTTCCAGAGCTGAAGCGCTGAATTAGGTTTCACGCTTAGCAAGCCTTGGGTTCAGCACTGTGCCTCTGGAGCCCCAGAGACAGCAGGAGGGTTGGGGCTGGAGGGGATGTGTGGTCCCTTTGGCCAGGATCTACAGCAGGGCCAAGGATTTTGATGATGGCTTCTTTTGGCAAAGAAGGCACAGATGAAAACATGATTCAGTATTACTGTAAATGGATCCCTACCTTTTTACCCTTAGAGATTCATTGTCAATCTGAACAATAGAAGTTTTTTCTTGTCTGTTAACTTGAAACATCTGGTAAGAGGAGAGCGTTCAGGACATTCCGTCTGGTGCTGAGGGGGAATTTTCTCTAATCCACAGCAAATACTTTGAATACCTAATAATCCAAAAAAGGTTAAAATTGTCACAGTCTATCTTCAATCAAATCAGTAATTAATAACTTACAAATCAACAGAAAGTTACATTGGTGCGTTATGGGAGTCATCCTTAGCTATTCCCCCCTGGGCTCTACACTCAAATGATAGACAGTTTTGGCTGTGACCACACAAAAGAATTCATAATTGGGCCTGAGTGAAAAGGAATCTTAACCTTTGTATCTCCAGAGATTAATAGTTTTTGTGTGTTGAGCTTTCAGCACGCACTTTTCTGTTCTATGAGCATCTGCATTTGGTCAGCATTTGGTCATACCAACAGACTCCAGAGGGTTGTTTTTCACTCTCTGACAACAAATGACAAATAGTTAATCAAACCACAGCCGAAGGAGCTTAAATCTCTCATTTTTTATTCCCTGAATAAATACTGGCTGACACGGTAGATAGCCACTACAGTAGGTGACGCAAAAAGCACTGAAATAATTGTGCTGTTGCGCCACATTTTGGAGGAGATTTTCCTGCACCTGTCCCCTATCTCCCTCTCAAAGTACTTATTGGAAGCTTCTGGACAGCCTCCTCCTGAACCCTGCAAGATTTCTGTGCTGAGTGAAAGTGATGAATCTGCTCGGAAATCCATTGCCCGTTATGTAGGGATTTGGCATGACAACATGGGACTTTCTGTCCTGGCTGATCGCCTGTCTTTTTTTTTTTTTAATTAAAGGATATATGGTAACACTTTATTTTGAGTGGCCCTTTGTAGATGGATAACACACTCTTAACAGAGTATCAGTATCAGATCAACAACATATGAGTAAAGCAGCACTGAAGTAAATAGCTTAAAGGTTTATTGTTGAGACATCACTTACATTAAGTAGATTTACTGTTATGTCAAGTAACATAACATAACACATTAGGTAGACTTAATGTTATTTCCACTAAGGAAAACCCAAATTTACGCAACCTTAAAACCAACCCTGGCCCTAATCCTAAACCTAACCTTAAAATCAAACAAAAAAAAACAACACCTAATTCTCAGGATGACCCTAATCTTAACACAAACCTTAACCTAAAACCTAATCCTTACTCTAATTGTGGTCCTAACCTTCACCTATACCCAAAACCTGTAAATTAAGAAATTCTTTACAAAACCAAGTCAGCATTATATACTGTGTATATGATATAACATATAACACAGTGGCCAACTGCTGTGTTCAAGCAGTACATATATACAAATCACAAAAAATGGAGATTCGTATTTTGTTTAGGATCGCTGTGATATATAAGGAATCTGCAACTGTCCGTTTCACCTCAGCAGGACTAGTATTTAACACACAAATAATTATTAGTGTTATTATATAATATTTGACTAATAATACAATATCATAGTCAATTTCCATTCCACTTCCATTCCACCAGCGCAAGGTCAGATATAGGGCCTGCAAAACAGGTTGAAATATGTGATCTTGCTTAATATGAGAGAAACCCATCTAGAATGCTTAAGATAACATTCTCACAGG
This sequence comes from Prochilodus magdalenae, assembly GCA_024036415.1. Taxonomy (NCBI): domain Eukaryota; kingdom Metazoa; phylum Chordata; class Actinopteri; order Characiformes; family Prochilodontidae; genus Prochilodus; species Prochilodus magdalenae. The sequence continues at coordinate 138,550 of JAMWET010000119.1, read as the reverse complement.
CAGCCCATTTAGTGCCAGTGCTACCAAAGACATCCTACAAGTTCTGACAATCTTGGAATGTGACTGCTGCTATGTTATGTGCATGTGCATCTAAAAACTCCTAATAGGAATACAGCATAGGTTGATGCATAAATACAAGTGGTCAAAAGCGCTGATGGATGACCCATACAAAATGGTGTTCACCAGATATTTGCAATCACCAGAAAGTTTTTGCATGCACGCAGAGATTTTGCACAGTGCTGGCTCACAAGATGACTTAATGATAAGTCATGATAACATTGCTATTACTGCACTGTAAAATGTAGGGTTTGAAATGCAGTCGTTCTGAGCATATATTGTAAAAGTAGGCTATTTGTAACCATACCAAGAATTAACAGCCCAGTTGAGCCAAATAAAATGTACATTCATCATGCTTGCTGTCAGTAAATTCTTGCTGGCACAGCCATGGTGCTGCTCTGGCAATTCTTCACTGGAGCACTCAAACTGAGTCAATTGTTTGAGCATAAACTACTGAATTTGCTGTGTTATTCAGGCCACTTGGATTACACATAGTTTGGAAAAAGCGAGCAAAGCTCTTTGGTGTATAATGCATTTAGAATGCTTTTCAGCAAATGACAGTTTAGCTCAGTTATCACCACATGCTGGGGAAATGAGGCACTAATGCAGACAGCAATGCAGACAGAGGAAAAAAACATTTAACAGCAAAGAATGTAATATGTCCCTCAGTGTGGAGTATTTAAAATGAGTAGTAAACCTGCACTGTAAAAGACGGAGGGAAAACGTCTAGTGGAATTACAGTAAATAATGTGCTTTTAATGCAGGGCGCTTCGTGTGTGATCCACATATGTGAACAAACCATATAGGTTTTATTGGCGAATGGCTAAGTGGTTTAATTCAACACTCGTGCTGCAGTCCACTTAAAATTTGGCGGCTGTTTTGTGAACCAAACCCCACAGGATTCCAATGCAATCACATGAGGGTGTATTTTAAAGGGGGTTTGGCAGTGGTTCACTGAAGGGATTGGGGCGAGCTGAACCGCCCTGTTTGGTTTGGATATGCATTAGAGTTGAAGGTGCGACAGTGTACACTGCCAGGAGAATAGGGAGTGAAGTGACTAACCCTGTTTACATTGTAACATTCAGTATGCTCCACACGCCGACCTTCCAGCAGTCAGTGCTTGGATTTTTCATCTTGTTCGTCAGCATGATCAAAGTGCCCAAATGGAAAACACTACGTAGAAATATTTGTTGCTGCAATCAGATCCACATGTGTTCTGGAAGTGCTGTAGTGGAAAGCTTCAAATCTAATCAAATGTATTCATAATGACAAAGGTTCATTTTGTTAAAACTACAGCATGTTTTTATCACAGTGATGCACAGTTTGTTAAATTCTTTAGACGTTCAGCCAAACTGTCTTTCACATTTACCATAGGATGGTTTGATGGTGCTATATAGTGCCCTCGACTAATAGGCCCATTTTCCACCAAAATAACCATGGTTCTTGAACTGGTTCCATTCAGGCTTCATAAAACCGTGGTGCCTTTCAGGGAACCAGTCTGCATTGCACCAGCTTTTATTGGAACCAAAGAGCATCAAAGGATACGTCATCCACATCGATAAAGGGCACCATACACTACGATATAAGATGGCAGGGCGTATAGATTACCCGCAAATGAGTGTGCTTTTATTACAGATGTCTGTTTTTATCCAAAGAGCAAGCCCAGATCAACTGCTGGTGATAGAAAGATATAGGGTTTTTTCGGCAGACCACTGGGCGACAACCCTTGTAAACATGAGCAAAACAAACTGTAGAAATATATTTTTCATATCCTTTTAATATTTCCTTTAAATGCTAAGAAAAAAATACTACTGATAGAGAAACCTAAATCTGGTCATGAAATAAACATTTTTCTCATGTCTGCATGCGCCACAGTTGCCGGAATCCCTTATAACCCTAGATAATATTTGCTCAGCTGCTTTAGGCAAGGAAACCAGCTGAGAGTCTTCTTCTTGTGCTGAATGAGACAGCAGAAAACACTACAATTCATCTGAGACCTTGTAGGTCATGTCATATTTATACCCAAGTAACCTAGGAAATCTTAGCTGATCATTTAAGTGCCCGTAACAGCTCAGGTGAACTTGGAAACAAAAAAATTTGAATGGAAAATTTTACTCTAGAGAGGCTAATTTCTAGAGAGGCCATCATCTGTGGCACACATAAATTTGAGGAAAAGTGTTCAAGATTTCATTTTTTACCTTTGATGTTGTTGATGAATGTATAAACTGGCATTAACCATATAAACATATGCCATATAAACATGAAATACTGAATACAGAATACAGATACTAATGAAAACGTAACTCGTTCCATGCCTGGTGAAGCAGACCAGATACCACAACCACGGTTAACATGCTTGACCAACCAAAACCAATATGGGCCCACTTTCAGAGACCAGGATTGTGAACAAAAAAGTATAAAAAAGGCTTGATGATGCAGAAACACTGTTGTATTCATTCTGTGTTATAAGAGATCATAACAGATTACACTTGTTAACATTTTAGCATTGGAGCATTTTTTGAACACTCTAGGCATCCCATAAGGCCATTCTGCAACTACACCACTAGCTTAACCAGCAAATGTTCTCCTCTACTTAAAAAAATAAGGAATCATAATGATTGCCTGGCTTGAATGCACTGTTCTAGAAAAAGGCCTTAAGTTTCAATTATGTGATGGTTCTTTACACCCTATAAAGATCCTTCACTCTCACTCTCCTTAAAGAGCCATTAATTGAAAGTGGTTTTTTTTTTGGGAACCAACAGTGGATATTCTATGGCTTCACCTTTAAAATTAGACTACAATTAAATAATAACATTACATTAACTATCTAAATGTAACTTTACTCCCTGGTGTGTTGTGCTCAAGTTCACATGTAGGTTCAAAGTAAGTTTCTTAGCCACATAGACGTACAGGACTTTTAGTTTGGGCAGGGAAAGTTGTGGTTTGTGCAACTCTATATCCTTATTTGATTGAATACTTTTATAATCAACCCAGTTAACATTAGTCTTAAATGGTCATTCATCATAGTTTAAATGTTTAATCTGTGGTGAAGGTACCTATTCATGTGTTCCCTTAGATTCATTCGCTTGAATGAGCCTTTTGTAAAAGCACATTCTGTATGCCCATGAATTTTGGAAAGCGCTAGAAAAAGCTACGCCAAGAATGAACAAATTTTGCAGTCTAATTTCTCTACCATGTTCCATAGATCTCTCTGCCGAGCTCATTTTAAGTTGTCTCATCTCCAGATCAAGTAAACTAATACAAACCAGCTTCCAAACACAGCTGTAAATTTGCTATAATGGCAAGAACAGTGATGTTACACCCTTTGATCCAAGAGGAGATATTAGATGGAGGGCCATTTTAATCAGGGTAATATATTTCCTCAGTACTCTCTGTGCACTTCCCTCATCATAAAACAAATCAGATGAAATTTCTGTGGCTAAAATATGATCATTTGAGCACCTCTGCCTGCTGTTATCCATGGTTTGTCCATTAGTACCTCAATTTATACAACTTATGTTCCCACTGCTTCCATTGCGGTATCTTACATTAAATGAGTGTTTATCTTCTAAAGAAGTTCCATGCTCCTTTAGCTTAAATGGGCACCTTTAGACTGGATTCACTTTAATTCTCTTATGCAGCCCAATCAGTCTGTTGTTAGACTCAGCCAAATCTGGATTCACGCTGCATAATGCTTCTTCATCTTACCGTTGCTGCTGTCTTCTCTTTTTGTTCTGTAGAACTGAGCTGGTGTCTGTGTCTTGTAAGTTACTGATGTATGATTGAGTTGGCGTTAACCAGATAAACATGCATCAAACACAGAATACTTCTTTGACATAAACACTACTCACCCATGCCCAGTGAGGCAGACCATGCTTGACCAACAAAGCCACTCTGAGCCCACCTTCAGAGACTTTCTTGATGGGTTTAATTTCAGAAGTGCATTATTTAGTTAGTTAGAGGAACAAAGAACGTTGTGTAGTGAAGTCAGGCACACATACACAAACACAATCATAGATGCAAAGGCAGTACACTGTTTGACAGCACCATTCATCTGGCAAGCACATGGCAAGAGGGATAGAGGAAGAATTAAACAAGGTCCACTGGTATATACACTTGCATATCCAGGCATGGGAACGCATATACACCAGGGTAAACCCCAGACCTCACAACGGCTCAATTAAGAGGCTTTAGTAAATGATTCAGCTCATAATAAAAGGCCAATTTGAACCAGTTCTACTCATTTGATTCATTTAATTTATTCATTTTACCCAAAAATCGAATTGCTGGGTTTCAAAGATATCTATTGTCATCTTTGGTGGTTTAGGAATCAAAATATTTTTTTTACATCCCCAGTTTAGTCAAGTCTAGGGATGGGTACTGAAACCTGCTTCCACTTCTAAACGAGTTCCAAAATTCCAAGAACCACATACCAATTAAAAAATGTAATATTCTGATTCTGCTTATCAGTTCCTCCAAATGTATTTTCTTTCATACATGCTTCATGCTTTAAAATACAAATGTGATTACTGCAAAAATATGTCAGTAAGGCTGCAGCTATCTGCCAGAATCTTTATACATTATGTCTTTTTCTGTTTTTTTTGTTTGTTTGTTTGTTTGATAGGCTCTGCTATAGCATAGTATATATAGTATATTTCACTATAGCTTTAAATGAAAATGATAAAAAAAAAACACAAACATCGAAGCTTTTGTTAAATATGCTGCAAATCTGAATGCAGGTGCTGTATTAGGTCATTCCCAGTGCATCCAGTACAGTTAGTAATGAGAACAACACTAACCAATAAGAAAAATAAGGAGTGCCACAGAGCGGTGAGGACTACATCCTTGTCAAATCATCATTGTTTAGATATTTTCCAAGACTATTTCATAATACAGCTCTGGAAATAAATAAGAGACCACTCCAGTTTCTTCTTAATTTAGCAATTCCACATGTACAGTAGATTCTTAGTGAGGCCTAGAATGTTCGGTTCTAGCATTACTGGCGGATACAGTGAGTGTCTAATTCATAAGAGCAAGGTCAGGCAGCAAACACACAGGACAACACAGCTACCTCATTTGATTGTCACTTAACCACCGTAAGATGACCTCAAGTGACCTACAGAAAGACTGGCGAGCGATGGCTGGGGTGAAATGCACAGCAAGCATAGTTCGGATAACAGGCTTCTGGAGGCCTCATTAGATCTACAATACAATATTTGATCTGGAATTTGGGAGACATGTTTCCAGTAGTGTATAGAATCAAACAAAACTGCTCATTTTGGTCAAACACAAGCCCACAAACTGTAAAACTAGAGAACCTGGTCATTTTGCGGTGATCTCTTTTATATATCTTTTTTCCAGAGCTGTAGATAAAATATTGGTTTTCACTGCTGATAAAGCTGCCACTATAGATGTGGCTACAATTCATAAACACGCCATACCTCCCATCCAGAGAGAGCAAGGTCAGGTATGCTTTCTTGCATTATCAGCTAATATTCTGTTGTATGAACTCCACACACCCTGTCCTGGCTCCAGCCATCTTATTGGGTTGTTCTGCCAGAAAGACCCAAAGGAAAAAAAAGTGAAGGAAGATGATATTTTAATCCTTGATAAGCTATACAATCCAAAGGATAACAACTCTTAACAAATAACGAGTCTTTGGCGCCAGTCCAGTCCTTGGCTCAGGTTTTGAAGCATTCAGACTTTCGCGGATCCCACCAGAAATGGACGGCAGAGGTGTAGCCTACTTTATGAACAATGGGACTGGGACAAAAGTGGTGGTGTAGCGGAGAAAATAGGAAAGCATTTAAACGCTGACACCTGAAAGCAGCAGAACTGGAATGTAAGTAAGTCCCTCTAAAATAAGGGGCCATTAAGTGCCATTAGCCAAAGTAATGAATGAATACGTGATGTAGCACTGGAGGAATATATTGGGTCTGAAATAGCTTAAAATCACTGTTGAACTTGGTAGGGTATACCTGTGTTGTTAGTGCCTCAATTCATGAAAAACGTGCCTGCGGGGTACCTTTTTCTGGCTGTGAAGAAGGCTGTAGAGTTCCCTTACAAACTCACAATCTCTAACCAAGAGGGCCAACAAGTAGACAGTTGTGGGCCAAAACGTAAAAACAGGTGTTGTTAAAAATACACTGAATACAAAAACTAGAGAAACAGTAATAAAGCACAGACAAAAAAACGAGGTTTGCAAGAGGTGCCATGTTTCTATAGCACTTAAACAAGTAATGCTTAAATTTCCCATTAAAGTGTGTGCATTTGTTTTACTTAACATTACTGTAATAAATTAGAAATTCAACCACCTTCTCCAAACTATAGGCAATTGATTTGCCGCTTTCAAATGTACACATATGAAGGTTTCAATCCATCACATTTTGAAAATAAACCCTGTTGTCCTGACCCTTATCCAGTACCACGTTCAGTACTGTGTGTGCATATACATAGACGTTTGTGCTGGTGAGACTTATGAAGTCATGAGTGTGCTGGGCGTGTCAGGGTGTATTCATTCTCTGGTAGGGTTGTGCTTCCGTTTTCTCTGCGCTAATCTACATGTTCCACTCTTATGACTGATCGCCCACCTCTTCCTCCAGTTCATAGCCAGGCTGGACTGGGTACACCCTGCCAAAAGTACAACTATTTTTACTCAGAGTGGCCTGCACCTGACCTAGCGGCCCGTTCACACAGCAGGGCCCCTCGGTCGGGCCCCCTTACCTCACTCCTTCTGGCCTTCTGCATTCGTTTGGTTTTCAAATGAGCCTACAGTGGCTCTGAAATAAATGAGCTCAGGGTTGTTGGACTTCCTTTCACTGTGTTTTGCTGGACTGCTCAGATGGATGGCCAAGAACCGTCAATATCCCCAACTGGCTGACTCCATATTATTGAAAAGTGCAAGGTACACCATTTAGTGTGTGGGTTGGGCTGTATCAGCAGCACCGTATGTTTGCTGTAGATGCAGAGCAAATGTTTCAATGATAAATAACGTGCTGCCATGACCACTGTTCTCCCACTATAGTTGTAGATAAGATATATGCTTGGATATATGGCAAGATACTTTTCCTGTATGGTGGATGCTAGCTACTTAGTTGCAACTCACTAGCTACTTAACTGTAATTGCCCTACATGGGTTTTCAAGAATCACTGGGACTTACTACAGTGAAGAGATGAGAAGTTAAGCCTACCTGAACAAAGGAAAGATGCTGCAGTGTGAACGGCCTTGTATAATTAGGCATGCTACGCTGGATCCTGCAATATCTAACGAGCCATGACATATTACGTAGAAGCCTAATCATGTCAATCTAGAAGACAGCCTGGAGCATGGAGAATGTGCTGAAGTGCCCTCTACCGAGTGTGTGTGAGTATTGTGATGGGCTGGTTGGCTCTGTGCTGTGTATACCTTCATCCTCCATCCATGGCACAGTTCAGTGTGTCCCACATCAGCCAGAACTGCACAGAGGCCAAAGCAGTCCCGCACAATAACACACTGTGTTTTAACACACGGGGACCCTGCTTTCAAATTCTAATCACTGTTATTTTAGACCATCTCTCTGTTCATCCTCCCATTGGAGTGGAGTTGTGATGGCTAGGGTCATGTGAAAGTGTGCCCATGTAGAGAGAGGAAAAGAGAGAGACTATATGTAAGTGTGCAAGCCTACTTGTGCATACGTGTGCTGTTTCATTGCCTGACCTCCTGTGGCTGCCTGCTCCAGAGAGGGAAGTGACTGTGCTTTTATCTGTCCTTTTGAAGTGCCCCAACTGCTGCCGGCATCTGCCAACATCACAAACACTGAACACCTTTATCTACCACATATTAGCACTAGCTATTCATGTGTGAGGCTAACACTATACAAGAGTACAAGAAAAGTCCAACTACAGCCAGCAGTGACTACTTGAGTGATTATGGTGATTTTAATCTGGTACAAATCTATGATGCCTGTAGTTTTTACCCTGATGGCTAATAATTCTAGAGCGTACCATTTTATATGGTCAGATAAAAAGGTCTGCATATTTTGTTGATTTTGAATAACTTAACACATCCACTGCAGACAACTAACTAAATATGCCATTTTGTGCACATTTTTAAATATTTACTTGAATTTTTTTAATTGAATGCAATGAAATATTAATGCTTTTTAATGCTTTATTAATGCTTTTATTTTATTTTTATTTTTTAGAACATATAAAGCAAAGCATATGAACATAAACATAAGCAAGATAAAAAGTGATCCAATTCCCATAGTGATCGTTGGCTTAGTATAACTAGTTAATATTTGGTTGAGGTTAGTTCTGCATGAAAAGACCGTTCCTTCTGGATCTACTATGTGCATATTTCTTAAATGTTGTTGACAGTCTACTGTAAGTTTCAACTCTAATGACAAAGCTAGTTCTATTCACTTTAAACACATAGTCAGCTAAAGCTACCCTATACAAGTTTTGACGACTTGGAGACCTCTGCAAATGTGTTACAGCATGCAGCGCACAGAATAGAATTTTGTTATGCAAGCTGTATTTCTGATCTTTGGAAGTGTGCTGAAAGGGCAGTGAATGTCTTCCGATGACTATTAAACATTCTGGTTACTCGTCATCAAAAAAATTGCTGCATAATACTTGCACCCAGAAGGCATCAACCAACAGGAGTGAAACTTGGTGGGTAGGTTTGACATTGTGAGAAATGATTCAAAATTGGCAAGATAAGCAGTTAGTTGTCATACGTCGCACATGCAGAAGGCCTGAAGCATAATAATATCAATCTAGAAGACATCCAACCCTACCGCAAAAATTTTAGGATTTGCCTGAGTAAAAAATGGTGAAGCTGCATAGGATTGACTGTCATTGGACACCATTAGGAACCTCTACATCTGCATGCAGAGACGTCTGGCATGTTGCGAGAAGTCTACTACAACTTCTGTATGTGTAGCTTGATAAATATTACCCATATTAGTCAAAATGTATCATAATTTTTGTGCCTGATAACGAATAGCAATGGAAACCGACACTTCCTTCTGTGTGCAATGATAAGTGTATCTTTATCAGTATATTGATCATTTTGCCTGAAATTGCTAAACATCAAGCTCCATCTTCTTTTCAGATCTTACACGAAGGCACATGAAATAGTCCAAAACACTAAATCTGACCTGATGTCTATTCAGGCTTCACAGGATGACACGCAGCAGCCCAGATTTTAACCTGACTCACTAATGCCATTTCTTTCAGTTTTAACCCACTAATCACACATATCACTGCAATACAAACTAAAGATTATGTAGTTGTGCTAGGAGGCATAAGAGACTGTTTAGGTAGAGCAACAAGCATGACTGTGCCATGGGCTGTGTGGTTATTTCTGGTCATTATATTGGAGATAGGGTCACAGTGTGAAATCTATACTCCAGAATCCACACTTCAGCTGCTGTGTCAGGCAAAGAAAGATGAGGGTCCCCTCCCTTCCTTCATTCTGGCATCTCTCATTAGCAGGCCTGCTGTGAAGTCTCTCCAGCTCAGGGTGACAGAGCACTGAGTGAGATTCTCAGAGGAGTGGAGGGAGATGGAGAGATAAGCAAGAAATAGAGTCTGATAGGCCAGAGAGCGAGTGGGGTGAAAGCAAAGAATAACCTGAAGGAAACAGAGAGGCAATAAATTAGATTTCAGACAACTAGAGGTTAAAATAAAGACTATGTGTAGGAAGAGAACATAGGTGTCCGGGTCTGGTTCTGGAGGGCCTGCATCAGTGTTTGGTCATTTCCTGGCTCAGGCACACCAGATTCAATTCACTAGGAGCCAGTTAAGTGAGCTACACCTAGCATGAACGTTAAGTTTAGGGAAAAGTTCTACTGAAATAGTGTAGAACAGTTACATCATGTAAAGGCTTTTACACTTTAAAATGGTTCTTCACATATCTATAAAAATGTTTCCTTAAAGAATCATCAACTGAAAGGCAATGTAGAGATGCAAACTGGGAAAAACCTTTTTTTTAACCCATTGTATTTCTGTTTACTCAGTTAAGTATTACAGATTAAAATCACACCCAACTAGACAAACTGATTCATTAACTAGTTATCTGAAAAACACCTTATATTCCCAGAATGTTTTTTACAGGAAAAAAGAAAAACATATGTAACTTCTGATGGAATTTGGTATGTAAACATTTTTAAGCCAAATTTTTTGTCATTTTGAACCATTTCTGCTGGTCCACAAAGCATGAATTGTTGAAACCATGTAAAGTCCAGCTGTAATTTTCAAAATATGTTAAAAACCAACGAAAATTGAAATATAGACTTTTCTTAGAGCAAGTTATGTTACCTCAGTAACCAGCAGATGGTTTATGATGTGGTAGGTTTATGATGATCATGATTTGTACTAAATTACAATATTGTAATTCTTAATCTGGCACAGCATTGGACCACAAAAGTGCACAATAGAACAACAATATAAAAGAAAAAAGAGGTAAGAATGCACTTTTCTAAAAATCAGAAGGAAGGCTCACTTGTTTAAACTATGGTAAACAAAGCTATGTGTAAAGAGCAACAAGTCAGCAACTCAGTTTAGTAAAAGGATTATAAGCTGCAGTCTAACTAGCCCATGGTTATACATAAGTAGCTCTGCAACTGGTTGCAGGTTTAGTAGTTGACTTACAGCAAGAAAACCCTCAAACTCTGCTGCGCTCGGGGCCTCCAGTCCGGCACCCATGCCATAGACGAACTAAACACAGAAGCAGATTTTGTGGTTTATCATTAATGCATTTTGACAAGAATCAGACCAGGTCAACTTCTTTAAACTATGCAAAGAAGAGAAAATGCTTGAAAATGGGAAGCCCCCTTTCCTCCTGGTCTTTTTATTGGAGTGTGCAAAACCAAGAAAAGGCTGGAAATGACCTTGTCATCACCTCTGTGGCTGTGTGACTGTTGCCAAGGCCAACATTATGTCATTCTGTACATGGCAAAACATCACACCCATACATCACATTGTTTGTCTTCAATCACACTGATGCTGATCTCTTGCATTTTTCCATTTTCTTGCTGTTTTAAATGTTAGCCTGATACACGACTCTACTCAAACACAATCAAAAATCTCCAACAAGAAAAGAAATCCTCCATCCCATGCCATTCCAATCACCCTAATACATCTTCAGGCTACGTAATCAGGCCTTGCATGGGATAAATGGTGTCATACTTTTGCTTTTTAACTTATATGCTAAATTTGAAGCATCTGTCTCTGGAGTCTCTTTGACTGCCCCTTTGCTCCGCTCAGTGTTTTAACCCAGAAAACTAGGCCATTTGAAATCTGTTGGGCTTCAACATGTCAGACGTGCAAGGTCTTTCCAGCCTGCCTGCCAGCAGCCAGACCCTGAAATTTCATGTAGAGGTTATTAATGCTGTGTCATCATTCAACCTCAAGGTCACTAAGGGATGCACAAGAGTGATGCAAGGATCCTCACACTGTACAAACACTTCTATGAACAGCTTAAGCGTGAACAAATATTGTCTTTATTTTACATAGTGTGGGTAATACTCTTTTATGCTTTCATGTTGGAGATGGGCTCTTAGTGGGGAGTATGACATGTGAGTTAGCATGACCCAAAGTGGATTTAGTCATTAGTGTATGTAAGCCTATGGACAAAAGCCTGTTTGTGAATAGAGTTTATTGGATTAGGGAATTGCTCAAATAGAAGTGGAGTGTTCATGCAATACTTGTTTTAGCCTTCCTCATCTGAATTTCTTGGACCTCTACATGGCAACTGCAATTCTAAGAAAGGAGGTTTATATTACTGCCAAGGAGGACATGTTTATCTGCAGGTGTTTTGACTGCTTTGGAGGAATACAGACTAAACATGCAGCTCTTTCTTCAGCCTGAATATTTATGTCAGTTCAATAATCTCCAAAGCTGGGTTTCGTCAAATAAGTAACAAAAACGAAGTGTTCAAATCTGTCAAGCAAAAAAATAAAGGAATGTACTGTTGGGAGAGCTGAGCTTTATTGAATCTGAAATTATAATGTGACCAGCATATCAAGGCAGCCTTGCTGGCCAACTCCCCCAGTGTCTGAAGAAGTGCATCTCCTTCATGACCCCTCGCCGGAGAGCGAGTCAAAGAGCAGCAGGGCAGTCGCTTGCACGTTATTTTTCAAAATACTTTAGAAACCTCTTGCAATCCATCTCCATTTTGTTTTCCCATGAATCATCTATTAGCTTATTAGTTATGAGCCCAGACTTTTGTTTGTATAAGTTTCAGAGGTTAGGAGGTCTGTGTTGGGATAGTGTCAGTCACCCGAGGGAAGGAGGAGAGTGAGAGTGACTGAAGGAGGTGAGCTGTTTCTGCAGGGTCTCTATGGTACAATCTGTTCCGAGCAGTTTAAAATGTGACATATTTCATTCAATAAAACTTTCAGAAATGGGTCCACTGGCTCTACCACTGGCTTCCCTGTGATAGTAAAACATGTGGCCTGATTTCTGATAGTTATGGAGGGCCTATGAAGTCTTGGTGATGGAGAGATGTATAGCTGGATAAATGAAGAGGCAGCTAAAAAGGATTATCAGTAAAGGAAAAGGTATGTAGGGTGCACTTTAGTGGAAGAACAGAAGAGGAGCATACAGAGTGGCTCAGGGAATCACGAGAAGCGTGCCTAAAGCTGAGGCAACTTGAGGTGTGCCAGTGTGCTTGCATGTGTTTGTAAATGTGCAAAACACTGTATGAGGGTGTGTAATGAAGGGGGTGCATATGGGGGGTAAATGATGAAAGTGGGGGTAGATAGAGAGAGCGAGAAAGGGAGGCTTTTTTTAATGAAAACCACATGTGCACTGAATCTCCTGTATTGTTCACAACTCAAACCAGCTGGCCCACTCTTGGCTCATCCATCTAAATAAACATTCCTGCCTTGGCCTGGAGCTCTGAGGACCTGTTGTTCATTAGGAGCCCCTTTCTCCTCTTCTTTCAGGCTGTACTTGAACGTTTCAAACATGGAACACACGCATAAGACAAAAAAGCCTGACTTCACGCAGTGGTTAAAAGGCTTGTCACACCTCTGTGCCTTGTGCCTTTATTTTGGAGTTCTCCACTTGTCAATGGCCGGAGATCAGGGCCATTCGGGGTCGGCAGCATCCAGATGTTTGGTGGAACAATCTGAGAATGAGCAATAACAAAGCTGTATGAATAACCTGGCTTGGGTTCAAGAGCACCAAAGATAGCTCACAGAGCAATAACATAGCCAGCTGCAAGCTGAAGTATTACACTATGCTTCAGATTTAAATCTCTAGATTGTAAATATAGCCTTTTGACCTCCGGCGCGTGTGGAATCTTCAGTTAAATTCAAGAGAGACTCTGCGTCACATAATTTCAGAATTATCAAACCCTGGCTAAAGAGCACAGAACATCCATCCAGAAGTAGCCTCCACAAGTATCCAGAAGCATACATCCAAAAGTAGCCTCTTTTTAATTAGTGAATTCAGCTACTTTAATGTGCTGACACAAACAATAAATTACATACATACGACTTGAATCATTTCCTCAGAAAAGCTTTGCCAAAAGTGCACTTGAAATGGGACTCTCTGGAGCAGCCACACATGAACTGCACACAAGTCTAAGGTCATCATGCCCAATGCATTGGGATAAGCTTGTGGTCCAAAGCAAATCATACAGCATCAGCACCTGATTTCACCAATGCTCTTGTGGTTAAATGCAATCAAAATCAACATCTAGTGTAAAGCCTCCCCAGAACACTCTATTATGCAGCAAATGGGAGGGTGGGGGTATTAATGTTTTGTTAGTGCCATTGATTTCAGAAGAAAACTGGAATGGGCGTCCACAAACTTTTGGACATATTGTGGAAGCAGCTTATTCATCTGGGTTGTGGGATGTACTGAAGCCTATCCCAGTGCTTTTCAGGCAGAAGGCAGGAAACACCCTGGACAGACTGCCGGTCCATCACAGGGACAAATAGTACACAAGTAATGCAATTTCAAGTGTAACCTTTAGACCTGATTCTTATAATGAGACTATATTGAGATCAGTGTGCTTTCTCTGGCCTGAGCATAGTCACAGGGTGATGATTTAGAAAGCTTTTTACCAATCTCACTGTTTTCTCATTTCATGCAATAAAATCCAAATGTCCCTGAAAAGCTTTTGGCCTTAATCCTTAAAAGTGGCAAAATGATTTACCTCATCATGGTGGGCAAGGAGCCTACATTTTAACACAGTGGTCACACCTCATCCAACTCAGCCCAGCTTTGTACAGAGCACTGCAATACATGATTGCAAAAATCTATCAAGTTACCTACAGTAACCTCAGATGATGAACAAACCAAAGGCCTTCAAGCTAGTTCACGTCAGTTTAAACAAACAAAAGATGGATTTGAAGCTTGCAACATAATTACAATGGTCAGATGATCTTTGGACCTGTAAGAAATGAATCTCCTCGTTCACTGAACACACTGAGTATATGGAGAAGCATAGTCACATGGAGAATGTTCCCATATGAAGTCTGGCTTAGCCAACTCTTCTCAGGTTTATTCATGCCTCTCTTCATCTGTTTCAGACAATGACAAAATAACTGGTTTTGATTTGTGTGTAGCCCCAATATAGTTACTGATTTAACCCCTTAAATGTCCACGATTCACTGGCAATTCTAAAGTTACTTCTATAACTCAAGATTAACTCAGCAGCTCCATGTAGTTACTGAATAATAAGCCATAGTATGTAGTAAGTCTGGGATTCAAGGGGGTTAAATTATTGAACATTGCAGTGGATACCACATTGGCCAAGTGCCTCTGAAGAAAATATGTGACATTTATAAATAAAATACAAGTGGTTAAATTACAGTTTGGCCAGTTAACGCTGTGGTGATTGTCTTGATGTATCGTTTTTATGCAGCTTTAATGGCTTTTGTATAATAAATTACAATATCAGTAATAATACTGCTCAAACACTTATTTCAGTGTTTCAATCACATTAATTATTTTGTTAATACATTAATGTACTACAGTTTTCATTTCTGTTTTTGATGGCTGCTTGCAACACACTGCAGCTAACAATATAGTTAGATTCTTAGTCATAAAGCGATATCACAAAAAACAAAGGAATATGCAAAGACTTTCATGCTGAAGTTGTACTCTGTTACTCTGTAATGCTGGTTTTGTGGGAAGTAACTTTATTGATTTTGACTTCTTCAGTTGTTAGTTGTTTAGTTCTCGAAATGCATTATGCAAGCTCGCATTGCTTTGGTTTCCTAGAGCTGTTTATGTGACTCATAATAGCCAACATTATTTTCTTTATATGAATCATTCCACTATGTTCACTTAAAAACTCACTTCAGACTGATATGGTCTTTAGACTAACATTCTTTTGCTGTTAGTGACTCTATGCCTTAATAATGGATATTGAATTTAATAAAAAATATAATTTAAACAATGTAACATTCTATTCTGTCACTACCAATATAATAATAACATCGCTGAAACTTCACCAAATGTTTGGGCCTAACTCAAAAATGCTAACCAGTACATAACTTATAAATATGGTGAAAATATTATTATTTGCAGGAAGTCTGTTTCAGTAGTGAAGATTCTTAATGTTGCACACTGATTTTTAGACTTTGGGACAGGGATGCAGTTACACCTACTGCTCTAAAACTTTTAGCTCTATGTTTTTGCCGTGACATAAAAAAATAGTTTAAAAAAATGATATATGTATATATAGTTTTATATTTTATGTATATAGACATACTGACTGTCTTCCTTGGGGTGGATGGCATCTTCTAGCAAGACAATGAGACTCTCGGCCAGAAATGTCTGACATTAATTGGAAGAGCATGACCAAGACTTCCAGGTACTGCCCTGGCCTCCTATATGCACTCATCATTACAAGAATAGTTTCACTCAGAAGAAAATGTTGGATTGCGATGCAAAATGAAGATCAAGGTCAGGAGATTAAAAAATATAAAAATAATGAGAAATGTAGACTGATGTGGGCAATATGTATTGAGCTACAGTTTTGTAATGCTGACATGATGTTAAGGGCAGTCATCGTAACGGTGTGCTCCGCATGTTAGGAGTCCTTCTTATACTGTTAAGAATGATAATGGTATTGCCTAGTCTATGCATGTAGCTTTGTTTCAAGAGCAGCATCTAGATGCCAATGGGCATTTTACATTGGCAAAGCTCAACTGGTCAGATTCAGTCTCTTTCACAAAAGACTTACTGGGGCTAATGACAAACATCTGGGACAGACACGACAAATTAAACAAATCCTTTGTGGGGCAGTTATTTCATCTGCTCAGTTCACACTAAACTTTAAAGTTCTGCCATGGATTTTTATTAAGTTCTCAGAAACAGTCTCTGAAATACAATAGTTGGACGATTTTTCTTTTATTGCCTAATGGATGGAGAAATTTCGTGTTAGGGACCCCATTCACACTACATAGTTCTTGTAGCCATCTGTAAGGAATTAGATTGCTTTCCATGGCCAAGAAAGCTAATCACACATGAATCTGACCACCAGGGTGTTAGAATGCAAAAGATGACGTTATTGATGGTAACTGTAGTTGTACGTAAATACGTGACTCTGGCTCATCATTATAATGCTAATGGGACTGAGTAATGGCTTGGGCACCATGTGTGGTTCAGGATCTGCACGTAGCGTTTATTGCCCTGCAAGCTCACAGTCCATTTGATGCCACTTTCAAAGCTTTCTTCAGACAAACAGACCTGTTCTGGCTGAACCCAGGGATGGTAGTGATTTTACATCATTGAATAATTGGTGAGGTAATGTAGCTGAAACAGCATGAATCCTCTAGTCCTAGCTGAGGAATAAATAGTCTCTGAATGAAGAACTGGTAATAGTTGCATTAACCCACCTAGTGTCTGCCTGAAGTGTCGAACGCTTCCAAATGTTTTTGCCTGAGAATTAGGATATTCCCTCAGGTTAGCACAGCACATTCAGGTTCATGCCAAGTCAGGGTGCAGAGTAGCTGCTTGTACTTGATCAGTGGGAGAGACAGCCGTTGATGGCTAAGACTGTGGCCTGAGGACTGAAGCCTGCCCCGTAATTTGCACTCTTTCCCAAAGAGCCACAGAGTGAAAGCACCCATCCAGAATAAACCTTATTTGTAGGGCTATGTTGTGGGGCTAAGGCTATGTAATCTCTTCTAGTGTTCACTCTCCAGAGCCAAGAGTGATCAGAGTGTACTTGTGCAAAATCCCCTGCCTCCAGTTCAAAACAAAACGTTACAGCCCATAAACCATATTGACACAATGACATGAACAAGTTGTTCTCCCACTCTTTCATATCTCCATCTGCTCTCTAATGCTTTATTACCCTGAACAGGAAAGCTCACAGATGACTGGGACAATGGGTGCATGATAAAAGCCCATCTCCTAGTGGGGTAATGAGGAATGCTTTTATTATTTTTATGATGAGGTTTACTCTTCTTCCTCATCTACTTTTGTCTCTCTTCTTCTTCCTCCTCCTCCTCTTCTTCCTTCTCCTTGTTCTTTATCTTCTCATTGCTTCTCCTTGCTTCTTCTTCTTCTTTTCTTCCTACATTGTGTTGGATTTTGCTGTTGTTATTGTTTTTTCTTCATCCTTTTCTTCTTCTTTGGTCTCTTTCTTCTCATCAGCCTCCATCTCCTTTTACCTCTCTCTCTCTCTCTCTCTCTCTCTCTCTCTCTCTCTCTCTCTCTCTCTCTCTCTCTCTCTCTCTCTCTTTCTTTGTCAATCTCTCTCTCTCTCTCTTTGTCAATCTCTCTCTCTTTCTCTCTCTCTCTCTCTCTCTCTCTCTCTCTCTCTCTCTCTCTCTCTCTCTCTCTCTCTCTCTCTCTCTCTCTCTCTCTCTCTCTCTCTCTCTCTCTCTAATTCTCTGGTCCTTTACGAGGTCTGGTGGTTAAGCCCCCCAGCTGTTTGTATTTAGTGGATCTGTTTCTGAAAAGCTGCTGAGACGTGTGCTTTTGCTCACCAGTACAAAGAGATTCCCTATTGTCTCACATTTAAGCGTTTTTCAGTATTTGTCCAAAAACCGGAGAGGAATTCATTAAACTGGCCCATAAACTGCGTTAGTCCCTTTTGAATCAGCAGGGCCTTCGGGATGCTCTGAGACACTTGGAGTGATGACTAATCAGGGGCATGTCTAATAAGGGCATTTATGCTCCAGTTTCGGTTTTCGATCTTTGTAAAACAACAATGAAACCTTCCCGTAAAACATCTTGTGTGTTTTTGGGCTGGATCAACAGCTGGACTGCTTGAAGCAATATCCTGTCTGCTGTCCACCAGTATTCACCAAGGCTGCTAGGTTGGTCATACTTTAGCCTTTTTGTCTGCTTAGTCAGGCTACCAATAGATAAACAGGGCATAGTATAACTTACATTCCTACTAAATCTACCCAGTTAGACTCCGTCACATCGTGCTGATATATGGCTTATGCCAGGTCTTCTTTTACAAATCATGTTCCTGGTGGAAAAAACTTTTAAATAAACAAAAATTACAAAAAGGTTACAAAACACACTGAAGCTTATAAGACCCTGTACATATATTATACATACTGGGATCAATGAGGATTTTTAATATGCTATGATTTTAAGACATGCAGTTAGTTTTCTTTATACTAATTTAATATATGGAAATTTGTAGTTAACTATACCCTTACTCTCATCATTACTCTGCACTTTATATATAGTATCTATTTTTATTTGCACATACAGACTGACATCTTGTTCACCTTTTTCAGTATATATTCTAGTTTTGTTTGGAGCCAACTGAATTTCAAGATTGGGACGAATTTCAGCATACTCAGGTGTCATTTAACATGCAGTGTAAATCCCAAATATCCACCCCCACTGCCACCCCCACTTAACATAACTCTCTATGCAACTTCTGGCTTCTACACCAAAACATTAGATCAACTGTTTTATTGGAAATGATCTGTAGACAGAGCTGAGCTGTCTGTATGGCAGTGTGAGCATCCATGGCGCATCATGTGAGTCAAACAAAGCATTTCCGCACGGTGTCAGTACATGCATCACAGGTGGCCTATTCAAACATGCAGTGTGAGCTTTTAGCATACGCCAAGATTTCTAAATTCACAGTGTATTCCTTTACTGTCTATTTCCTTTAGCGTCTTTTGTTCTCACTCAGTTCTTCTCGTACTGGGTTTCTTGCAGACATTCACACTATTATCACACATTCTTGATTCTAATTATTGGATGCTCATAAATGTGCAGGTAAAAATATATACATGCATTTTTCAGTGGTGAAAATGTGTTTTGGATTTCAAACTGAGTAAATCCACCAACTTTCTGAGATAAATCTAAACCATTACCTAACAGCCAGTCCGTTTGTGTTGGTGTTAATATCTAAAGTGGGTAACATGAAGGAATTTCAATTCCAAACTCTAAATGTTTTTACTTTGAAATCCCAAGACAAATGGGCGGTTTGAGTGGTTCTTTAGAACAAGATCCCCCATATCCTGTTTTTTTTTTCTTTGGGTAGAGTAGGCCTGGCTGAGGTGGCCAGAATTCTCTGAACTAGGTATGCTGTGTGTGTATACTGGCGGTGGTGGCCCAGGCCCCCTTGAATGAACCCCTCTACCTCCTAAAATCTTCTCTTTGAAGGGTGTGAGTTCTTACACTGGTAGCCTATAAAAGCTTGCTGGTGTCGTGTAGCTGGCAGAGGTAGCGCAGCAGTTGCTGTGGTCAGGTCAGCGGGTGAACGGGGGGACCGGAGAAGGAGGTGCATATAAGAGTGTTTCTGCCCAGCACGCTGCTCAGGCAGTGTTTATGTTCTTTATGATTGGGGCAGGAGGTAGGAGACGGAAGATCAGAGTGTCATGAATTTACCTATTCATACATGCAGTGCTGTGCCAATTAAACAATGTTCTGCTCAGAATTCTGCTTGAGAAATATGAATACACACACACACACACACACACACACACACACACACACACACACATATATATATATACCTGCATGCTGGGTCACAAAACTATTTAAGCTTTGATGTAACAATGCAGCTGTTTGGCAAATGGTTCTATGTAAAGTGGCTAATGTTAGGGTCCCAAACCAGAAATTATACCTTTGGAGCTGTAGCCCCCTAGCTAAGCCAAAGCCAGTTGGCTCCGCTCTCCTAGCTACCTCTAGCTAAAATGATCTAAACACTACAGTTTAAGTTTACGTATAGATAATAAAAGTCAAAATCAGACGACGTAGCCTGTCAAGCTAAGCTAACATTAGCGTTTGGCACCTTTAACTAGGGTGGCTACATGTCCGGTTTTAGGCCTGACAGTTTGATTTTTTAACTCCCCGTCCTATTACACCTATTAGTCCTCTTTTCCAGATGAACTATTTGAAATATTCACTCGTGAACAATATTATGTGTGTCATTGGCTCACGTCTGTGTCAGAAAACATGCCTTGCATTTTATTGGTTTACCAAGGCCATGTGACATAGTGACTCGCCTACCGGCTAACTGTAGGTCAGCCCTCTAAATAGACTCATATACGAGATCTGCTGCTGATGGAATTTAACAGGTCTATTCAATGGCTTCAGCATCCAGGATAAATATGGGACTTGACATGATGACAAGATATCATCCTTTTTTTAAAATAACAAAATCCTATATTTTTACTATATTTATTTTTATTGTGCTGTAAGGTATGTGGTGTTTTTACACTTACCGCCCAAAAATGATGACTTTTGTACTGTGCTGCATATGTAATTTTTTTGGTAGGCTATTGTATATGTTTGACATCTCTTAAGAATTAAACAGCCTAACTATAAGAAATTAATAAATTAATAAATAAATAAATTCTATTATATGTTCAGACTGATGAATTGGTCTGTAGATGCATGTCAAATGTAAACCTTTAATACTTTAAAAACATTTAACACTACAATCTTGTTTTTGACTAATTATTACGTAAAAGTTTAAACAATACTGGGTTACATCTTGTTTAGCATATTTATATTTAAGTCATTGCTGTGTATTTTTAAAGTGATTCAAAAGCTTTGGTATATATGAAACAGATACATTCATTTGTTATTTGTTATATAACAGATAAATATATATTTACTAATATAACTAGTTTGTATGATTTGGTGACTGTTAAACAGGACCACTGTGTAGAAGTAGCTAGCAAACCTTACAAAGCATTTAGAGGAAATTACATGCAAATGAGAAATCCACGTGACTGCTATTCAAAAAATAACTTGGAAGGTGAATAATGAATTCCAACCCCAACCCTAAAACCTCTGTTCCTCAATGCATGCTGTGTGTGTCTGTGTTTGTGTGTTAGTGGCTTTAATAAACCCAGCTTTGCTGTCAGTATCACTGCTCCAGCGACCAACAGTCTGGTATGTGTGCTTCAGCCATCGTTACCACAACCCTGATGCTCACCCTTTCAGAACGCCCACATCTTTAATGTAGTTGAGTGTATGTGCATGTAACATGTATACATTATATATCACATGAAACTGGGTTGTTCCTGTATACTGAATTATCATTATTATTATTATTATTATTATTATTATTATTATTATTATTATTATTGTTGTTGTTGTTGTTGTTGTTGTTGTTATGATGATGAAATGTTTGCAAACTATATATCACTATTTAATACCCATTCTATGTAAATTAATAGGAGACACCCAAACATTTAACAGCTTTGCACATTTTACTGCCTAATTACTGCTCATTTTCTAAAGTTAAAATATTTTAAAAAACAAACATATAATAACTTTATATGTATGTTTTACTAAAAAAAAATTGCGTAAAGATGACATATTTATATCCTATTAACATATATATGTATATAACATAACATGCATATATATATGAATATATAAATATATGTATTAATATATTACAGATATACAAACTAAACAAACCTCATTTCTCCCAACTTTACAGGAGAGGAAAAAACATAATTAATGCATGATCCAGACCACTCACTCAACCAGTACTTCACTTACCTGGATTGTGTGTTAATGGATGTAATTTATTTTTTTTTATTTTTAATAACATTCTCATTTGTTTGTCTGTGAATGATATTGTGTTTTGGTGTGTCCATGTTTTGTATTGACCTTCTGAGTCCTCTTTTTGAATTTTGAATGTTAATGTGTATGTATCCAGCTACCATGGGAAAGAATTTCCTTCCCGGGGAGGAATTTTTTGGCCATGTTTTATCTTTTCATTATTTATGTATAAACAGATCAATTCCAAATGGATGTTTGTTTGTTTAGCCATCAAGGTTGGTTTGTGTCATTATGGATTTTGCATCCAGTAATGCTGTTATCTGTTTCTTCTGCCTTCACCTCATTTTACCAGCTTTCTGCTTACGCACATGTGTTCTTTCACATGCTGCAGTTTGTCCAGTTTCAGAGTAATGGCTTATGTGCGGCTCAGTTCAGATCCAGATAGTTCCTGTTCTCAGATTTTCTGTCCCTAACACCAGGGTCTCAGGTAATGCGCATGATTGCATTTGCTGGCTTGTTTTCACCAAGAAGAAATACTTCTCTTTGTAGAGCTCATGTTTGTTTCCACTTAGTAAGCCCTGTCTCAGTCACATTATGTTCTAAGATAGGCCTAATAGAGTCATCCTGAAATCCTCACAGGCTTACATGACTCTGGGAAGGATGAGAGTCATGCGGCTCATGCATTGGGCTGCTTATCATGTTTTATTATCATGCTTGCCGATCAACTTTTCCACTGTAATCCCAAATAACACCACCTACTTTGGAAAATTTATGCTTTCAGTTTTTATTGTTACACTGTAAATCACATCCCCTGTGGAAACGTTTGAGTATTATTGCTGAGCTATTGGCACTAGGCCTTCAGTTCAGGCCATAAATGATAAATCTTCTTCAAAAAACAGTAGAGAGCATCATTTAATTAGCTGTTAAAGTGTCAAATAAACTGCATATATATGTGGAGTGCATGGGGTCTCTACTAATATAGTTTTGTACGACTGAGTAAAATGCTATTTCAAAAACAAAATTGGTCTTACACATTGGTAATCGACATGTGGATGGTTGATTACACGGTCACTTCACAACACTGGTGTAGTTCCTCTAAAAAGGAATACATTATAAACAAGTAATTACTCAATACTGTTAAACTGTTGAAAACCTTATATCTCCTCTTTTAACCATATTTTAATAATGGCAGCTGCCCAGTAAACATTGTCAAACTTTTAAAAGAAATGAACCCACAGAAATCTCCCAGAATTACATAGAATAAAACCCTTTTGAATGATCTAATGAGGATTTTTTCCCCTTCTTATTTAAAGCTGCTTAAAGCTGCTTTAACAAGATTAAACAACACTCTTCTTAAACTGCAGTAGAATTACTTTACAATATAACCACCTTGGAAAAGTAACCAGACTTCTCATTACTTATACTTATTACTCATACAAATAAGGAATGCCTGCAACACTCTACAAACAAGTTGGGACAGGACTAAAAATACTGAAAATGTTAATAGAATTTTCAGCTTTTTTGAAACATTCCACAATAAACAGGTGAATTGGTAACAGGTGAGGAATCATAATTGGGTAGGGGCATCGACCAATGGTTCAATACTATGTGCCAAATTTGGTAATAAATTTACAAACAGTTAAAAAAGAAACAATTGTCATTGCAAGGTCGAATTTAGAATTTAGGTCTTTTGCCAGATACCAAACATAATATTGATTCAGGGAATACAGAGAAATCCCTGTGCTGGGCAAGGCCAGAAACCATAGCTGAATGTACATAACCTCCGAGCCCTCAGACGGCACCTAACTCAATTCAATTCAATTTAACTTTGTTGTAATTATACCAACACAGGGTTGTACAGTATAACAAAAATTTCTCCAGCGCAGTTACAGGAATACATATATATATATATATACAGTGAGTCCAAGAAGTATTTGATCCCTTGCTGATTTTCTTCGTTGGCCCACTAATAAAGACATGATCATTCTATACTTTTAATGGTAGATGTATTCTTACATGGAGAGACAGAATATTAAAAAGAAAATCCAGAAAATAAATCTAAGGAATATATATTAATTGATTTGTATTTCATGGAGTGAAATAAGTATTTGATCCCTCTTGCCAAACACACTCAATACTTAGTGGCAAAGCCTTTGTTTGCAAGCACAGCGGTGAGACGTTTGTTGTAGTTAACCACAAGTTTAGCACACACACCAGGGGGAATTTTGGCCCACTCTTCTTTGCAGATCCTCTCTAAATCATGAAGGTTGGTGGGCTGTCGCTTGGCAACTCTGACCTTCAGCTCCCTCCATAGATTTTCGATCGGATTGAGGTCTGGCGACTGGCTGGGCCACTCCATGACCTTAATGTGATTCTTCTTGAGCCAATCCTTTGTTGCCTTTGCTGTATGTTTAGGGTCGTTATCATGTTGGAAGACCCAACCACGGCCCATTTTCAGATCCCTGGCAGAGGGGAGGAGGTTGTCCCTCAGGATTGTGCGGTACATGGCTCCATCCATCTTCCCAGTGATGCGGTGAAGTAGCCCTGTACCCTTGGCAGAGAAACACCCCCAAAACATTATGCTTCCACCTCCATGCTTGACGGTGGGCACAGTGTTCTTGGGGTCATAGGCAGCATTTTTCTTCCTCCACACAACATGGCGGGTGGAGTTGAGGCCAAAAAGTTCAATTTTGGTCTCGTCTGACCACAAAACCTTCTCCCAATAACTTGGTTCATCTTTCAAATGATCATTGGCATACTTGAGGCGCGCCTCCACATGTGCTCTCTTCAGCAGGGGTACCTTTCGGGCACTGCAGGATGTGAATCCATTGTTGCGCAAAGTGTTGCCAATTGTTTCCTTGCAAACTGTGGTCCCAGCTGCCTTCAGGTCATTTGCTAACTCCTGCCGAGTGGTTGCAGGACGATTTCTGACCGTTCTCAGCATCATTGCCACCCCACGAGGCGAAATCTTCTTTGGAGCACCGGGCCGAGGTCTGTTGATTGTCATGTTATACTCTTTAAAACTTTTCTGATAATTGCACCAATAGTTGTTACTTTCACATCCAACACCTTACTAATCTTTTTGTAGCCCATTCCAGCTTTGTGAAGGTCAACAATTCTGACTCTGAGGTCCTGTGACAGCTCTTTGGTTTTACCCATGTTGGAGACTTGAAATCTGTGTGATCTGTCTGATTCTGTGGACAGGTGTTTTTCACACAAGTGATTAGTGAGAACAGGTGGCTTCAGGTCAGGTAACAAGTTGATTGGGAGTGTCTAACTGGTCTGTAAAAGCCAGAACTGCTAATGAATACTAAGGGATCAAATACTTATTTCACTCCATGAAATACAAATCAATTAATATATATTCCTTAGATTTATTTTCTGGATTTTCTTTTTAATATTCTGTCTCTCCATGTAAGAATACATCTACCATTAAAAGTATAGAATGATCATGTCTTTATTAGTGGGCCAACGAAGAAAATCAGCAAGGGATCAAATACTTCTTGGACTCACTGTATATATATATATATATATATATATATATATATATGTATATATGTATATAGTGTAGTGCAAAGACAAATAAACAAAAACAATGTGTGCAAACAGTACAGTACATGGAGTAAGAGCAGTTGAGTATGTGGTTGTAAACAGTATAGATATAGAAAGTGTACAGTGCAGGTGGGAGAATAGCAGCTTAATGTTCAGGTAACAGTTAGGTTGCCTAGCACAGATGTTCAGTATAATAATAGATAAATAAATGCACAGCTAAGATGTTCAGGTATACAGGTTAACATAATGTGCAGTGTAAACAGTCCTGTGAGGTTGTGGAGCTCAGTGTGTGATAGGGGATCCTGGCTAAAAATCTGTGGCAGTCTTTAGTGATTAGTCATGTTCTGTTAGGCGCTGCTGGTGTGACTAGTTTGACAGCTCTAGGGTAAAAGCTGTCCCTGAACCTGGTGGTTCTGGCTTGGATGTTCCGGTACCTCTTTCCGGAGGGCAGAGTTTGGAACAGGGGGTGGCTGGGGTGTGTGGGGTCTGAGGATATGTTGACTGCTTTCCTCAGACATCTCTTGTCATAGATGTCCTGTATGGGTGGGAGGGTAGTTGCGGTGATGTGCTGTGCAGTCTTTACCACCCTCTGCAGGGCCTTGCTCTCAGCAGAGTTGGCACTACCATACCACACAGTGATGCAGCTTGTCAGGATGCGCTCCACGGTGGATCTGTAGATGTTGCAGAGGAGCTGCTCTGGCAGGTTGACTCTCCCCAGCCTTCGTAGAAAGTGAGAAATCATGAGAAACCATCAAGTTACTGTGTTAAATAAAGCCACATGGACATAGGAACACTTCGGAAAATCTTAACAAACCACCGTTGAATCAAGAAAGGCAACCTGAAACTCTCTATGCAAGAAGAAAGCCAAACATTTGTTCTATGAAGAAATGGCGAGCTCATCTCAGATGGTCAGAAAGACACTGGAAATGTGTGTTGTGGTTAGATGACTCCACTTTTCAGTTTGTTTATGAAAAAGAAGACATTGAGTTCTTCATCCCGATGATGAAAGGGACCATTCAGATATTCATCAGTGAAAGGTGTAAAAGTTGATATCTGTCATGGAAAGTGGGTGCACCAGTGCCCATGGCATGGGTCATTTGCATGTGTGTGAAGGTGCCATTGATACCATGGTGCAGTCAAGACAACATACACTTACTGTTGAAAATGAGTTGCACACCTAGCTGCACCCAGAAGGAATCAACCGAAAGGAATGAAACTTGGTGGGTAGGTTTGACATTGTGAGACATGCCAGTTGATTAAAGTTTGACACTTGACAGGTCGAGTGACTCAAGAAGGACAGGCCTGTACCTGACTGACCCAACAGCCATGATAGCAGACATTCAGCGAGCAGTGATGCCCTCCATGAGTCATCCTGTTAATGCCAGCACCATTGGCTACACAATGCAGGACTAGACACACACAGACTGTTACGATGTCAATGTCACAAAAGACTGTAATGGTGTCCTGCCAGACTGTCATGGAGTGACTCAGAATGGCAGCGGCTCATCTTCAGTGGCAAGTTCTGCTTTTGTTCTGATGGATAAGACCAGACAATCCATGTGTGGAAGTTAGCGCCAAGATGTAGGGTTTGATGCCATTTGTCATGTGTAGGAAGTGCTGGTGTCACTCCACCTTTTCAGAAATCACAAATGTTATAGCATAAAATGTCAACTAACTTTATTTAACTTGTTTACGTCTTTAGAAAGACAAATACTATGGAGCTGTTCCCCATTTGCCATGTTCTCTTTATAGATGTCTATATAGCTGTAAGGTTATGTAACGTCACATGGTTCTTATCTGTCTGTACACAATTCTGGGCAATATACACAAGCATGTGTGACCAAAGGCTAAGCTGGAATAGGAATGAAGGATGCTAGATGCTTTGTGGTGTGCTGAAGAATATGCTGGAAGAGAGATGTAAGACAGCAAGGATAACAGTGATGTGATTACATCAGCATGTGTGAATAACATCCCCATCCCAGAGCCAAGATGATAAATTCAATTACTCCTCCATCTTTGTGGATATGTTACTGTTATTAGAGAATATTTTATATGTATTTTCCTAGAAATTTTCTGATATGGTGATTCAGTACCCTGACAGTACCCTAAAGTATCAGTAATATTTAATGAAGTACAAAAGATGGATTTGTAAAATTCGGTACCACATGATTCCCAACATAGGTAACTGATGCTTTCAGATCCAATAGTCTTGTATAGTGAACACAAAAGAAATGCAAGCTTTTAACTAATGCATGTATGGGTATGCATGTGTGTGTGTGGGTGCGCATGTGTGTGTGTGGGTGCGTGTGTGTGTGTGTGTGTGTGTGTGTGTGTGTGTGTGTGTGTGCGTGCGTGCGTGCACATAAATCCCAAATAATAAAATACTGGTGAATGTCAGACTCTTGATGAACAACTGCTGGTGAATGATTGGTGAAGGACGCCCATTTGTGCAAACAATTCAGTGGTTTATGAACACATCATGAATCTGATGTAGATCTTTCTCAAAAACAAATTTTAGGTGAATGAGGCCCATTCTTCCTCATAATGATCATTGTTGAGTACAAAGATATCCACTGAGTTGTATCTGGTGAAGTGTTTTACTTTATTTATGTATTTATTTAGTTAGTTAGTTAGTTAGTTAGTCAAATAAATGAAATAGAACTTGTTTTAGTTTTTGTTTGCACAGGTCATTGCTAAGGGTATAGCCAGCTCAGTGTAACTTTTCAGTATAGACATAAAAAATACTCAAAGCAATGTAGTTGTTTTAAGTTTCTGTAAGCAACACTATTTACTCTTATTTGCATCATTATCTTTTACCAGTGCTTGTACTCATATGTAGGTAAAGCAGTGCGCTGTTTATGTAGGACTTGTCACTTCACTTAGTGTCTTTATTCCCACTTGCCTAACTTGTCTTCTGTTTTGTACATTACTCAGAACAGCCAGTCTTCATCTTCACCTGTTGCTTTGACTTTAAGCTAAGTGTCTTTTCCAATCAGTAGGCAGCAGTAGCAGTCCTCGGAGCTCTATTTAAGACAACACCAAAGTTTATGCCCTTGTGTATGTTACTGATGGACCAGCTGCTACATTGAGTGCATTTATACTGGATTGACTGTTTCTTGGAAGAGTCCTTGCTGTGGGGTTAGCCAAAGGTGATATAACACTTCTCAATTTTAAAGCACTTTTACTTTTTGCTGTTTTTTTCCTTGCACAAGGTTGAAATCAGGTCTAAATTTGGTCAGCCTGATCTCTGAACTTCTGTAAGGGAAAAACCTGCTCAGGTTTTGGACCTATCTCAGCTTTTTTCAAATAATATAGCGTCTCTTTACCTCAGAGAATACACATGGAAGAGCAGCAGACTTAAAAGCCAGCATATGATGGAGAACTCATTTAGTGTATGTCCCCATGGTAATACTCGCTCCTATTTAGATCAGTGGGCCGCCTCTGTGTGCCCCCATACTGGACTGCAGAAGTGTTTAAGGCAGTGACACCAGGGAGCTCTCTCGTCCAAATCAGCACATATATCTCTCTACAAAAACACTAGCTACTCCTCCACTGGATCATCAGCCTCCTCGCTCATGCAGGCCTGATCACACTCCGTCATACTGAGTTTCGTTTTATAGACAGATTGAGATGAATTTTACCTGATAGACGAAACACGTGCCAATTCCAAAAGGGAAAATTACACCAGAAGCCTAGGCCATTTGCGGAGCAACCTCATGGATTCTGACATATACTGACTATGTAAAAGATATGTAGTTCTGTAATGTTATGATAGGCTCATGCTTCTGCAGGCTTTGCGGACTTGTCACACATTGCTAAATTTTGTGGAGTGCCCCCCATATTAGAACACTTCAGCTACTCTTTACTGGCAGTGAGGACAAATCGGGCGTGAAAATGTGGTGTCTCAGCCAAGATAGCAACACACTGAGCCTTTTAAAGCTAATCAGAGCAGGCTCCAGCTACATTTTTGGCCATGGCCAGAGAGTCTGCTCTGAACTTGACATGTGTATGTGTATGAGCATATGCCATAAGTTTCTGTATACCATTTATATCATCTACCTTGCACTACTGGCCATTGTATCAAATGTATCTACTGGGGAGGTAAATTATTAACTCATTAACAAACAAATAAACAATGTTAGACCAATGTCATTGGTTTGAAAATGCTATTTGATTTCCAGTAAGCAGAATTTCCTGTTTAAATTAGTGGGTTTAACACTAAAAGTGAGAAACAATTTAAGGGAAATGGTGGAAACACCTTTGGAGATCTACAGACCTGCTTAGAGTCAAACCTGACCCTAGTCATAGCATTTATGCTCTTTTTAACTTGGGCTACTAAAGAATGGTGGATAATGTGGTTGGTGTAGCTCAGTGGATAACACCACTACCCGTCAGGGAGTCACCACCACATGTGGGAGACTGAGGTTTGAATCCTGGTCTGGGTGACTATGCTGTGCTACACCAATAAGAGTCCTTGGTCTAGACTCCTAACACTACAGTGGCCTACATGTAAAATGAATAACCTTGTAAGTCGCTCTGGATAAGAGCGTCAGCTAAATGCCATAAACGTAAAACGTAAACGTAATGTTGGAATATGGATTGCATTCAGCAGCCCATCTTTGTTTATTATAGTCATTTTGTCAGCTTTTTACTTTTTTAAATAAATATGGCTCATTAGACAGCATTTATTATGGTTTCAGTTCATTTACTTCATATACAGTACAGTACAGTTCATGGTTAGTTGGCCACCTTGTTTTCTATTGTCAATTTAAGAAACTCCACTACAGAAAAAAATGGCTATTGCATCACCACACAGTAAAGCTCCACCTGACTCTACTCACTACTTTGTTTTCCATTGCAGATATAGCCCCTCTTTAGTATAGCTGGCAGTCATATTTATGCTGCTTAACTGTGCTGTGATGTGAAGAAGAAACCCAAAAAAGATGAGCACAGTCAAGTTGAGTCACTACCAGTAATATGGTGGAAAAGTGATTTAAGTGTAGGTACAACATATTAAACTGCCAATTATGAATGTATACATACGATGGCTTCAACTCATAAACTTATATCCATGATATTTAATATACACATTATCAGCATGTTTATGCATACCAAGACTCATGCCTTATTTGAGAAGAACACCAGGACATTACAAACATGCAGTATATGCGGTATATGGCACACACACATTCACACAACCACAGAGATTAGCCCTGGAAAGCAATCCAAGCCACAAGTCTAAAATCAGCCTGTGACTACAAAGCTGCTTACATGAAATGATGCCAAGTGTACTTCAGGAAAATAAATGAATTCCACTTTTAATTGCATGTGCTTTGCTCATGTCATTGCCATTATTATGTTATTACATTGTTATTATAATGTTATTAAAGTGCTGGAGGACTTGAGCCTTGCACAAGGAATACTCTGGAGATAAATTCCAACATAAGCATGCAGTATTGCAGAATCAGCACTTCCTAAAATGATACTATCAAAGCAGATCCCCTGCTTTCTCTGTTAAGCCTATAAACACAATCTTTCTGATCATCTTGCACCCCCTCTGTCTGTTTCTCTCCTCTGCTCTCTCTAGGCTTTCCCCCGTTTTCATTAATCTCTGCCAAATACCATGTAGAAACTGACCAGGATTTATGACCAGTCAACAGTGTTGACAGTGAAGTTTAATTTGGCAAATTGGTGTTTCTTTTCACCTCCAGATAAGAGCACAGGTTTCAGGTTTCGAGTGCATGTATGTGGAGTGAGGTTTTTCAGATTTGCCTGCTCTCCCATTGCGGGTGTTATTTCTCAAAGTTCATGGGTCAGCGCATGGGGAACTCACAATCTGATAGGTCATCAATGACCATGATGTAACTTCTGTGTTATGGTATGCCCTGCAAATTAAATTCATACTGATTAGGTCAAGTTACCCTACTCATTTTTCTACTTTAGGGTTTGTTTGAATAAGCTTGTGTGCATGGACACAGAAATTAATGGTTTTCTAGGGGGAGGCCGAAGCCTTTGTGTTTGGCAAGTCATGCAGTCAGGGGCTGTTACGTTCCACACCTGTGCTTTCTAATGGTATGCTGGCATACAGGGTATGAATGGTGTTCACTCACAGCTTCAAAGTCTATTTTTCTCGCTCTCCCTCACTCTCCACTACCACTCGCCCCATATCCTTCCTCTTCTTGCCTCTCTCTTCTTTTCGCCCACTCTCCGTTTCCTGCTCCTTCATTCTTTTTCCCAGTTCACCTTGCTTTCTCCTGTCTTCACTTGCTTTCCAATTCCACTCTATGCTTCCTGTCTCCACTGTTTCCTTTTCTGTTAGAATGCCACACAGTCAGGAAGCTGCATAAATCCATGCTGACAACCTTACTGCATTTGCATGAGAACGTGGGATGCTCTAGTCTTTAAGTGGCACATGAGATCCAGTTCCTAATCATCCAAATATTAGTAACTGACCACACTTTGTGGCTGAATACAATGCAATATGTTATGCCTATTTTATTGTCTGGAGAGTATAAACCTGTTATCACATCAAAGGGGGAGGAAACTCACAATTAAATGCTTAAAAATCATGATTAGTCATGATTAAAAGGGGTTGCCCAATAACGCTTCATAAGGCTGTAATAGTAATGTAATAATAAACCATGTTATATAGAGCCACTTTCCACTATGATGTCTTTAACAGGATAACAACCTGCACTGAAATATAAAGCACCTAATACACTATAATAACATGTATAAAAACATATTATTATTTAAAATGCTATCACTGAGTTTTTCAAATAAAGTTAGTAATATTTTAGGATATTCATATAAATGTTGTACTGTTCATGTCTGTCGTTGTGCAAGCCATGATATACTAAATATAATATACAGGGTGGGCCATTTATATGAATACACCTAAATAAAATTGGAATAGTTGGTGATTTTAACTTCCTGTTTGTGGCACATTAGTATATGGGAGGGGGAAAACTTTTCAAGATGGGTGGTGACCATGGCGGCCATTTTGAAGTCGCCCATTTTGGATCCAACTTTAGTTTTTTCGGTGGGAAGAGGGTCATGTGACACATCAAACTTATTGAGAATTTCACAAGAACAACAATGGCTTGGTTTTAACGTAACTTTATTCTTTCATTAGTTATTTACAAGTATAGACCACTTAAATAAAATGTGTTCAAAGTGCTGCCCATTGTGTTTGATTGTCAATGCAACCCTCTTCTCCCACTCTTCACACACTGATAGCAACCCCGCAGAAGAAATGCCAGTACAGGCTTCCAGTATCCCTGGTTTCAGGTGCTGCACATCTCGTATCTTCACAGCATAGACAATTGCCCTCAGATGACCCCAAAGATAAAAGTCTAAGTGGCCCACCCTGTACTATAGATATTGTAACATTAACTGTGTTAATTGTGACGGCTTCCAGTCATATTGCAAACAATGACTGTGACTACTGATAACCCCTTAGCAGGCCAGTCGTTTCAGCTAGACTTACAAACTAAACATGTTCAACTGCAGCTAATAAACTTCTCTTATCATGCCTCACTTTTAATGAGGCAGCAGAGTTAAAGTGATACAGAGAGTGAATGTAGGGCTGAATGGTGGGACAGAGGTACTCATATTTGTGGTTAAAACTGATAAACACGGAAATAAACATACATTTACTGGTGGATGTACTGTCCTGAAAACTGTTATCAGCACGGTTTGCCTAAAACCCTGAGAAATAGGCGACTTACCTGTATTTTGTTGTGTAGCTTTATGTAGAAATACAGGGCTATGTGTCTTTGCTGGATGTGGTGCTCAGGGTGTTCGCTAACACTGATATTGTTTATATGGGTTGAGTGCATCTCAGTGCCAGATGTCTCAGCATGGAGTTGCGCCGGTTCCTAATGGTGTTGTGCGATAATCAGTTCATTGCTGCATCTGCAGATTTTGCAGTGGGGGTGAAAGTGGAGTGACCCCAGACCTTCTGGATGTGTGACATGTGACATGTGACAACAAACCATTTATCCTTGGTCAACTCCATCAGGACAAAAGTGGGAATCGTGGGAGTGGGAATAACCTGCTGCCGCACTTTTGCAGTTGTGGTGTTAAGGGCAGTCATCGTAACAATCTGCCAATAGTGCTGGCACTAACAGGATGACTGATGGAGGGCTCACTGAATGTCTGGAATCGTGACTGTTGGGTCAGTCAGGTTCAGCAATAAGGCCTGTGTATATATATGTATGTGTATATATATATATATATATATATATATATATATATATATATATATATATATATACATATATATATATATATAATGTTATAGTTCATTACCAAAGCTTCATAATGCATTATTAAAATTGATATGTCAGCTGACAATGCATTGTTACCAAATGAGTCATTAGCGCATGTATAGTAGTTTATGAACGTCAAAATGGACGTTACCTAATATCTTTTTCCAGCTGTATGGAAGATTTGGATTAAAGTGAAATTAGGGGCTGTTTTATTTCAATTAGGGACGAGGAGAAACATTACTTTCACAGTGCATTAAGATTGACGTCTGCCGGGGTCTTGGTTGAGAGCACACACCGCTGTTGCCAGGGTGATCGGGGTCTTGGAAGCATGAATGCAC
This sequence comes from Prochilodus magdalenae, assembly GCA_024036415.1. Classification (NCBI taxonomy): domain Eukaryota; kingdom Metazoa; phylum Chordata; class Actinopteri; order Characiformes; family Prochilodontidae; genus Prochilodus; species Prochilodus magdalenae. The sequence goes on along the minus strand of JAMWET010000119.1, from coordinate 104,373 downwards.
TGCCTAATGCCACCCCTCAGCTCCATCAGGCTGAACTTAATCATGCTTTCTGACAAATGGTAGGGTCAAATGTACACCAGGGCCCCTGAGCTCAGGAAACCGTGTATCGAGCAGTGCGGCTGTGAAAATGGGAATGTGTCACGTTTGTTTACAGCAAAGAATTTAGACTCATTATGCTGCAGATGATCGTGATGCGGTGCAGTGATTGAACTGCAAACACAAGTCATCGGTCAGGGCGGAGCACAGATTTAAAAGTTGAAATTGAGCCAAATAGTTTATTCTTCTATTGCAATCCTTTAAGCTGACAAAACAGGAAGCGATCATGCTTTCCAGTGGAAGCTCAAAATGTAGCCTTCACCCGTTTACACTTCAGAACCTGCATAAATCTCCTCTTCACTGCCCCTCTCAACTCTCTCTCTTTCTTACTCACACTCATTTTCTCCTCTTCGCCTCCTCTCTCACTCCCTCTCCATAGACCCTCTGACCCACTTGTGAAAGAAAGCAGCTAGGTTTAGGTTACATGTCAGGAATTTTTGCGCACATTTAAACTTAGGGAATGATTTCATGAAAGCAAACATGCATGGACTACTCTATCAGATGATGCAATTGTTGGTCTGCTTTTAATTACCAATCTATTACTATATAATAATATAATTATTTCTGTATGAGTATGGCAGTGTGGCCTATTCACTCGACCATCTCGATACAGTGCCTCTGAAAGTATTCAAACATGTGTACCATATTTTGTACTAAGTTTATTGTGTTAAGAAACACAATCTGGTGTCATTTATTTCAAACAGACCATTCCAAGACTGTGTTATTTCAGAAGGCGGCTGGGGTCTTTCAGTTATCATTGTCATTTAGTTTCAGACCTCTGCAGGTTTGCATCCAAAAAGCCTTTGTACACTTCTAAATTCATAGTCTCATCAAAGAACGCAGTTTCTCTAACACCATTGTAAGAATAACCAGCCCCAGAAATTGACATTTTCACCTCTGTGGTTTTGAGTCTACCTTAAAATAAAAGAGGATCTTTGAAGGTTCTTAAGTAAAGATAATGATAATATAGAATCATGATACTTCAAATGACTACTTGTCTGGATGCATGCCTCTTTGCATGGGTAAATGCTTCTTCTCTATGATAATGTGTTGCATGGCTCTGTTGTACAGTTCTATATAGCAACATTGTTCTATATAGCACCAGGGTTATTCTACTGTTTCAAGTCATAGAGAACCTTTTGTTGTTGTTAAGAATGGACGCTTAGTGCAGTCTGTATTGAATTCTTCTCCAGGCTTTCTCTACACAGGGAGTTGATCATAATTTTGATATGGTAAAAGTGTTTAAACATGTTGGAGTTGTCACCTCACAGCAAGAAAGGACTGTGTTTCATACACTCGTTGGGTGACCAGGGTCTTTTTTGTGTGGAGTTAGCATGTGCTGCCCATGTTCATGTGGGTTTTCTCCAGACGCTTGCATTTAATCCCCTAGGTAATACATGCAGTCAGTTGAGCTGGAGATTATTATTAATGAGTGCAATTTCCATGATGAAGGACTTATATATCCTATTATATCCTATTAGTTTTACTTTCCACTGTGAGATTCAAATGATTTATTTGAGTTAGATCCAGATTATGTATTTAACTTTTACTTGTTCTGTGTAGAACTGTTTCTGCTAAAGTGTACTATGTCAAGATATGTTAAGACATCAAGAAACGAAATCATTTCCATCCATTCTTATTCTACACTGGACACTTTTTTTAATTACAGTAAAAACACATATCAAGTAAAGTACATGCTTTATGGAGATTAATATATCTACAATAAAAATGACTTTTTTAAAGAAATTAAGATCAGACATATTTAATGCAACAGGCGTGTCTCAGTGAGAGAACCTCCATATGTGAGTTTGGAGTCAAGGAAAGCCTATGTCAGCATCAACTTTGTCCAGCTGACCTAGTAAGCTTGACCTCCAGACCTACAGGTCAATGTCCAGTGGCCACTAAGAGTCTAGAGTTCAGAGATCGAGAGCAGGGAATATCCCGCCTTTGATGACCACAGATATGCTTCCATGAAGAGGACTTTACATTGGTGACAAATCAGGGGGCATGTGTCCGTTAAAACACTTAAAGGCTTAGAGAGTGACAGGAAAATTGATACCAGACTAATAAAAGCTAATCTGAGGCTTAGAGCAGACTGCAGGCGGGATTCTCTGGGGTTCTTTGAGGTTTTTTTTTTTTTAAGTATTTATTTTCGTTGTGCTCCAAGGCCACATTTGGCAGGACTGGTGGATTAGGATGAGGTTGGGCTGGATGATTTCCGATTGATTTATTTGATGAAGATGATTGCATTCCATACACCATGACGTTCTTCATGAGTTCAACCTAAAAAGGAGTCACTGTGGTAATGAGTAAATGAACCAGTTTAATTAAAAGTATTTCTTAGCTGAATAAAACTAGTTCAATAACTTATTATTTATTACCTATTTATTACTTATAGTCATCTTATTAGGTTGGACTGATGGACCTTTTTATTCCAGTGAATATTTGGCAGTACATAACATACTGATCAAGTTGATAGAGTAATCCTATTGGTGTAAAAAAAATATATCTGCTTTCCATAAGCATGTCATCACATCTGTTCAGGATCTGGGCCTGTGAGTGATCCATCTGTCCTAAATGATAACTTAATATGACTACAGAAGGGTGGAAAAGATGAGGTGTCTTACTCAGAAACAAAACAAAACAGCAAACTGCTACTAAACTGAGAAGCCAACTTCAGTATTGTCTGGAATTGCTGCCTGTCCTGATGGACATTGGCCCAAACATACCAAACCAACAGAGGAAGCGGTCCTGGGTCCCTCATCAGTTGTCAGAGTGAGTAAAGCAATTTAAGGCTATTGGTGTCCCTCATAAACTTTTCCAAAAGGGAGGAACACCATCAACATTAAAGTCATCAGATTGCAGGGGATATTTCTAGACAGGTGGTGTTAGTTAAAAGGTAATAGGGATTTAAGCTAATGCCGGCACTTCAGGGAATGACTATTGCTTGTTGCATAAGCAGGGTAAAAGATACAGGGAGACCATCATCCATCAACGTCTTACACTTCCAGAAACACCAGACAATGAGTAAACATTTTCACCGGGTTATGAAAGCACAGGGGAATGCTTGCTTCGAAACACATGGTCATCCAAAGGGTTGGCTTCAAACCGCCGACCTATTTTATTGTAAGTCGTATGTTTGGAGGATTTACGGTGGCATGTTTATACACAAAAAATATACTACCTCTCTTGCCTATAAAATTTGTAACCTGCAGGTGTACAGATTACATCAGTGTGGCTCTATCCTGTGGTAAAGCAGTCTAAATGGGTCCAGGGATCAAATAATGCTTGTGTGTTATAATGCATGTGGGGATTAAGGTATGAAACCAGAATGCACGGTTTTGTAAATTGTTGCATAGAAATACATATGCATTTTTAAGGCAGCATCTGCAGTGTTTACTCATCTACACACGCAGTGACAGCGGAAGTGCTGAAAACTCATGATTAGCTGCTTTTGGTAAATCATATATGGCTTAAAGCCTTGAGACTCTTTCTGTTTCATTATTTTCCCTGGGACTTTAAACCAGTGTCTGTGCCTTGGTTTAGCCATTCAGTAAAATGTTATTTTATAAAAGCTTTTTATTTAAAACTTATTTTTAAAATAGGTTCATGGTAAAGGAGGACATGGAACATCCTTCTGCATAGTAAAAAATATGGATATAATTGTGTTGTAGATATTGTGACAGACCATCCTGACTGAATGTTTACTTTAAATTATGCAAAAATGTTGAAGTATTGGTGGAATTCCTTTAGTTCAGCTTTTTTCTTGGCTACTGCTGTATATTTTTTTAAGTCAGTATTACTGGATCATCTGTTTGTAATTTGTTACATTTTTACAGACCACGGAGATGGCCGCTGTTTTATTTCATTTGAGTAAAATAAAATGCAAAACTATAAATTAATTGCATTTTGCTAATAAAAAAATGAAAGCAATGCATAAAAACCTAACATTTTGTTGTGTTATGAAACAGTAATGTAATTAGTTGAAATCCATTACCAATGCGTCCACAGCATCTTTTGGACATTAATGACCAAATGAATGCATACAATAGATAAACCAATGAAAGATTAGCTTACTGTTAAGGTTTTATAAACATCATCATTACTGAGTACAATAGCATCTGAAAAAAAGGTTTGGTCACATCTGTTCAAAAGTTTTGTTGCTATGTTGTTATAGCCAAGCGAATAAAAGGTGACCTAATGTCCAAAATGAAAGAGTATGCATTTCTTTAATATTAAAGTTGTTTCATATTTCAGTTGTTACAGTTTCAAAAGTCCAAATATGAATATGGCCCTAAACAAAAATTTGGTCACCCTGCACTGTCAGCACTCTGTAACACCCCTGTGGCAAGTAGAGAGTCTTTCATTTCTTGTGCTTTGTTTCTTCCAAAAAGCTTCTAGTTCTATGGAATTCTTGGGTCTTGCATGCACTGCTCTTTTTTCAGTTCAATTCACAGATTTTCTATGATGTTTAGTTCGGGGGACTAAGAAGGCCATGGTAAACTCTAAGTTTGTGCCTAATGAAGAAGTCCATTTTGAATTTTGAGAAGTGTTCATGATCATTATTGTGTTGTAAAAGCTATTGACTTTTCATCTTGAGCTTTTTGACAGATGGTGTGATGCTTGCTTCCAGAACTTGCTGTTATTTAATTAAACCCATTCGTTCCTTTATTAGTGAAATGTTTCCTGTGCCACTGGCTACAACAGAAACACGAAACAATAGAACAGTGCACCAACATGTCAGAGTCTACGGAATCTTCTTGAAGGTCTTTTACAGCCAGACATTGGTTTTGATTTGCCTTTCTAGCAATCCTATAAGGAGTTATTTCTGAAACTGTTCTTGGTTGTCCAACTTTATCTACATTTAGCCTTCTCCTGCCTAGTGGCTAATAATTATTTTAATTTTCTGCATGCTGGGGGGCTGTTTAGAGGAGCTCTTATTGCTGCGACGAGGTCTAAGTATTTATAAAAAGCTTTTACAAAGCTTGACATTTGCATTACAGAGGAACAGCAACGGGTCTTTTTGTCATGAGCCATTACTGTAGTAGGTAAATTTTGTGAAGTACTGTGGAAAAAACAGAAATTAGTGTACCATGATGACTGATGGATTCAACTGACAGTAAAGAAACTTGGTGTGTACATTTTACATCATGGGGCATGCAAGTGATTTGAGTTTCAAGCTTGGTCGTGCATGTACTGTAAGCAAGGACATATTTATCGCTATACCTTGCTGACCCAACAGCCATGGACATTCAGCACCTGGACGATGCAGGACTGCATGCACACAGACTGTTATGATGCTTACCTTTAACACTACGTCAACATCGGCAAAGACTGCAATGGTTTCATGCCAGACTGTCATGGAGTTAGATAGCAGTGGGTCATCTTCAGTGACAAGTCCAACCAAATAATCCATGTGTGGAGGCACCATGGTGAGCACCAACAATATGAAAGAGTTTGTTGTCACACATCCAGAAGTCATTGTCACTTCACCTCCATCACTTCCATAAAATCTGCAGGAACTCAGAGAGAATTTTTAGGCTGCATTAGATGGATTATCACAGGACACCATTAGGAAGCTCTACAACTCCATGCTGAGACATCTGGCATGTTGGATCAGCAAACCTGGTGGCCTACCTCCATATTGTGAGACACTACCTCTGAAAGTGTAGCTCTAATAGTCTAAATTTATCATCATTTATTGTTCCGGATAACCTTGATCTTCCTTCCAAACAACATTGCAATCTGACACTTCCTTCTGGGTGCAACTACAAGACGTATATAAGTATATAAAAGAGGAGGCTGAGGAACTTTCACCGCGTAACTCATACATATTGCTGCACAATTAAAAAAGATAAACATTTTCCATTTTGATAATTATGGAACTGAAATTTCATACAGGTTTGGATTTGATACAGGTGATGAACTCCACACTGACATTGATATTTTTCCTTGGATTCATACTAATAACCTAAACACCAGCCTGAGGGCACACAGGGCTGTTTAGGTCAACTCGCAGTGCCATAGTGTTTACATACGTGCTGTATAAGCTTTTGAATATGAGTTCAGTTCATCTTTGCTGCCCTCACTAACCCAAACCATGTGTAAGGAGCTGGACCCCCTCTCAGTGCTGTCAGTCAGCTGGCCAGGAGAGTAATACTGCAGTGCATTGGACCACAGGTCAGTTAGAAACATACACGCAGCAACGCATCTACATGCATATGCGCACGTACGTCAACCAGGCATTTCCAAAGCATGCACAGGTATCAGTTACACTCCCACACATTCTGAGAAAACAAAAGCTAGAAAACACTGCTTCAGAACACAAGCGTTTCAGATTTCATTCCAAGAGACTCTGTGGAATGGAAGGGCTACAAAATTCATATTCACACATTTTGCCAACATTTTTATTTCCAAGTGACCTGTATCAGTGTTTTCAGTGTCTTGAAAATAAAAAGGACAACAGAAAATTGCACAGAAGTTTCAATGATCTATTAAGGTTCTTTGTTTTTGAGTAATGTGTGTTAATAATGAGTGATGTTTCCACCCTTTCATTTTGTTACAGCTTCAATTCTGTTTGAGGGACTTACTTTCTACACTTCCTTTTCTCAGGAAGGGCTTCTTGGCAGCTACACATCCTTTTTTAGACCCACAGCTTTGAATGGTTGTGTGACAGTAGAAGGATGAACCAAAACACTAAATTGATTTTCTCCTCTCTCAGTGTGGAGGCCTTGGGTACTGTTTGTCTGATGGTGATTGTGTTTTAATGGTCTACCAGGTCTTGCATGATTGCTAGTGGTCTCATTGTCTCTGAATCCTGTTATGCTAATGAATCTTATAAGTCATTAAATGTGTTTTCTTTTGAGCTCACCCTTAAACAAGTGAATTACCTCATTTCTAACCCCACTAATTGATGCCATTGTATTCAATAGCTTTGTGACTGATTTAAGATTAAATAAATGAAGAGTGGACTTTTTCACAATAGTGTATGATGACTGACTAGGCTGTATAACATTCAGATTTAAGTTATAATAAAAGTACCATCCAGCTTGCGTTGAGCTGTTTAGAACACTATGGGTGTAACAGCAAATAAAATGTCCAAGAAATGGCTTGTTGTGTATTATATGCATTATATGGCATAACATTTCAGAATCAACAGTACTTTTTATTACACATGTCATTAATAGGCAATAAAAACATGTGATGACCAGTGATACTTTTGGACAGAAGTGACCCCCAGTAGTGATAGGGGACTGTGCACATGGACTGATGCAAATGTAAACACGGGCTGGATGTTAGGAGGGCTGTGGGAGATGTTACTGCACAGACTGGGTTCTGGGTGTTCGTGTGGTGTGTGTTTGGGTTTGGGGAGCTTAGCAGCTGAACTCAGCATGATAGTCCGGGTCACACAGAGGCTCCCTATCCCGTCCATTTGGCCTGCTTTCCTCTTTTTCCTCTCTGCTAATTTTACTTTCTCTCTCTCTCTCTCTCTCTCTCTCTCTCTCTCTCTCTCTCTCTCTCTCTTACTCACTCACTCACTCACTCACTCATTCACTTTCTCTCTCTCTCTCTCTCTCTCTCTCTCACACACACACTCTCTCTCTGTCTCTCTCTGTCTCTCTCACTCACTCACTCAGTCACTCACTCTCACACACACACACACACACACACACACACACACACACACACATTCGCTAATTTCACTTATTCTCTGTCTCTGTCTCTGTCTCTCTCTATCTCTCCCTCTCTCTCTCTCTCTCTCTCTCTCTCTCTCTCTCTCTCTCTCTCTCTCTCTCTCTCTCTCTGTGTCTCTCTCTCTCTCTCTCTCTCTCTCTCTCTCTCTCTCTCTCTCTCTTTCTCTCTCTCTTTCTCTCTCTCTCACTCACACAAACACACACACACACACACTCACACACACACACACATTCGCTAATTTTACTTATTCTCTTTCTCTGTCTCTGTCTCTCTCTCTATCTCTCTCTCTCTGACTCACTCACTCACTTACTCACTCACTCACTCACACACACACATACATTCTTCTCAACGATTCTCATTTCCTTTCACCTTACTTTTACCTCTGCCTCCTCTTCATTCATCATTTTTCTCTCCCGTGGAGATAGAGAGGTTAAATACTGTGCATAAATCTATTCACAGAAAGCAGTCTATGCCATTTACACCCTAAAAGATCAATTGGGCTCTTTTGAACACATTCACCAAAAGAGAGGTAAGAAACAGTAATCCAAAGGACTGTAAAATGTTGCGTATTTGGGGGTGAGTGATATAGCCTATGGTGTAATACTCCCTCAACAGTGAGTGATGGTTTTGGACATATTTATGAACAGGGGCCTTTCTGAGTATCCTCACTGGTAAGTGGACTAAAATTAATACAATATGAGAATCCAGTATGAGACAGTCTAGTACAAAAGTCCCTGATCTCTTCTCCTGCTGGATATCTAGTGAAATAAAGAAAGAAAACTGCTTTGGGAAATAGTATCCTTGGACACACTGCATGAGTTTTAAAGTCCTAACAGATTATAAAAAGACCAGACATCTCACACTATCAGATGGGTTTCTGCAGAGTTTTTGATTCAGGTTTTACGTTGTTGCAAACTCACTAAACTCACATGAACTTGCACAAAATTAGTCCTGCATCGCCCCATAAAGAGATGTTAGAGTTTATAGAGTATAAGATGTAAACTTGATTGTGCCCATGCATGGAAGTTCATTAAAACCCTTGACTACACATGTGAGTGTCTTTTGGCATTGCCTGGTCTATTTTCTTCTTGCATGTTCTCAGTTTTCATTGGCTGAAATGTGTCAGTATACACTAGAGTACAAGCTGGGTCAGCAAAAATCTGTTTGATATTCTCTGACTGATATAAAATGTGTCTGCACTCTTTACACACTACTCCTCTCTCTCTTCCAACTATTGACTCCAACTGACCCAATATCTACAGATGAGAGGCAATCAGCACAGACTACCGTCAGGGTAAGTCATGTATTGAAACATCAGCTTTCAGTCTCAGCCTTCTTATTGAGGACTGATGTTGCTGAAGATGGAGGCATTTATAGACAGTTTAAAAATACTGACCTTTAACAGTATGTGTATATGCCCACTGAGCTCAGATCTGCAAACTTCCCCTGCAAACTATTTATCAATACAGATATGTAAACAGGGCCATCCCTAATCCAATTCCCTAGAATGTCTTTGTATACTATAGCATTAAGAGTTCCCTTCTCTGGAACTCAGGAGTGATTTCAAACCATTAAAAACAGCACTAGACCTTTATTCCCCTTCCACCAAACTTTATAGTCAGCACTCTGCATTTGGCTAGGTAGCATTGTTCAGGCATCTGCTAAACCCAAATTCATCTATTAGACTGTCAGAGCTGAAGCATGATTAATCACTCTAGAGAACATATTTGCACTACTCATAAGAGGTGTTCTTTACACTACTTAAGCAGACACTTGGCATTGCTTGTGCTGATTTTAGGCTTCTGTGCCTAAGATCACCTTGGAAGCCCAATCTGTGAAGCTTCCGACAAATAAATCCTTGTGCTAATGATGTTTCCAGAGGCCGTTTGGAACTCAGACCAAAGAGAGATAGTTTCATGTGTTTCAGCACTCGCCGATCCCATTCCGGAGGCTTGTTTGGCCTACTGCTTCGCAGCTGAGCTGTTGTTCCTGCTAAACATGTCTACTTTAACAATAACAGCAATCAGTGTTAACTAGGACAGCAACTGACACACTGAAAGTCTCTGAGACCTTCAGCGTGACCTATTTCTACTGGTACTGACAGTGTTTGTCTATGGAGATTTTTGCATCTGTTAGCAATGAATGTGGCTTAAAGTGTCAAACCCAGTAATTAGAAGATGTCCATATACTTTTGTCAATGTAATGCAGATGTAATGTGAATCTGTTGAATAGTCAGTTTGTGCTGGTAATAGCAAGGAGTATTTCATTTTCTGTTAGCTTGGCCAGAATACATATACTGTATAGTCTTCTTGTATATGTATGTACTACAGTAGTGGTCATAACAAATGAGCTGTGAACTTTGATCATGCCCTCTAATAGCTAAGATGTGATGGCTTTTGGAAACCGGACCTGATTCACTTAATAAAAATCATTGGCAAAACTTCACTTGGTAGAAATACATGAGTCATCAGTACATGAGTCATCAGTCTCTTACTTTAAGACTCCATGGCTGTTATTTATATTGCAAACTAAAGCTTTCCTTTGCATTCACCATTCCTTTGCTTTCACCATTCATTTTGTTCTGTACATTCAGGTCAGTGTGTACGTAACAAGGCTCGCAGAACATGTATGGAGCAAAATTAGGGGCTTGATAAGAAGTTAATCTGTTCCTAAAACAAACTGTTCTCAGAGCATGATGAAGACAGATGTCAGCAGGGCTCCACCCAAGAGCCTCTTGATGAGCTGATTGAAGCCATGCAGCATGAACATGAGTCATGAGAGTCTTGATTCTGTGAAGAAGCTCCCTTTGTTTGGATTAGCTAAGCGCAGAGGGAGTTCACCTAGAAGGACATTTTTGCTCGGTATGTTCTGAGGAATACGCTGCTGTAAGTAAGAATGCTTTGAGTATAAAAGTGCACACTTGGTGTCATGTGTTTCACATCTGCTGCAATCAAAAGGCCAACATGCTAACTATTATAACTAGCCTTGCAGCCTTTTTGCCATTGGAACTTGTTGACTTTAACCACCTGATGTAAATGTAGTTGACTGTAGGTGAGATTTTCAGTATATCTTCTTTTTCTTCTTCTTGACTGAGAGATTTTTGTCAGATAACCAATTTTCGAGATATTGATACAGTTCCAGCTCTGGAACTTTTGGCCTGATAGAGAATGGTGTCTCCTTGGTTCAACAGCCACCAAGTTTCATGTCTGCATCCAGGGCAGGGCCCCAAACTCTAATTCAGAACCATACTGGCCTACACTCCTCTATGTGTCTTATCCACAGTCATACTGACCCACATTCCTCTATGCGCCTAATCAGCATTCATACTGACCCTCACATCTCTGTGTGTCCAATCAGCAGCCATACTGACCTGCACTTCTCTATGGGTCTAATTCACAGTAATACTGCCACACATTCCTCTATGGGTCTAATCAGCAGACATACTGATCCACATTCCTCTATGTATCCAATCCACAGCCATACTGACCTGCACTCCTCTATGTCTCTAATCCACAGTCATACTGACCCACATTCCTCAATGTATCTAATCCACAGCCATACTGACAAGCACTCCTCTATGTATGTAATCCGCAGCCATACTGACCCCTGCACTCCTCTACGAATCTAATCCACAGTCATACTGACCTGCACTCCTCTATGTATCTAATCCGTAGCCATACTGACCTGCACTCCTCTATGTATGTAATCCGCAGTCATACTGACCTGCACTCCTCTATGTATCTAATCCGTAGCCATACTGACCTGCACTCCTCTATGTATCTAATCCGCAGCCATACTGACCTGCACTCCTCTATGTATGTAATCCGCAGCCATACTGACCTGCACTCCTCTATGTATGTAATCCGCAGCCATACTGACCTGCACTTCTCTATGTATCTAATCCGCAGCCATACAGACCTGCACTCCTCTATGCATCTAATCTGCAGTCATACTGACCTGCACTCCTCTATGTATCTAATCTGCAGTCATACTGACCTGCACTCCTCTATGTATCTAATCCGCAGCCATACTGACCTGCACTCCTCTATGTATCGAATCCGCAGCCATACTGACCTGCACTCCTCTATGTATCTAATCCACAGCCATACTGACCTGCACTCCTCTATGTATCTAATCTGCAGGCATACTGACCCACATTCCTCTATGGGTCTAATCAGCAGGCATAGTGTCCCTCACTCCTCTATGCATCTAATCGGCAGCCATATTGACCTGTACTCCACTATGTATCTAATCCACAGTCATGCTGACCCAAACTACTCTCAGCAACACTTTAGCAACCACCTAGGATACCATAGCAACTGCCTAGAAACACCATAGAAATCACTTCGCATTCCATAGAAACCATCTAGCAACACCTTAGCAACCACCTGGGATACCATAGCCACTACCTAGCAACACCCAAGCAACCACCTAGGATACCATAGCAACTGAATAGCAACACCATGACAACCACCTTAAATAACATAGCAACTTTTATGAGCAAGTTTGAGCCCAGGTTCTAGTCCTACTCCGAATCCTGTTTTTTATCTACTTGGTGTTACTAGATAATATAATGTTTCCTAGACCTAAATTTAACCCACACCTGGACTAAAATGATTTTACATTTTGTATATACCGTTGCACTGCAATTTAGTCCAAGACCAGGCACAATCAAAGCCTAGGAAATGGACAGTATGTGTATTTGTAGACACTTCAGTCCTGGGTTAATTTAAGGGCCTTATTTAAGGGAAACTGGATTCAGAAATGGATTTCATAGAGTGGTGTTATATGTTAAAATCTAACATCTAAACTGATTACAGTATGATAGCATGACAGCATCATTTTCTTTATTTATTGAGCAAACCTTATGAATGTGAGTAATACCCCATTTGTGGGTTTTTTTGAATTCCTCATTCAATAATTTAAAGAGTGGTCTGCCATTGCTGATAGAGTCAGGTCACTCCTCTGCAGCTTTGCTGTCTTTGTAGGGCCAGACAGGCATTAAATTTACAGCTCCTGAAAGCTGCGTTGTTGGCAGGAGGCTCACTCCGGCCAGGCTAAGGGAATGGGGAGGTTGGCAGCAGGCCCAAGTCCTGGAGGCAAGCCTGGGGTCCAGGTAAGTCTCCTTACTTGCCTCCCACCCGTTCAGGATGTCCTGTCTGATAGGGTGAGATAAACAGTGGCTTAAGTCCACAGCCCACTTCCAGAGCCTTTGTCAAGCTTTGGAAGTGTAGTGCCCATGTACAAAGCTAAACAAAAACATATGCAACACTTTCTCTTTCTTCAGTATTTCCTCTTTGCTGTGAGATTGTGAAAGAAGGTTGCCAAAAAGATTGGAAAAGGCTTTATCCTTTCTTGAACCCAGGGCTACATGAGGGCAACATAGCGTCTGTACCGAGGGATCAGACTAAGTTCAGCTCATGACAACCTTTCCTAATTACTGGAAAAATTAGATTTGTTTTAAAAGACACAGTGGTAAGATCTGTGCTACACTGGCCAGAAAGGAGCCCATTTTGAGACCTCTGATCTGTTAAGACACAAGTTTGATGTTAAAAATAATGGGGGCTGCTAGCTAGGAAGCATTATGTAGCGGAGTTATTATTATATATCATTATATTGGGGTTGACAACCACCAACTAGACTAATGCAGTGTAGCTTCCCTCCTCATTTCAAATGTCGCAGGTATGTCACAACACTCAGTTTTATGTGTTACTACAGAACTTTCTATAGAAGTGTTTGTATTGGTTGATCAGTTAATAGACTGTTTTTGTTATAAATAAAATAAATGTGACAGCTGGCAAGATGGATGCTCATTACCTCTAAGACCAAATTAAACACAATCTCTGAAAGTTGCTAAATGTATTTCCTTCCTGTTTCTCTATGTATTTACTTCTAGAAGGTTCCTGTGGTGAAAGGTAAAAAAAATCGGTGTATTTTTTTTCTACATACACATTTAGTTTGTACTTCTGCATTACATAAAGCTAATTTCAGTGAATTCCAATATATTAAATAGCCCTACTATTCATTGGAATTAGGCTAATGAAATTTGAAAACTGAACACCTTTATTGTCATTGGGGGAAAAAGACTATAAAAAGACATTTGCTTTTTCTATCTTTAACACTGTATGTAATATGAATATGTATAATATTACTTAGAAATCTATGTAATATGCAATCAATCTAATATGTAATACATCATATGATAGATTAATAACCAGTTAATAATAATATAATATATATAATATAATAATGTGATATGATGTAATATGTAATGTTGACTGATCTTTTTCTTCAAGCTTCAATTGTTTCAACCCTTTGTTAATTGTACATAAAGACAGTGTCAATCAATGTACAACTTTTGAAGATTTTTTTAAAAATAAAGTAACTAAGAAATACTAATACAAAAGGAGGAGCTATTCAGGCAGGCATTTCCAACAGTTCAAAAACAATTTCCTTCAGCTGTACTTATAAGTAACACAGGATACACTAATTGCTGGCCTTATGTTGATGATATGAAATGTACTCTCTTATTAATGATGTTATTTAGGATGGAGCAGTGTTTGATAACAACATGTTATTGAAACATAATTTGTTTTTAAAGTGTCCAGTCTCTGGACTGGAGGATAATCAGAGGGGAACAGAAATGAAACAAAGTGAGTGATCTTGATTATACAAAACTGCATAGTTACTTTAAAACCTGACATGGGCTATGTCCTATCTTTTGTAGCACAATGTGCAGATGTCTAGGGTGAATGACTAAGGACTGAGATTTTCTCTTTTTTAAGTACTCCATTTTGTTTTCTGTTCTTTAGTCATGGTAACTGTATATCTAGCACACTAACTAAGTAAGCAGTAGCCTATGCTAAGAACTAGCACAGCTCAGCAAAGTCTCTATAATCTGCAGAAACAGTCAGGCTACGCAAAGCTGTGTTTACATGTTAAAAAGTCCTTTTGCCAGTGGTGGCATGCAGCTGTGTAAACTTTACAGAGTGAAACGGTGAAAACTTGTGATTGTCAAAGGCAAGCATGCCCAACGAGTTTTCTGTGAGCTACCATGTTTCCTTTTACTGTATAAAAGATGCACAAGGCTATTTTATTACTGGTCTTTCAGAGTAATTTAAATGAAAAGTGCCTATTTCAAAACACAGTCTTGTTTATTGGGAGTAAACACAAAATCTGACTAATCTACTGTGCTTAATGTTTAAAAATATAATTTATGCGGTAAACAAAAAAGTTTGGTAGATCATGTTCTTTACATATCAAATGCATGCAACAACAGGAGTCAGATCTCACTTCATTAAATGACCGCTCAAAGAAGATTAAACAGTGAAAACAGGCATGTTTTTATTCAGTATTTAAGGGTTAAATAATAATGGAAGTACTGAATTTGCCCTGATAAGAAGTTAAGCATACTTATTGCACACCTGGTTACCTTGACATAATGCACTTCCCAAAATGTACACTTAACACTAAGCTATATTTCACTCTACTGCATATGCTTATTTCTGTTTACACCATTTAGCTACAGGCTAATTTAAAACTGTTGACTTGGTTCTGCAGCTGGACTTTGGTAACATGTGGCGTTTTTTTTCTTTATTTTTTTTGCTGATTACATTGTTTAAGATGCATATAAGGGCACAAGGATGCAATAACTCAGAACAAGAACACGAAATAGCTGCCTTTAGAAGCCTTTATAAGAGGAGTCAGTCAGGCTGCATGCCTGGTGCTTATTTTAACCTGCTGTACTAAGTCCGTTATATTTTTTCAGTGTATTTATGTTTTTGTGACATATTTGTAGCATACAGCTCCAGAAAAATAATACACTACTCCAGAATTTTTGTTAATCAGCATCTTTAGACGCATAGCAGCTATTCAGTTACAATGTCTGTTGAATTTCAACACAGGTACACTTCATTCTACCTAATGAGGTACTGATTAGGTAAACACCACAACCAAATCTTGTTTAAGTAGGAGAAGTATACAAACCTCTGCTATGGCCATTACTGTCCTACTGCAATAGGACCCTCTGGATGGCAAAAACAGTGCTGGTAGTACCTCCAAACTTAATTAGAATAAAACTACTGACCATGCCAAAAGGATGGAAAAAAAATGTGTTGAGTGAGGAAAAGAAATGGTTCAGTTCTGACCTTACTGGATACAGCAAGTCTCAGTTTCGGTCAAAGTTCATAAGAACAAGCTGCAGAAGTTGGCGTTAGGAAATCTACATCCTGGCAACTAGTGAAAGCAACTCTCCATATACAGGGATGACAACCAAATCATTTGAATGTCACTCAACAACTGTGGGATGACATCAAGAATGGCAAATGCCAGCTGGGGACAAATGCACAACCCCAGTTCAAAACTGGCTCCTAGGGGTAGGGTTGAAGTCATGCTAGCTAAAAGCCATTTATCAATGAGAACGAAAGAAGAGCCACATTGAGGTTTGCAGAAGAATAAGGATTGGATTGTAAAAGACTGGAGTGAGGTAATCCTTTTTGATGTGCCCAGTATCTTTGCCCAAGCCCTAGTCAGTTAATGGTTAGACAGAGACCAGGGCTTCCCAATGTTTTTTTCAGCAGAGCAGGACAATGCTTCATGCCACACAGCCAGGTCAAACAAGGTATGGATAGGGGGACATCAGATTAAAACCTCTTTAGGGCAACCTTAATATCCTGAACTCAACCCCAGTGAAAAGCTCTGGAATGTGATCAAGAGGAAGATGGTTAAAGAAGCTGCTAAACTTTTTGCAGTCACCCAGATTTTCAAAGTCAACCAACAGCAATGTGAAAGCCAAGATGCCTGAAAGCTGTGGCTGAGAGTATTCAGCCAAATACCATTAAGTTAAAAATAGAACTGCACTGTTAATAAATGAATATTTTTCAGCTTTGCTATTATTATTAGAATTAATGTTGTCAGAAGTTAGTCAGTAGTAATAAAACATATAAATAAATATTTTACTCATGCACGTATACATCAATAGTAATATATTAATACATACAGATAATAGGTATATATACATAGAAATAGCTCATTTTACAGTGGTCTCCTATTTTTCCGCTGTAAATGCTCTATGTTGGAGATGCTCTGTGTTGGGGATTGCTCTATGTTGGGGATTGCTCTGTGTTGGAGATGCTCTATGTTGGGGATTGCTCTGTGTTGGAGATGCTCTGTTGTTGGGGATTGCTCTGTGTTAGAGCATCTCCAACATAGAGCATCTCCAACACAGAGCATCTCCAACACAGAGCATCTCCATGTTGGAAATTGCTCTATGTTGGAGATTGCTCTGTGTTGGAGATTGCTCTGTGTTGGAGTTGCTCTATGTTGTAGATTGCTCTGTGTTGGAGTTGCTCTATGTTGTAGATTGCTCTGTGTTGGAGATTGCTCTATGTTGGAGATGCTCTATGTTGGGGATTGCTCTGTGTTGGAGATGCTCTGTTGTTGGGGATTGCTCTGTGTTAGAGCATCTCCAACACAGACCATCTCCATGTTGGAAATTGCTCTATGTTGGAGATTGCTCTGTGTTGGAGATTGCTCTATGTTGGAGATTGCTCTGTGTTGGAGATGCTCTATGTTGTAGATTGCTCTATGTTGGAGATTGCTCTATGTTGGAGATGCTCTATGTTGGAGATGCTCTATGTTGGAGATTGCTCTGTGTTGGAGATGCTCTATGTTGTAGATTGCTCTATGTTGGGGATTGCTCTGTGTTGGAGATGCTCTATGTTGGAGATTGCTCTGTGTTGGAGATGCTCTATGTTGTAGATTGCTCTATGTTGTAGATTGCTCTGTGTTGTAGATTGCTCTATGTTGGAGATGGCTCTATGTTGGAGATTGCTCTATGTTGGAGATTGCTCTGTGTTGGAGATGCTCTATGTTGGAGATTGCTCTATGTTGGAGATGGCTCTATGTTGGAGATTGCTCTATGTTGGAGATGCTCTATGTTGGAGATTGCTCTGTGTTGGAGATGCTCTATGTTGGAGGATGCTCTATGTTGGAGATTCTCTATGTTGGAGATTGCTCTGTGTTGGAGATGCTCTATGTTGGAGATTGCTCTATGTTGGAGATTGCTCTGTGTTGGAGATTGCTCTGTGTTGGATATACTCTATGTTGGAGATTGCTCTGTGTTGGAGATGCTCTATGTTGGAGGATGCTCTATGTTGGAGATGCTCTATGTTGGAGATGCTCTATGTTGGAGATTGCTCTGTGTTGGAGATGCTCTATGTTGGAGGATGCTCTATGTTGGAGATTCTCTATGTTGGAGATTGCTCTGTGTTGGAGATGCTCTATGTTGGAGATTGCTCTATGTTGGAGATTGCTCTGTGTTGGAGATTGCTCTGTGTTGGATATACTCTATGTTGGAGATAAAGCCTCATAAAGCCGTCATAAAGCCTTTGGATTAACTAGGTTTTCCATAGACGATCCATTTCTGTGACATATCACAGCCACTCTTCTCTGAGTGGCGGGGAACAATATACATTGTTATGGCACCATATCCTGTTGTCCATATCCAGAAGTTGGTGCGAGGTGAACATGCTCGCCTTAAACGTGAATGTGGCCTAAAAGCGAGATTTCTCAATTATTCTGTTTGCTCAGCCTCCTCTTCCCAGAATAATTGTTAGCAGATGCTCAATCTAAAAGAAGGAACTGAGGCAAAAAGCAGACCCTCTGTACAAGTCATGTTTCTGTAATTTGTTGGCATTTTGTTTGTCTAGATTGATGAAAGCCTCTGAGAAATTTGATTGGTTTACATTTGTGTTAGCACAAAACGGGCCTTCTCCATCGAGAGTGAGGGACAGAGGGAGAAAACGAGAGAGCTGAGATCCGCTCGATATTCTTACCAGATGCAGCTTTTCAGCTGTTTGTTTTGGAGGCTTGGAGTGGCGGGGTCCCCACGCGTTTATTTCTCCTGATCCTGTTCCAGCATTCAGTGCCAAGCAACTCTACCAGAACCAGGTACACTGATGTCTGTTTAGGAGATTAGTGCGGGAGTAAATACGCTTTAGTGTGGCAAGCCTTGCTGTTCAAGTACATGCAAATGTCTCAGCATCTGGGAAATGTTCTTTGCCTAATTGAATTTCTGCCGACAATGACTTTTATGTTACATAAAGCTGATATCATTTTGTGCAGGATACTTCTGTTAATGAGCACATGAGTGTGGGTACACAGATGCGCATCAGAAGTTAGGAGGTTAGAAGCCATATAAGAAAAAAGGAATTTTTACTCTAGACCTGCAGTTATTAACCCCCTGGGTCAAAGACCCTGTTAGCACTTCTGAATGTTCAGAAGCCAACAGCAGGTAAAACTGGAATTTAAAGTCTTGATGTTTAATAAATGACTTTTGGTTGCAGGGCATGGGACAACTTAAGTAAACGTATGAGGAATTAAGCAGGAAAAAGATCTGCTGCAGCTGTCATTATTAAGCCTGATGGATTACCGTGAAGCTGCCTGTAATACTGCCACTAATATAGCCTTTTAATTCTTTCCAGTTTACTCTTTTTTAGGGTATTTCAAATATTTCAAGGTTTTAATAAGCATAGTAGCATAAAATCATTTATCACCAATTTTCCACCCCAAGTTGTGGATCCAATTTGGGAATAAATTAATAAAAAATCTTGAATAGACAAAATAATGAATAGTCATGAGTCATGAAATGATTTTACTTTGATGGTTGGTGCGAAGCAGGGATGAACTGGGTATTAGGAGGACCAGGACTGCTGGGAGAGTGTGAAAGAGAAATACATAGTTGTCTCTAATGCAGTCTTATATAAAGAGCTACAAAGAGCCTCCAGGTGACCCTATGCAAAAAATAATTATTAAACCAGAATAATATTATTTTATATAATAATATTATTAAGCTTGAATACACCACCATTATCCTCTTGGTTGAAAGATCTGTTAGAGTATTCCTAATGATCTGTGTATGATCTATCTATCTATCTATCTATCTATTATCATGTTGTATGTTGTCACTGTTTATCCCCTTCATAAGTTTCACGTTATGTCATCCCTTTATAATTTAGACTTTCAACCACAGAACATTCCTCACCTCATTCAGTCGGATTTCCGCTGGAGTGCCCTTTACTGTAATGTGTACAGCCTGCCAGGTGTTGCGTGATACTGCATCAAACGTCTGAAGTTCGTATGTGTTAGCACATGGCTGTTTATATATGTATAAAGCTTCAGTTTCTTGGCTCCTCTGATCTCAGATCTTAGTATAGATATTCTGAGCTGTGTGCTGGGTGTGCCTTTCTCTCTGAGTGTGTAGTCTGGTCCGTCTCTGTAGGATTCCTGCACTGTCAGGACAAAGTGAGGCTTTTTTCTCCTTTTTATATCATTTGCCAAATACAGCAAAGCCCAGGTGCTTCTGGGGCAGATAGAGGACACACACAGGGTCAAAATCTACCACCAACCCACCTTCCTCCTCCTCCCCCTCTCTCTCTCTTTCTTTCTTTCTTTCTCTCTCTCTCTCTCTCTCTCTCTCTCTCTCTCTCTCTCTCTCTCTCTCTTTCTCTTTCTCTCTTTCTCTCCCTCTCTCCACTGGCCCTACTCTCATAATCCCCTCTTTGTCTAACCTATTTCACTCAGCACCTCCACACATACACACAAATGTACACATTCACCCACAGATGTGCTGCATCACACACACAGGTGCCTCTACAAAGAGACCCCAGGTGCTATACAGTGTGCCCCCTATGCAGATAATTATTATTCAAGTAGAATAATGTAATTATGGTATAAAGCCTAACAACATAATACAACCTAACACAGTATTACTTTTCTGACTCTTGTAAACATCTCAATCAAGTCAATAGTTTCACCTACAAGGAATCGACAGAGAGGAGTGAAACTTTGTGGGTAGGATTGACATGATGAGACATGTGAATGATTCAAGATTCACACTCAGCCGCGCATGTGACATGGCCCTTATAATTTTACCTGACTGACCCAACAGCAGTGATCGCAAAACCCTCAGTAAGCAATGATGCCCTTCATGAGTCATCCTTTTAGTGCCACCACCATTGGCAGATGGCTAATTGACGCAGGACTATATGCACACAGACCGATACGACGACTGCGCTTAACACCATGTCTACATTGCCAAAGACTGCCAGGCTGTCACAGAGTGATTCAGAATGACAGCGGGTCATCATTAGCAAACATGGAGGCCCAACGCCATACCGAGAGATATTACTTCTGTACGTGTAGCTGAATAAATATTGCCCATATCAGTCTAAATTTATCATCATTGTTCCTGGTAACATTTGTTTTTCTTCGGATAGCATTGCAATCCGACACTTCCTTTTTATTAATATATGCTAATGAGTGTATATATGCCATGTAGCTTGTGTGCCTTTTGTACAGTGGCCGAGAACTGCAAAACAAATGAACATTTCAGAAAACATAAATAAAAACAAATTTACCAACAAGTGAGAGGCACACGTTTTAGCCAGCTGGTGAGCTTTTGCGTTTTCCTTACCCTTTCTCCCATCTGCTCTTTTAAAAACTCAAAAGATCTACCACAGGAAAAACAAAAGCATGCCATCTGGCTAAAATGTGTGCCACAAAATGAACAAATCATGTTCACTCTTTCACCACTGCAAAACATTTTGATAAACGACATACCCTTTCGGTCAGAATTCGCAGTGTGTAAAATTGTTTCAGTACCGGGAAATGTGTTGTCTTTTAAATTAGTTTTTACTTTTGTAATTTTGTTTTCTTAAATGTTCAGTTGTTTTGCACTTCCCCGCCACCATACTTCAGCCTGAAAATGAACACACACGTGCACACACGCATTTCAGCATTTCTCCTTTATATAGCGTGTGATGATTTTTGATGCCCCTTTCCCTGAGAGCAAGGTGGGGCGGGGCAGGGTGGAAATCAAATTTCCTGTTGTCCTCCTCTCTCTCTCTGCTGTTCTGGATCTTGCTGGATGGAGGTGGGAAAGTGCCAGGGATCAGCCGACAGGGCGTTGACAGTCAGGATGTGCCTAGGAGTGAGGGGGTCGGATGGAGCTCAGATACCCACTCCACTAGTCTGCCGGCATCAGGAAAGCCGCAGTTTGTTTTATGTTCTTCCTCAAGTGCTTGTCTTGTTCCCACCCACTGCTGGATAACAAGACATTCATTCACTACTGCTGGGTGCAAATGTACACTGAGCATGAAAGGTTTAGGGTCACATCACATATGTTTACCGTATTTACTAACTCAAATGCAGTTTTGCAGCCCTACAGTGTCTTCATGTGGACAGCATTACCAACATTAAAAGCACATACCTGAAAATCTGCCCCAAAGGTATTTTGGTATAAGGGGGTTGGCATTGTTATGCATTATATTATTGCATCTTCACACGAGATATTGTTTTCCTATATATATATATATATATATATATATATATATATATATATATATATATATATATATATATTTTTTTTTTTTTTTTTTTTTTTTTTTTTTAAAGAAAAACTTACCAGGGCCCCAACAAATAGAGTTGCACTGACAGGGTTCATCTTCCGTCATATTAGACCAGACTACCACCTCTCTGTAGGAGAGAAACCTCTAATATCTGAGGGCCACATTAATGTTTCTAAAGCACATTTGAAATCACTGAGGAAATCTGACAAAACTGTTTTTCATTATTTTTTCCTTTTTTTTTCTAGTAGATTGTCTCCAGTCCTGTAAATTCGAGATGGCTTAAGCACATTCTTCCAATACATCTTGGCTTAATGACCTAAATGATGAGGTACTATTAAAAAAAAAAAAAAAAAAAAATTATTTAAATAATTCATTTAAATATTCATGTAGCTACTCTGGCCACTGGCAGTTGTTGCTTGTATGTGGCTTGGTCAAGAGCAAAGGAATTGAAGGTTACTCCAGATGCAGATGCTTTGGTTTTTCAGAGACAGCCATTTTCTTGCAAAACGAGACAGCCTTTAGTGAGGCGACGTCCAAGAAATGCAGTCTTCCTAGATTGCATCACTGGCTTTGAGACGCAGCTTGTGAAAGCGAGGCATTTATGACAAACAGCCATTGGAGGGAAACATGGAGAGGAGTCCGCTGTTATATTTTTCCAATGAGGAATCGTATTCTATAAATACTCTGAAAGTAAATCATCTATAACGGCAAATGTCCCTGCTGCATACTTCATGAAGCAGAAACTAAGTTTGTGCAGTTCTTTTTAATATTTTGACCTCCAGTATTCGTGCCCTTAAAGGACCAGGTGGGTGTACTTTATCCAGGAGCTCGGCCACATAAGATCTGTTTTTGATCTTTTGTCTCCAATTTAACCTGCCTGTGAGCAGTTGATGATGAGATACCAGTGGCTGTACATGGCCTCCTCCATCATTCTTAGTTGTGACGATCAGTTTCTATGAAGACCGTGTCTTCGTGATCTGTCTTTGCGACAATTGCTTGAAATGCCTTAAGTTGTTTCCTCCTTCTGTGCTGTGACCTGCACATGCAGTCCTTTTTGCATTTGAAAACTCCTCCATTTTAGACTCTAATGTGGATATACGTATCTAAGACCATTGTTTTTTGGTGTGGTAAACAGCTGGCCAGTACAAACTGTTCACCATATACTGTGGACAAACAAGCTGAGACATTTTCTTTTCATGAACACCTCTGACAACACAAAATCGAACAGCTTTACTGAAACTTGAGCTAACAATAGCATTTCACCAATAATCCAGCACCAAAAGTTTTCCCAGATGTGTATTCTCATTACCAGCTCAGCTCTGGCTCCGCAAGACTACATTTAAACAGAGAGTACACTTGGCAGACTGGAATGCTGTTCTCTAATAATGGCGTATGAAACATACGACTATAAAGTACATCAACCTGGATTTCATGGTTTCTAGAGACTTGTAGCATTCAAGGATGTAATTTTTCATCTTCTTTGAAAGGAGACTCAGGAAACTAAATATCAAAGAAAGAGCTTGTGTGGGACAGGAAGTGATCTATGTGTGAGTATTCAGAGTTCCAGGTTTTCCTTTGGCACCTTTGCTTGCGCCTCTGTTTGGGCCGCATGTGGGAAGGTGGAGGGGGTCTGATTGGGCACTGCTCTCCGGATATCACAGTTCATGTCCGGACATCAAATCACGTCCAGCTTCGGAGAGGTAGTACCGCTATTACATTGTTATGTTACTTTTTGGAAATGGTTTATTTATCTGGAAAGATGTGCAAACGTCCTCACGGCTAAATGGAACTCCATCTGGCCTGAAGCTTTTGCCAGGATACTGCTGAGATGACACTAGAGGCAGTACTTCTGAAATCCCAAGCCTAGCTGAAAACCCTAGACTAGCTCCACAGCAATCCAATGCTGACATGATGTCACGCTCTATATGAGTAAGGGGAATTGAGAATTCTTCCCACGGGGCTGAGAAGTGAGGGGAGGGGTGGACATTTAATGCAAAGATAAGTCTGCACAGAAGTCAAGTTCTCTGTGAATTCCATAAGGACAGATAACAAAAGGAATATCCCTTGTTATGAAACGGTAGCCTCCATAGGATATAAATAAAGTGCAGTAGGAAGGCGTCCACCCTCTGAGCATCGCAATTTGCATCCGCGCCGGGTTCCTGTTTGGATGACTAATTTTAAAGAGGTATCAATAACAGTGGAGTGGCACAGTCAGTCAGAGGAAGCCATACTGTTGAGTAAACTCTTAAACAAAAAGCCATTTTTAGAACGTTCCTCCTTAGCAAGCAGACAATGGTGGGAAATAACAGGACGTCACACAGGGGGATAGAGAAGGTCAGCTCATGGCACGGACCCACCCTCGTTTTCTCTCTTTCTCGTTCTTTATCTTCACATAATCTTTGTATATGTGTGGAGGCATTAAAGACCTTGTAAATCATGAATCTTTCATTAGGCACTGCGTTTCCTATATGGCACACACTTTTCAGGCCATCGTCCAGCACAGTGTCGCATATCCTATAAGCGGATGGCGCAGAGGGCATGGGGTGCATTAGGAGGGCCATGCTGTTGTGTCATTGCTTATCTAAGCAGTGAGGTCATTGAGAGAACGTGTTTATAGCAGAAATGTATTGCTCTTCAGTGCATATTTATAGATCCACATGCTGCACAGCTGTATGTTTGGAGCCGCTTCAAGCCCTCCACATTTGCAGGCTTGAGCTGTTGCTTTTTGTGGAAATTTGTTTTTCACAGGAATTGCATGGTCTTAATTCTCTACAAAGTAAAGTACTAACACGCCAAATTGTATCTGTGAATGTGTGGGGCCAAGACATTGCATAGGTGTCTGCTGGCATCCTTGCACATTAACCCTGTGTACACTCTGGGAAAAAGGGTAGTGTACCGATACAGTTTAATTCATTAACATTGTAAAAGCCACCTTAAAGACACAAAAGTGACTTTAGGATGTAAATGTGCACTTTAACTGAGTGAGGTGGAAATGGTGAGGAAATCGTTTTTATCTTTTTTAATATAATGTTTTAAAAAAGAGCAATAAAAAAGTCTGAATGGAGCCAGTGCAACAGCAAAGTACACTTTTCACCTATTTAAGGCCTGTTTAAGACGTACCCTTTAGATTACCACCCCAGCTTTGTTCACCATCTTATTCTTCAGAGAGTGTCCAAACCACAATGTACAGAAAATGAGGAGGAAGATCACTCTGCTCTCTCTCTCTCTCTCTCTCTCTCTCTCTCTCTCTTCTTCTCTCCTCTCCTCTGCTCTCCTCTCTCCTCTCTCTCTCTCTCTCTCTCTCTCTCTCCTCTCCTCTCTCTCCTCTCTCTCTCTCTCTCTCTCTCTGAACAAGTACACACTCTACTGTGTGTTTTAGTATTTTGAAGCTGGTTGGTATAAACTTGAATACTCATTTGTTAACTAAACTTTAAACTGCTCCCATTAGATTTGCCCCAGCTCAGGATGATTTGCACCTCTGAATAGGTCATGCCATGCTTTTGTATTATTGATATATAACTTTATAACTATTATTTTACTATATAACTATTATTATTATACTGTATAACTATTATTTTGTAATCAGCCAATCTAGAGCTAAAAGGCTGTCTGTTTTCTGTTGACTTTTCTCTACATTAGTCTCTGAACTGTTTTGCTACCGCTGAAAGACTAAAATCACTTTTCTGCATGCTGTCAGAAACTGTACTTCTTATCACTTGATGCAAATAAACCAAACTGATTTCATTCTCAGTCATTAACCCTGTTTTTACTTCTTCCATAAAGGATGAAAGAGTGTCTGAGGATACTCTACTTGAACTCCTCCTGGCTCTGCCTACTTGAACACCTGCAAGTGATCCTGGGCTCATTAAACCCTTTTGAAATACCTGTTTGTTTTCCCTGTGTGTTTGCAAACCCTCTGTGTTTATTAACCTGAGTTTTATTAAACTGGTGTACTTGGTGTTGATCTTTCTCAAGCATCCCCTGCTTGTCTCTCTGACTCCCTTCCCCGGTTGTTTTCTCTCTGACCCACCCCAGTGCCCCCCACCCCCACTTGTCTCTCTGAACCCCCTGACTGTCTTTCTGATTTTCCCCCTGTTTCAATTTATGATTTCCCCCAAGACTCTCAGTCTCTCAGTATTCCTCTTATGATGCCTGCTTGTGTTTTGAACCCTACCTGTTTTCACAATGATTACTGGTCTGCCCCAAACAAAGCCACTATATAATAATAATGACCGTTATTGTTTATATTATTATAAAATTTGCTCTACTAAAGTTGAATGTCAAAATTCAGTTTTGTATTGACATATAGTGCTGACTGACTTTAGTAGACTAGGTAGTTCTTTATCAATCATTATGTACCCTTCATTCACATCAGCTAATGTGTTCATTTGTTGTAAACATGCTGCTTTCTGACATTTTTAGCAGACAAGTGAATCATCATAAAACATTAACTGAATAGATACAGAATGGTATGTCATTGCGTTTACCCAAACGCTACTAGATCAGCATTCAATAGATTCACACAACATATCTGTGTGCAACTTTTTAGAAGCGTAAATCAAGACTGACGGTATTGTCCTGCTTGTTGAAAGGCTCCAGTCACACCGACCCTTGTATCAGGTTTAAATCGGCTTATAGTCATTTTCTACCTCTGCACATTTGGGCTGCAAAGTGTGAAAAAAAACATGGATGCCTCCATGAAAATGAGTATTGTTAATGTTTTAAAGTAGAGAAGTGATTCATTCTAGCTGATGGTTAATGCAAGCATTCAGATTGAATTGACAGCATTCATTGAGCTCAGTGATTAGAGCATATCCATATCTGATTTTCTGAGCTGGAAAAGTTGAGGGATGTTTTTTTTTGTTTTTTCCTAATCAGACATGGGAAATTCAGAGTTACAATCTTCATTTGAAAGCAGCATAAGATAGACAAATCCATAGATTAAATCTGATTCAGTAGAAGCTATGTACATACAATGAGATGAGATGTTATTGATCTGCTTACTATATGATGTCATCTTGTATGCTGGTGCTCTTAAACAATAGGGAATCTACACAGCAAGTAAACCTTTAAGAAAGGCTAAATAAACTGGGCACAAAACATTTCTTCATGAACCGTATGTTATAAAATGCTCTTTTTGGAATTGGAAACAGCTACTTTTATTGTGGGTCATAAATCATTTTATATATATTTATATAAATGAAGGCATAGTCATCACTCTGACTCTGACATCACTAAATGTTTTCAGTTCATTGTGTTTTCTTTAGGTGTTGTTCATTGCTGGTAATGACTTTCTCATTTTATCACTTCAATCTGTGCATTAGACTTCCCTGTTAAGCAGGCAAACCTGCCAGTTCTGCTTTATATGCTGGGCAGTGGCCAGTAACATAATATTTTAGCTCTCCTTACAGGATCACACCTTCAATTGTGCTTTTGTTCATGGTCATGAATGGCTTTTAAGGTCCCCATAGAGCCTTTAAAACGTGAAAATGTTTCTTCTTTTAATCTTCTACACATTAAGAATGACTGACATGACCGAATTATCCTTGATTTGAATCGAGGTGTGTAGTAGAAAAAGCGTCTTTAGCCTCTGAATACTGAGTGCAACGCAATGTAATCATTTATCAGCTTGTCTAAAGATCAAGTCCATGTTACTGAACTTGTGTTTGTCTCTGTGACCCCAGGTCTGACCGTTCCCAAAAGGGTGTGACAGCAGGATGTCCAGTCTGTTGCCATGACAACACTTAACCTTGGCCCTGGTGAGGTTAAAGCTTTCTATCCGTTGTTTGTTTAGCCCACGAGGTCCAGCTACTTGGATGGGTGTACTATTAGATTACCTCATCACTCTGTTGTTTGTTCCCCATCTTCCTTAACAAGATCTACATCAACTCCAAACACCTGTTATTGGAAGGAGAAGGGATTTGAAAGGAGAAAGTCTGCTTACTATTTACTTGTGACTTCCTTTTAGAATGGTAAACACATCCACACATCCACTGCCAAAAAAAGAGAAAAAAAAATCACGTATGACACGTAGTTCTCAAGAAATAAACAGGCTTTTCTTCATAAGCACACTACCATCTCTTTCACTCCTTTATTTCATGATGTTTGATGGAGATGTGCACTTTTGAGTAGCTGAATTCACTAATTAGGATCTTGTTGGACATACAGTCTAAGATACTACGTAGATCCTTGATCTGTTAAGGAAATTTCATTGTTGTCAGAACAAAATCTTATAACCCTATTTTTGCTGTTTTTATTACAATTATAATTTTTTTATTATTATTTTATTTTAAACTTTCAGCTGCCCCATATTTTATGTCAAAATGTAATTACAAATTGGCTAGTTGATGCAAAGTCATTGGAATAAAATTCTTGTTACACTGACAAATGTAAGAAAATGACTATACTGTTTCAATAGTAAGAATACAAACTATAAGGTGTAAGGAGAAGCTTTAACATCTGGTGAATGTCCAACTTTAAATTATAATTCCAAGTAAAGAAATAACTGATGATGATTCTGAGTGCTTTAGAGTTTTGGTGATTAGAACTAATGAGAAAATCTGCTGTACTGGGAAGTGAACTATAGCTATGTTTATGTCTGACTGAAATGTATTGAAACTTAAACAGATTTTAATCAGAAGACTAAACAGAAGCATTGCTTCGTGCTAAACAGAGAAAGGATTAAGTGACTACTGAATTCATGGACTGAATGCAGGGTTGGTAAGAATGAGTCTAACTGGTTAACTAGAACTAAAACTGGCACTACCAGCATCGCTGTCCTATCCTAGCTCAGCAAGCCACTTTGTTTGTAATTGTTTTATACACCATACAAATGATTCACTCTTAATCCATCTTTCCTTTATTTGTGTCCTTTTAACATTATTAGAGCTGATTTACTTTTGCCAGATGTGATTCTGAAAGGTCATTTTTAACAATAACTACACAGCACAATAATACTATCGATACAGGATCTCAAGCCTAATGAATAAAAGAAGGTCATTCACACTGCAGTTATTACTGATGTACTACAGCAGCTGTGTATATGGGGTAAGATTCTGACTAATATAGTTTGTAATTACAGTTCCTTCCCATTAAACCCTAACAGAGCTCAAAAGGGGCTTTAGAAGACACTTGCCATAGATGCCATAACATAAACGGTAATGTGGGGATGTGGCATATAAAGAGATTCTATAATAGAAGGGTGAGAGATTTCACGAACATAAAAGAAAGACGAGGAAGCTATCAGGCATACTGTAAAATGAGACAGTTGACTATTGTTGGCATGTTGAAAGAGGAACAAAAGCTAGAAGAAATTTACAAAGCTCTCTTTTAAATCCAAGAAGACAAGGCACTCTTTAACAAAGACGAGCAAACTTTCCTAAACTTGTCATTCTTTTTTTTAGTGCATATGTCTGTTAAACATCCTGATGTCCGGATCTAAATAGAGTGTACAGTGGGCCTTGTCTTGCTATCTGTTGTGAGAAAACCTAACATAGTCAGAATGAATGGATGACATTTCTGATAGCAGAATTTTAGATTTAAATCCCTTGTTGATCCCACAGTGGAGAAATTTAGTCTCCGCATTTAACCCATCCGTGAAGTGAAACACTCACTAGTGAACACACTAGGGGGCACACTTACCCAGAGCGGTGGGCAGCCCTATCCACGGCGCCCAGGGCGGAGGTAGGGGTTAGGTGCCTTGCTCAAGGGCACCTCAGTCGTTACTGTAGGCTCAGGGAATCGAACCAGCAACCCTCCGGTCACAAGGCTGGTTTCCTAACCTCCAGCCCACGACTGCCCCATTGATGATGGGACAGAATGATGAAAATTCACACAGGTCTACAAGTCTTGTCAAACCAAAGCATCTCATTTTGTTAAATATTGTATTGGATTGTTTACCTCTTTGGTTTTCTAGTGAAAGAAGCAGACTGTAAAAATGACACTGATGTTTTAAAGAAAACAATAAGTAATCAATCTCTCATAATATTCTAGGATAAATTTAAATTTAAATTCAAGTTCATACAAAATAACACACCATTCATTTTTCTGTTGATTCACTATTAAACGACTCTTCCACCTGATTACAGCAGATAGATCATATCTTGTGTGATGTTGGAGCCATAAAACGAAATGCTATTGCATTTTTTTTTACACTCTTAAAAATGCCAATGCCAAACAGGGTTCTTTCAAGTGAGATCATTATAAAGAACCTGTACATGCATAACTCTTCAAAAAGTAATTTTTGTAAATGTGTGAGAATGTTTTTAAAGTGTAATGAACGCCACACAAAGCAGAGGCTCTGCACTAACCAAAGGTTCACGAACAGTACATTTAAGTGAAGAGCCATTACAGCCACAGTAGAGAGGATAGAGAAGAGAGTGGACTCAACTAGAACTTCCAGGTCCCTGCTCCTCCAGTGTGCTCCAGTGCCGCCTCCAAAGCCCCTCTCCACAGAAAGGCTGCGGTACACGTGCAGGCTTGCAAGCATGACATCTAGCCCACACTTCAGTGCTTAGATGTTTGTTTGATAAGAGACACACAATACAATACAATACAATACAATACAATACAATACAATAAGGCAAACATAAATATCAGGACAAACACTTAATCAAGACTGCATGTGCACTTGCTAACAATGCTAGCCAGTTTTGACAAGTTTGGCACCCTATTGACTAAGTCTGATAAAAAGATTTGGCTGAAGATGTTATTTCTGAACTTGTTTTTGAAGGATAACAGAAGTATGAAATAAAGGAAGAACTGTGCACTGTGACGGGAAAATGAGAGATAAAAAGTGACATATTGTCCGATACTAAACCACTGGCAGGCTGCCCATAAAATGCTGAGCAAATCTCCAGTGCACCACAAGCTTTGCCATTAGTGGTCCACCAGTGGACCACCATGCTCTTGCTATTAGACTTGCTGAGGTTGTTTTCCCAACAGTTCTTGCACATGGCGTTAAAAACCAAGGCAGAGCCAGAAGATGATTGTTCACAGATTATCTGTCTCATGTATGACTGTCAGGACATAGTGACAGTTTTAGCAAATATGGCAAAAAGCTATTTTTAAACCTTACCCACTGCAGCTTTAAGGACCTTATTTTTAGTAGTGTGTGTTCAGTGTTCTGACACCTGTTTATAAAGCCGAGGCCCAGATTTATAGGGATTTCTGTTCAGATTACATCAGCTGCCTAGTCCTCTTATAATCAGTGGAGCTTGAGCAGGCTTAGATGGCACTCTGTCTCTGCATCTCCATTTTACAGCTTTGTAAAGGCATGAGCACATAGCAAAACGCACCGAAATATGACCCAGCTGCTTTATAGCTCCACCGCGGCATCTTTATTAGTGTGTGTGTGTAAGTGTACTTCATGACTGCTGCTTAAAACGGACTCTGATGTTGCCAAAATTAAGTCTGACTGGATCACTATCAGGTCATACTAGATCTAGCTCTGTCCCCACCACTAAAAACAACATACAGGGCTCCTACTCCCCAGTCCCTCCCCCACAGGGTTCAAATGCATGTTTTATACATGAGAAGATCCTGGATGATGCTTGTGAGAGTGAACTTTAAAAATGCCCAGGGGACAGGTGAGCAGGGATCACATTGCATTCATATAGAGTTGTTTTACTAGACAGAAACTGCAAATGCCATTGACCCTTTTATAGGGACATGCTATAGTTTTACCAGGACCTTTCGGTTACTGCTGAGCTAAAGGTTATGGCCAACCTGCATGCATTTATGGAGAAGAATGTGAGGTTTTGAGGGATAGTCCCATTTTAGAGAATTTGGGTTTTAGTCTGACTTTACAATGAATTGAGAAACATTCTTTTTGTTTACATAATGCAGGACGTTTGATGAACATGTGCAACTGGCTTTTGCTGTTTGTTTTTCCAAATTCTTTGGCCATACAGTTCTATTGATTTGGGATACATTGCTAACCACTATGATTTTTGTTGGATGCTGTTTTTCTTTGGGACGTAACACAAAGCATGCAATGGGACTACCTTAATCAAATACAGAAATGAGTGGTGTATTACAGTTACAAAAACTAATGAATGCTTATACTAGAGTTGATTACTGTGACAGACATAAGACGGGCATTAGATTACAGACATTTTTAAGGAAAATATTATCTTATTGTATTACACTGAAATTCAATGGAAAAAATAAAGTTTACAGCAGAACTGTTTCCAGCAAAAGGAGAATAGAAGAAAGAACACAGGCCCTATTAAGTGTAACACACAAACGCAATATGCATAGGCATTTATTGTATATTTATTTATATAATTTAAATGCCAAGTATAAGTAAAAGTAACCATTTTTAAAAAAATATGTAATAGTGGTTATCTGCCCCGATTCACTTGCAGTTATGATTCACTTGTAATTATGCAATTATCATACACTATATGGCCCAATGGGTGTTCCCCCACAATGACATCTACAACAGTCTTCACTCCACAGCGATGTACCTGTAACAATGTGTGCCATTTCAATCACGTGTTGATGTTGAATGACAAGCCCTGGTTTGCAATGTCCCAGTACTTCCTAAAGTTCTCCGCTGAGGCCACCGGAGTTCCCCCACACCAAACTTGTTTTCCATGGAATTGAAAAGTTCTGGATAGTTGTCAGTTGTGACCTACTTTAATATCCAAAATATGTATTGTTGGCCACCAGTAAATGTAAGAGTCAGCTTTAAAACCCTACAGACATATTGCACATCTTATCAGCTCTCTTCCACTCCTCTCTTCTCAAAACATGAGAGAAGCCCAGAGCTCCTCTACTCTTTCTGCCAGTGATGTCTGTTTAGTGTTTAGAACAGCTCCTTCCCCCACCAGGAAGAGTTGTCAAAACATGATTCCTGACCAACACAAACAGACCATCTCCATGACGTAGTTTCAACATTAGGCCTGGACACTGTTTGTTGGACTGCACAGTATTAGAGGAACAGTTATGAGTCGCTTACACTGATGGTTTTTGGGCTACATGAATAGAAGTGAGAAAATGTGCATGCATGGTGAATCTGCTTTTGAAACCTCAGACGGACACAAAGATGTCAGGGCTGCGGTGTCCAACTTGACCTTAGGATTGATTTCAACCTTGACCTGCTGTCAGCACTGCAGATATTTTGCCAGTCAAGTGAAACAAAAAAGCACTCCATTTTCACCTTTACCCTGGATGCAATCGATCAGCCAAGACATGTTTTGGTGTCCAAAGGTTGTTTTCAGTTTTGTACTGGAGCTATGAGGCTAATGTAACAAACATGTCATGGAAGCTTTTTGCACCATGGATTCTACATGTCTAAACCATCAGTCTAATGAAGTCTATTAGAGATTACTTCATAACTCTACACAGTTTGTGTTTGTGGTCCACATAGTGACATAGCAGTCATCTTAAGGAGTGTCATATCATGACATGAATGGGATTTGCTTTTTAGTTTTGCATTGGAATCACAAGGCCAATGTAGCTAACAAGTAATGACTTACAGACACTTGTTAGCGTCAGACTATAAACATATTTAAAATAAAAACACACTTTTATAAAACTGTGTCAAATCCTGAACTAATCTCAAATAGACTTGTTTAAGTGGTTTTGTCTGGCGTGAACTTTACACAGTTCCAAAACGTGGCTAGTGGATTCTAATACTTCCATAACAAAGCTCTAGAGACAGAAACTTAAATACCTGTGACTGAAATGCATGTAATAGCATGTAATACCTCCACAAGCACAAATAAGTGTTGTTATTCGAATTGGCATGGACTGAACAAAATTTTAGAAGTTGCCAACATCAATGTTCAGACATTTTTACACCAAAGAATTACGTCATCAAAGTTCAGCCAGATTTGGTGAATGCCCTCCCTGGCCCAATTCTTTACAGGAAGTTTACAGGAAATAGAATTTCCTGTAAACTGGGATTTTTGCCACTGCTGGTAGAGCCGTATGGTTATACGCTTTCATTCACCCGCAAATTCAGCTACTTCCCTCACTCCCATTTTCCACACATCGAAATAGACATTTACTGCAGGACCACCTCTTAATCTAATTTCTGCTAATTAAACAGTTTATATTCCAGCACAATTCTAGAACACTCAGTCTATTTGTTCACTGTTTTAAACAAAACATTTCACTATTAAACAAGTTCATTATTGTGGGTCTCCTTTTTAACATGTGTAGTAGAAACATGGATAGAAATGAACTCAGAGCTATCAGCGTAGGACTAAAGAGAAAGTGTACACTGAAACTGTAAGTGACATTAAAATGCATAATAATAAATAGAATACCTGGAAATAAAGAAGAGGGTTTTGAAACAAGCTGGTGACACCTTCCCCAGAAAGAAACCATTTGGTTATTTGGCTATGAAATGTCAAGGAATACTGCTCTAAGTCAAAGAATTATGTTCACCAACTGATGATTTCCTACTTGGTGTGATGCATGAACTTGGCTATGTGTTCAGTAAAGCAGCTAAGCACAATGACTGCCCTTGCTTAGCGATTCACTGAAAAAGTAAAGTATAAATGTATAATACTTTTGTTTTTGTGGTGAACACGGCGAAGCATTTAGAACAACAGATATTGTTGTGAAATGCTTATTTCTGTTGTTTCTAATTATAAACATGCATTAGGTTAATCTTTATAAATAAAAACAACAGAAGGTTTTTTATAGTTCACAGTGCACCAAATCGCTCTGCCCATAACCCAAGTCTGCACAACCGTAATGGTGCAATCTGTAGGATTTTGAAATTAGCTGAGGTTAACAGTTTGGCTGATATATCTCGGCAAAGTTCAGCTGATATCGGATATTTGGCTGAATTTGCATTTTCCAAGTCATGGTAAACCTGGACACAAACTACAGTCAAGTCTTACAAATTGCCCTTTAACGAAGACCAGAATGTGGTTTAAACAAGCTGACAGATGTTTTGGCCCAGTGTTTACAGAAATGTAAAACTAATGAAGCAAAATTGAAACTCCAAACTGAACCATTGCTTTGAACTTACCTAAGGCCTTAACAGTGGCTTCAGAAAAAAAACAATACTGTTCAAAGGGCACAACAAGCTCAAAATATATGGCTCTTGTGCAACATGGTTCTGTAATTACTCACTCAAACCGTAACAGAACAGAGGGCAAAATGTAGAACACACAATAACTCAGGAACCAATTATGACAGAGGAAATTGGCTGAAGGAAATGCCATCAGTCTCGCAAGGGGCCTTGAGGGCATCTCATTTAACCTTTCCCCTCATCACCTGCAAGAGTGATCAGAGCAAGCTGTAAAAAAGATGATTCCTAGCGAGCAAAAGAGACACAGGACAACCCTACAGTAGACGTACGTGTGTGTGTGTGTGCTGGTGTGTGTGTGTTTACACATGACCTTTAATGGTGAGATGATCCCGGTATGCATTAACAGATGGAGAAACTAAATCAGATGGGTGCACTATTTCATACTGTTCCATTTTTATAA
Organism: Prochilodus magdalenae; assembly: GCA_024036415.1. Lineage (NCBI taxonomy): Eukaryota > Metazoa > Chordata > Actinopteri > Characiformes > Prochilodontidae > Prochilodus > Prochilodus magdalenae. The sequence continues at coordinate 68,720 of JAMWET010000119.1, read as the reverse complement.
GATGACTAACGGTGGTATCAGGTGAGGAGCACATCTTTCTCTTCAGTATGTTGAACTGTGGTATATGTTCCTCAAGTAGTTTCCACAACATCTATATCACTCAACATATGTGGAAGTTGTGAAAGTCATCATTCAGTTTTGAGTCTATGCATAGCCATCAAATACCCTCATATATCCTGTGGTCATGCTTGATACCCTGAAGATGCTATTTGATATAGCCTGCATGCAGGCTATTCCTTTGATAAGTATGCCAAGGGTCTCAGTTCTCAGCTTAAGCACAGTACGGGCGTAGGAAGATTTATCCCAGATACCTAATGTGGGAAAAATCTGTGACCTGGGCTCCTGTTCTGCAAATGTGGTAGAATGATTATGGTGGAATTATTCAGAATACATGAATGATTGCATGTCTAAGGGCTTTTAGGGGTCTTTTACTGTTATAAGCATTCAGTCAAATGGACACATGATATGCTGCAAAACCATTTAAACCCTATATTTATTGGGAATAGTACAAAGACAATATATCAAATTTCAAACTATTTTTAAAAAAATATATGCCCATTTTGAATGAACAGAAGTAGTGTCTCTCAGTATGGCATTAGGCCGCAATATGCCAGAGTTGTAGAGATTCCTAATGGTGTGCTGAGATGATCTTCAATATTCAATATTCTCACTTAGTTCCTGCAGATTTTGCAGAATGAGTGGAGGTAGAATGACACCATCTAGAGACAAAAATGTTAATCTTGGCCCTGCAGTGGTACCTCTACACACAGATTCACCAGTCTTCACCATGACAAAAACGACACTCGTCACTGAAGATGACCTGCTGCTATTCAAAATCACTCCATGAAAGTCTGGCACAACACCATTGCAGTATTCGGTGATGTTAATGTGATGTTAAGGGCAGTCTGCGCAACGGTCTGTGTGCATGTGATCCTGCCAATGGTGCTGGAACAAAAATAGGAGGACTCTTGGAGAGCATCACTGCTCACCAAATGTCCACAATCGTGGGTGTTGGGTTATTCCGTGCATGTTAGACAGTCCATCTGTTCTCCTTCCTTCATGGTTCATGTAGGTCTCCCAGATCATTCATATCGCTGGTGCATGCCTTCTTCTAGCCATTCTCTGAGAGACACTTCACTTTCAAATGATGCTACCAACACAACAGCATGAGACAGAACGGAAAGCACATGGAACAGGATGATCTATATAGTCAGTCAGGTATAGCAATAATGCCCGACTTTGCTTATGTCACATGAGCGGCTGAGTACAAAACTTGAATTATTTGCAAGTCTCACAATGTCAAACTTACCCACCAAGTTTAATTAAAACCCCATTATCCCTATTTAGTTAAAATATGATGCATCAAGTGTTTTTTTAGCATTTTTGCTGCCATCTCAACTTTTTGAACTGGCATCACATTCAAAATGGGGATATATTGGATTGTGTTTTTATTTAAATCTTGCACACGTGCCAACATTTTCGGAAACCATGTTGTAGTTTTGTGCTATGACTATTAAATCCAAGCCTTCAAATTGAGCCATAACTGTGAAAACTTACTGTGAAAAACAAAAACTGACTTCCATGACTATGTTAATTTCTCCTTCTGGTTGGGTTTCTAATAGCAGGTTAGTAATAAGCTAATGATGAACTCGTTTTAGTTATTCTAGATTAAAAACAGGCATTTGCAGACTTGTACAAGACATTCCAGGTTTTATCTGAAACTTATAACAGACATTAACATAAATTTTGCCTTGAACAAACCCACATGTGCCACAATTATTAGCACCCCTACAATTAATACATTGTACAACCTCTCTTTGCCAATAAAACTTTCCTGAATTTTTTTCCTGTAGCATCCTATAAGAAAATACAGAGCAGGAAATTTGAGACAGAAACTCTCCAGGTCATCTGGGGTCTACATCCCGCCTCCTGTGCACTTTGCTGTCTTTAGCTCACATCATAGCTTTTCTCTGGTGTTTAGTTCAGGGGACTGAGAGAGCCATGGCAGGAGTTTGATTTTGAGACTCGCTGAACCCCTTTCTGTAACTCTCTAGGATTTTTTTTTTTTTACCTCTCTTACCATGCTCTTTACTGTAGTAAGCTTGGGTTCTCATCCAAGGATGGCTGTCACAGCTTCAGTTAATTGGAACATATTGCTTTAACTGTAGATTTCCGCTGTAGATTTTCAGGTGTACAGCTATTTTAATATATTTCACGGTATTTGACTGTCAAAACAGTCTTTGTTAATTTCTCTGATCTGGAACCAAGGAACCCGTAATGCAACCGGTAAAGGGGCGTGGGGCTGTATAATGATCTTCAGTAGGGTCTGGGAACCAGCACGGACATGTGCACTGGCACTTTGTTGGTGGAAAAGAGGTATGTGTCACCTTATATGTATACCCCAATGAAACATGAAGTCATGGATAACTGCTTTCTAGACAACCCAATTCATTCAAAAGTGTAAAATATAAAAGCTGGATAAAAGTTACATCTTGTTTTGTTTGTGGTTTTGTTAAAAATTATTTTTCTCAATAATTGAACCTCAATTAAAGGTAGGATTTTTTTATGTTATCAGTGTGAGATTCAGATAATCTACAAAAGGTAAAACTCTTTTTGCTCATCTTTACCAGGAGCACCAGTAAGTACAGAGGGACTGAAGGCAGTATTTTACAGTGAAACCCTTGGTAAATCGGAGTTGCCACTGTTTTCCTTTTCAAACAACTGAATGAAACCCTCAGGATGCCCCTCAGATTTACATTCCTTGACATACCTAGGACTTACAGGAAGTCTAAAGTAATAATCATAAACAAATATTAATAAAAAAGAACATTGTTCCAGTACCTACATAGATTAAATCAGTGGTCATCAGGGCTCCTTGTATTTACTTTCTTTAACAGTTTATGGCCAACCTCAAACTAGCACAGCTCATCAAATCTACAGTTTTTTTACAGTTTTAATCCATTAAGCCCTTGTTTTAAGGCCTTGAAAGCTGAGAGGGGTCCCCTTTGACTGTACACCTTGGATAACATTTACAGAACACAAAACACTGCAGCCAAGTATAGTTTCTATTATCAGTTGATCTGTTGCTTATTATAGGATTAATTGAATGATGTGGATTTTGTGATTGGGTAAAGTAACACAATAATCACTTTAATCAGTTCCATTTGTATGATAAACAGTTTATACTTTTATGATGACAATAAGCAATAGAAGACTCTGGACTCTATAATCCCAAACTGACATTCCTAGTTGTCTAATTTCATTTTAATATTAATACACAATGCAGTGACCCCCGATAACATTGTATATTAGCCAATGTTTATGTTATTTCTAAGTAAGAAGCTGTAAGTTGAAATTAGTCATGGGACTGCTCTTGCAAAAATATTTGGAGCAATGGAGAACAGACCTACAGGCATTGCATAGATTAAATGATCTGGAAATCTGTCCGTTGTTATTCAGTTATCAAGATTTGACTGCTGGATGCTCTTCCGTATGTGAACGTGAAGGTCCTACATTACGGTGTCACTGTGGCACCACATGGGGATTTGTGGTTTTGAAACTTTTTGTCCATTGCTCAAAGCTCTTTCAGACTCAACATCCTGCAGAGGTCAAGCTTTGCATGGACATTGCGGAGGTGAGTCGGAAGTTTTCATTGCTCTTACACATCTCTTTCATTATCCATGAGTACCAACAAGAACCACATGCTCGGCTGCAAATGCCACTCAAAAGCTGCCCATGTGCGATAGTGAAGATTGGGAACCCAATTACAGAGAGGCTATGCGTAGGTTAGGAAGCCAATGAGTTTACCCCAGAGTGGGCCTTTGCTTCTGAGGCTAAGGATAAGGGGCACACTGCATATGGTCTAGGTTAGTCCTGTTGTATTTATTGCCAGTGTATGTAAGCTGGAACGCCTCAGGTTATCCATCAGGAGAAAGAGGCCCTGCCTCTGTGTTGAGTGTCTCAGTTACAACATCCCTGCTGGAAGCCACAGGTAGTAGTGATCGTATACCGCCCAGGAGAGATACCTCTAGCTTTGAAAGTATGTGTAGCCCAATGCTAGCCTCAAATTTGAGACTTATGGAAAGGTAGAAAGGCAAAAAGTCAGTTTAGTTTTACAAAGGTTGAGACCAGCAAAATAAAGCCCTCAATTTGAACTTTTAAAGAGCATTAATGTATATCCCATGAGACAAGGCTGCTGAAGTTAGCTATAAAGAAAATAAAGGTAAAGTTACATGTGATGCTCAAAATGTAATAAAGGTCCACACTAAGCCACTAAGCCCTCTACTCTGTTTGCCTTTAATATAGGTAGGTGATAAAGCAGAATTTGAATTTACCCAGGACCACTAGTTTATATGAGGATCCTAAAGTATCTGTGATAAATCGCTTGAGGTACCTTTCAGGGTAAACCAAGGAGCCTCAGCGATTCTTTATGCGTTCTTTGATTAAATGTACAGACTTTAAGAAATAATGCTGTGACAGTTTAGGTTGTTTTGTTCTGGTGTCTAGTACTTAATATTCTTGGGAGCCTACAAGTCAATTTGAACTTCTGGCAAACATATGGATAGTGTTTCCTTGGAATATCCTGTCCTCTGTGGCCTTTAGGCTTCTAAATGGCTGGTTCACAATCCTCTTCCCCTTAACTTCATTCATGGCCATATGCAGGGTTTTAGAAATCCTGAGCCTGTTGTGGGATTTATTCTAGGTACCTGTATTATGCTTCCGCAAATTCAGCTGGCTGTTTGTTGGTTCATCAAATAACCACCATGCTGAGTAAAGCCTCTGTAGTAATGACCAGATCATTCACTCCACCCATGGTTAAAGCGATGACTCTGGTGATGGCTCACATGAGAATGTTGGTTGTCTTTGCATTGTACAATATCTTTGCAGCACCAAAGTAGCATTCATTTTAGGTGATTGGTTCACAACTTGTACATACCTTTAAAGGTCTGGAACTAGGAGATATCAGTGGTGGATACGGCCATGCCTTCAAGTCCAGGCATCATGGTCTTTTCCAAAGAGGGGGTTCTTCAGTTTGACTATCTGAGCTTTGAGTGAGAGGTAAGGCCTGATTTGGTTAAGGATCCATTTGTTTTCTTTGTCATCCAGAGTATTTGCCAACAAGTTTAAAGACATAAATATTTTTTTCTGCCTCTCTTGTTTATTGTCAACCTTTCATATCCACAGAGAACCTCAGAGAAGACCATAGCCTTCTGATCTTTGTAGAGCAAGCCAAATTATTTCATTTGAAGATCTTTTCAAGCTCCTTGAAGCTCCTTCATGCTTTTCTTTTCAAGCTTCTGGCTTTGAAATGACTCAACGACTGTGTGCACAATACTAACTTTAAGATGAGGGTATCTAAATCTACTTTGGGTGAAGCATATAGGAATAAGGGACATTTTAATGTCATGATCTAATAGCTTTGCTGCATTACTCAAGTCCAGTCTTGACAGTTATTTACCTTTCTATACTATGTGAAAGTTTCGCCTGCATCCTGCTGAACCTTCTGATGATCCCACAATTTAATCACAGACGAATCAAACATATCTTCCGCTACCTCACAGAACCCTGACTGCTTCTCTTCTGCTTTCTACTAGACTATCATCGTGGTCTTCTAGCAGCAGTTGATGTTCCTGGTTTTTACTCTAATAAACTACATACAGTGATCACTGGTAAAAGAGTTTCATTCAGACTTTCAGGTCTCACTGTTACTTGGTGCTAGTTTTGCTATCTGGTGTCAACCCTAGGTTGATGGGTTCCCCTTTTTGGTTCTTCTCAAGGTTTTGACCTGGATTCTCTGTTAACTTGCTTTGTGACAACATCTGTTATAAAAGGCGCCATATAAATAAATTTGGCTTGACATGACACCATAAATTAAGTCTTGGTCTTGTTTCACTCTCAGCGTCATTGTGACTCAGTCTTGTCTTGGATTCAGAGGTCACTAGAAGCACAGAATGCTTTACAGGTTCACTGGCTTTACTGGATGTTATGTTGGTTTATTTTTTATCGATTCCAATATTGCATTACCTGAAGGCAGATCAGAAGAGTATTACTACTATGTTTTCACTTAATAATAAAAATGTTATTGACTTTAGATAGTGATTCTGGATAGGATTTCAACAGAGACTAACTTCCATTTTTGTCCTTTGCTTTTTTTTTTCTAAAGAAATCTCATTCCTGGTCTTCAGTTAGACTTAGCAAAAACAAAATCTTGGTCTTGGATTTGATGTGTCCAAAACTTAGACTGGTTCTAGTGGTCTTGACTAGAACACTAATACACTGTGCCTAGTTTTCAAGTGGGGGAGTTCCCTGCACAAGTCTTAAAGAAAACTCACATTTTAAATATTTGGTGCAAATCCTTTCTAATCTCTAATTACCTATCCTGGTGGCCAGATGTGCATGAATGTGCATCACAAAATGTGACCAGATGTGTCTTCATTGCGCACTTACAATGCACATGAAATCCTTTAGCTTGTTAGGTCTGTAGCTCATTATGCAAAAACACCTACTGCTACTGACTGTGCTATGCTTGTGAGTTGCAGCATTTAAAATGTGCGGTGGAATTATTGTTGCAGTCAGCATGTTTAACAAAATAGAACAACTGTCGAAAGTATAGTGCATGCCTGGTCAAGTTTTAGTGGCACCATCTATCCACTGTGGGTGCTGTTATTGCTAATCATTTAAGACTGATGGATAAACGTGGCTATTTCTGCTGATTAAGATGGTCTGTTCATCAGATTCCTCAGTACTGTTGTTGTATTTTGGTATTTAAATAATGTGATAACAAATATTAATAACAAGAAAACACATGTGAAAGGAATGGAACTCATACATCAGGTGCATTTTAGCTTTTCTCTGAAAAAAAGTGCTTACTGATATAAACTGTGCAGCAAATGAGCTTGCACAGTCACTTGGAAATAAAGCCACTATCCATAAAACAATAAAGGAAGCCTAGTACATCTTTTGTACAGTGATAGAACACATGGTCACACACAGAAGGTGCAGATTCTATATGCTTGTTTGACAGAATTAAGGGAGGACACCTGTTTTTTGCATGATCCTCCCATGTCTTGCAATTGCGAAAGACATTGCATCTAGCATTTATACCTGAACATAAACTTCTGCACCAGTTTTGTACACAGCTTTCGAGAAGAATATGTGTTTTGGGGTTTGAAACTGGCACAAAAAGCTTTTTACATCTGGGCCCATTTGTGTGCGTTTTGTTTCCCTCTCATGATAGAGATTGTTTGATCTTTCATTTCTTTGGTGCTTTGTGATCTGTCTGGTTGTTTGCTATTGCTAAGTTCAGCCGAGCATTTGTGCAAACAGTTGATTTGATTCTGACTGAGTTAATCTGATTTTTCAGACTCATGATGGCCTCAGTTATTGCCATTGATACTTCTTTGGTCTTCATGTTGACAGACAACTGCAACAGACTCCAGATGCAAATACCACATCTCAAACCAACTCTTCATCTTTTGTTAAACCAAAAATGCAATGGCCCACATGCAACAAGTATGCAGCAAATAATAGACTCATTTCTGTGTATAAAACAGACTTTTTTCTAATATGATTCACTAAATGTAGATGTAAAAAAAACTCCTTTCATATGCAACACACAGAAAACCTTCAGAAAACCTCAGTCAAAAATACTTTAATCTTATACTTACAAATATTATCAATATTAAAAGGGCAATTTGGAGTTAAATATGAATTTGTCATGTTATGTAGTGTTCTGTCGTGCAGCTTTGCTTCCCTCAGTCTCATTGGTTAAACTGACCAATAATATACTTAGGTAACTTTCTAATGTATTATAAGAGCATTAATAAAGATCTATAAAGCATTCATAATGTTTTATAATGCTTGACATAAGCCTTTGTAATTATACATACATTTGCATAATCACACACCTAAAGGTACATCACATTATAGAACTTCATAGCACCAAGAGATATAATATGTTAAAATGTATTTATAGATTTTTCCTGTTCTTAACATTATTATTGAAACCCATACCATAAAGTTTAATGCATCTATTTTCATAATGCATTAATTCATGGAGCTGATAATAATAACATTATTATTATTTAAGTAATAAGATTTCTCAAAGTCTGTAAAAAAAAAAGCAGCTTTGTAAGTGTTCATTAGATGCAGATGCATTTTATTTTCTAATTTGGAACAGAGAGTTCTCCTTAGTGTGGATCCTTTCATTGTGGACCCTTTATGCCAATGAACACAACATTAGCTCTAGAGCTGTATGATACCAGTTTCACCAATCTTGTTAACAACAAATAATATATACATTATAATGCATTATGTCACTTTATGTGCTATAAAGCCTTATACCGGGGCATTATACCACTTTATGTGTGTGGTTTCAATGGCTTATGTCTAGTATTATAAATCACTATAAAGAGTTTATAGATGTGCATGCATAATCATAAAAAAGAAGGTGTTATAACATTCTATGTCATTTGACCCCAAAACAATTTGCTGATGTGATGATGCATGACACCTATGTTCTTTGGCAGATGTCATGTCAACTTGACATCAGGCTTGAGATACAGCAACAGCTACTCAAATAAGACTTCATAAATGATTATGTAAGTTTGGCAGTTGTCTTGATGCAGAACTCAACCTATTGTGTTGAAAAGGTGTATGTAATCCATTGCCTACCTTTCTACATAGCTACATATGTACTTACTACATAAGGATACCTAATTGGAATGTAAGCTCTTGGAGTGCTGTTAAAGCCCCCGGAAATTGTTTTAATATGTCCACTAAACTTTAACTCATACCCTTGCTGATGTCACCATACCTTATCTCATTATCTAGAACCTCCACAGGGCCTCTCTCATGTGGTCCCAATGCCTATGATTATCCAGCATGTCCCCCAAGCCTGCTTTGCCAGCATAGAGCTCAAAGCTGCTGTAGCTGGAGATCCAGGTGCAGTTCTGTTTACCCTCCCCTGCTAATTATGTCAAATATTATTCCAGCCTGTCCTCTATATTACTCCTACCCCAGTACCCAAAGCAGAGGTTGGTTGAGGGTATATATGTGTGTGTTAGAGGGGGAGAGAAAGAGAGAGAGTATGAGGAAAAGAAAATGCCACAGAGTTTGCCGAGCACTGAAGGCAATTAGCACTACTTTAGTAAAATGTATCCCCCTGCCCCCCTTGTTCTCCAAAAGGGGCTGCGAGGAAGAGAAATGGTGGCATCTGTGCATATGTTTAACTGAGTGATAATTGAAAGCAGCTGCTGGAAAATGATCCTTTGTTTTGCTTTGTGCAAAGTAGTTAATCTAGAGTTTCTGGAAATATGAATTATACCAGTCGGCGTCATTACGCATTTCAAATGTGTAAGAATTCTAGCTAGTGGATTTCTTAGTGAAAATAGACAAACTCTTCCTCTGTAGGAAACAAATGATAAAACATGAAACAGAGAGGCTTCATAACTTTCGCACAGGCCTCATGCTACCACATGTGTTTTTTTTTCAGCATATTAAATCGAATAATTATCTGGGTGTTGATTTTGTACATTAATATTAATGACTGCTTTCATTGACTGCCTCAGTAGAGGGGCGGGGAAGGGGGTGTGGCCTTTTACTATGGTGGTGCCACTATTCCTGCCACAGAGCTTGGGAATATGATGTGATGATGCATTGTCTTATGGGTGATTATGATGCCAAGGTTAGTCAGTATATGCTGCTTTAGAATAGTTGAATAAATCTTCCTTTTCTACTTTTTCTTTTTTCTTTAAGTTTGGCCTTTGGATGCTATAAGAGACTGCAGAAAAAGATCAAGCTTATTTCATAGTTCCGGTCGTAGAGATTTAATACATAAAACATTCCACATCATTTGATGCATTTGTTATCTTTGAAATTAACTTACTAGCACTTTGCAAACACTTCATGGGCACCAAGGTGGAACCGAATCCTGGAACAGGAAGCCAGCCAATAAGAAGCAAATATCATCTTACAGGAGAAGTATGCATTGATGCTACCACTAGCAATCAATAAACATAATGTTGCGGCCTCAGAGAGCCTGTTAACTTCAGATACATCTGCTGAATCTGTGAGATACATAAGTGTAATGTTTGCCACATATGACTCTGCAGTGTTTTACACTGTCCTTTCCATCAGAGCAAATGTGACAGTGAAAGCATGCAGGCTAGCTGAGTGGGCGTGTTTGTTCGCATGGTTTGATCAATGTTATGCAGAATCAGGCAGCAAATCCCAACATCCTGCACAATCACATGGCTGTTGTGAAAGGGAAATCCACCTAAGCGGCTAAGGCCTCTCATCTCATGATTTCTTGGTTGCCAGTGACAAGTTAACATACATGTGTATTGGTAAGGATAATATTTGTTTAGTCTGCCTCTTTTATGGATCCATATCCTACATTCTTCATGCATTTTAAATATTATTCTGAGGCCACTTCATGATCACAAAATCAAAAAATATTAAAATATCAAAAAATAATTTGACTTTTTACCCCTTACCTTGTGAATGTTTTCAGTCAGTTTGCTAGTTGCTCATCACCCCTGAGCACTTCTGAGTTGTCTGTTGGTTGCCAGTGGGTTCACAGATACCAAGCAAAAATCTGATGCATTCCTGCTAAAATTAAAAATGCTAGAGAGAAATTTCTTGTGTATAGATTTACTCCCATCATAGTGCATTACTGTCTGTGAAGTCAGTGTGTGTGCTTGGTCTATACACCTGTCATCTATTTGTGACCATTGCTCCATTGCAACCGATTTCTAGAAGCTAAAACATAAAGCAGTTTACAGTGGTGGTTGAAGCATGTACACCCCTGCTCTATTCCTATTGTAATCACCAATTCACTTTGCACCTTATTTGCATAAAACGAATGTTTATTTAACTTTGTTGCATTGCCAAATTTTGTCAGTTTTGCGCTTCTGGTTTTTGCCGGAAATCACCAAATCACCAAGTCTCATTAATACATTCTGGCTGGTACTGTTACTGTGCTACTTTTTCATGGCATTACCAAAAAACTGAAATCTAAATCGCCTATTCTTAGAGCTTAAATACATGGACTATAAAGACTGCGCAGTGAATTATATGTTAACTATGCTAAAAAAAAAGTAAGATGCAGTTATCCATGATATGTGTAGCTAAAATGATACATATTCATGATAAAACTCAAGGCGGCTGGGCTCAAGCCGGATGGATGCTACTACAGTTTTTAGCTGTGACCATAGATAATAGCCTGCCATCAGCATCAGAGATAACATACACTAGCCCAGGGGCTCCTAACCTTGTCATCCTTGTGGCCCACCTGTTTATAACTAGAAAGTGTAACGGCCCAGAAGAAGGCAAACTAGTGTGTTTTATCTTTGTAGATTGAACACCATTGATCTCTCGATTTTTACTGATGCAAAATAATGATTTTTTAAATGTATATTTTTATGACTTAAAGTTGAGAAATTCTTCACTAGTCTCTTTGAGATTATTCAGCAGCTCAACTGATGATTTAAACATTGCAGTGCTAATTGGTGGTGAATGCTTCCATCACTTGTAAGCTGCATTAGCATTGTAACTAACTAAGGCATGCTTTGGACACCCAACCTGTCATCAACTGTAGAGAAAAGATGTAAGTAAGGGGAAAACTACACATTTTGCTATTGCTTTAACTGGACTTGCAGATTGCAGTCACCTGCAATGCTTTCAGCACATGTCACAGTGTAAGTGTCCCTATGTTCTTTAAAGTCAGGAAGGTGCTGAAATATTCTGGGCCTGCTAAACAACATGAATAATAGCGTTGGTGAATGCTTAGCCTGGCCTTAAGCTCAGCATTGGGGGGGCGGTTGCTGTCAGGGAGAGGAGGGTGTAAGAAGAGGGTGGGCTTCGAGCCAGATGGGTAGTCATATCAAATGGCACTTTGGCTCGTTACACTTTTTCTCCCAGGGACTTGGTTTTTGCAGGGGGTGAGGAGGTGGGGTAGATTAAATTAGCCAATTTTATTAGCCTGATACTGTACAGAGAAACATATGCCTGGCTCCAAATGTTCCGCTGGCGCCACCGAGAAAACTCCATTATTGACGTATGGAACAGAAGTCATCAGGGAACATCATTTTAATAAAGAGCTTCCATGTTTGGGCACTGCTTTTAAATAGCATTGAGATCATTATCAATGACAGAAACATGAATGTTGCATTAAATTACATTATAATCATCTATGTGCCCCCCCACAACCCTTAAATGCCAGAAGTATGGCCTGCAGTTAACACATCTATGCAGAAATAGGCAGATCCTTTATAAGCGTCCAGAGCACCATAACTAAAGCCTGAGCACAGAACATTATGTGGTTCTGGCTGAGAGAAGGCATTGTACTGACTAATGGCTTGTATAACAGACGGTTTGAAGTTGTGAATGGTTGGCTTATAATGATGAATTGTAGCCTATTGATAGGAGTGAGTCAACTGTGTTCTTTTAATAGGACACCAAGAGAAGGTTCCGGTTTCTTGTTAATTACTGCGTGACAAGATTTTTCTTTTTGACATTGCTTCCGTACACCCTTGGTGTCTTCTGCTGGTCATCTTTTACTGCAAGGGCTGGACAATAAACATATATAAATATATTAATATAAATATAAGAGAAGGTTCTGGTTTCAATTATATATGTACATACAAGTGTTTGCCCCTTCATGACTTCTTTTTTTTTTTTTGCATGTTTGTCACTCTTAAATATTTTAGATCATCAAACAAATTTAAATATTAGTCAGAGACAACACAAGTGAACATAAAATGCAGTTTTTAAATGAAGGTTTTTATTATTAAGGTAGGAAAAAATCCAAAACTAAATGGCCCTGTGTGAAAAAGTGTTTGCCCCCTGTTAAAACTTTAACAACTTATCACACCTAAGTTCAATTTCTCTAGCCATACCCAGGCCTGATTAGTGCCACACCTGTTCTCAATCAAGAAATCATCTAAATAGGACCTGGCTGACAAAGCGAAGTAGGCCAAAATATACTCAAAAGCCTGACATCTGAGAAAGAAAGTAATTGAGATCTATCAGTATGGAAAAGGTTATAAAGCCATTTCTAAAGTTTTGGGCCTCCAGCACACCACAGTGAGAGCCATTATCCACAAACAAGAGGTCACAAAAGACCCCACAACAAACTTCCAATGAACTGCAGGCCTCACTTGCCTTAGTTAAGGTCAGCGTTCATGACTCCACCATAAGAAAGAGACTGGCCAAAAATGACCTGCATGGCCAAGACTAAAACCACTGCTGAGCAAAAAGAACATTAAGGCTCATCTAAATTTAGCCAGAAAACATCTTGATGATCCCCAAGACTTTTGAAAAAATATTCTGACTGACAAGACAAAAACTTTTTGGAAGGTGTGTGTCCTATTACATCTGGCTTAAAAGTAACACTGCATTTCAGAAAAAGAACATCATACCTACAGTAAAATATGGTGGTGGTGGTAGTGTGATGGTCTGGGGCTGTTTTGCTTCTTCAGGACCTGGAAGACTTGCTGTGATAAATGGAACCATGAATTCCGCTGTCTACCAAAAGATTGGCCATCTGTTCGTGACCTCAAGCTGAAACAAACTTGGGTTCTGCAGCAGGACAATGATCCAAAACACACCAGCAAATGCACCTCTAAATGGCTGAAGAAAAACAAAGTGAAGCGTTTGGAGTGGCCTAGTCAAAGTCCTGACCTGAATCCTATTGAGATGCTGTGGCATGACCTTAAAAAGGCGGTTCATGCTCGAAAACCCTCCAATGTGGCTGAATTGCAACAGTTATGCAAAGATGAGTGGGCCACAATTCCTCCACAGCGCTGTGAAAGACTAATTACAAGTTACAAACGCTTGTGTGTTATTTAGACATCCTTTAGGTAAAGTATTACCGTAAATTCACTAGTATGATGTGTTGAAAATGGGTTGCAAAGCAGATATTAATGATTGCCTAAAAGGAGTGATTGCATTTGGGCATGGAAAAGGCCATAGTGAGATGGAAGTAGCTGAATTTGCAAGTGAATAGAGGTGAACGGTCATACAGGTCTACCAACAACAGCGAAAAATCCCAGCTCATAGGATACAGTCCCAAGACAAAAGTGGGACTATTGAGCTACAACCCAGCTAGGTCTTAATCTGATTTCTAGGTTGTAATTTGAGTATGCTATATTTATGACCACTCATTCATGAGTAATGTAATAACCACAGAAATACATGGTTATACATTTTGCTGGTGTACATCACAGAACAGCTCACTAATGCATATACAGTAAATCAAATATAATCAGTAGTGGAGATTACAGCATGCGGCATACATGAAATGTGAGAAAAACATAATAAATTCCACGTATAGGTTTAAGTTCCATTGTTGATAATAAGACGAATCAACTAGTCATTCAAGCCCCAGTAAATTTTGTGCTTGCTAATATTACTTTTATAATAAAACCTAAAGGAATACTGGAGCTCTGGAGAACTGTATTTGGTGCAGAAGTTGGTTTCTCAACCATTTGAACTCGAAGTGATTCTGAAAATAAGCCTTCAGAGTGAATGTGTGGAAACACATTGTTCAGTGTTTTTACAGTCATGCACTAATACTCTGTTTTCTATGATAATACACCACTGGGAACAAATAATATTTGTTTTTCTATGGTTTTCTTTGGCGTTCTCTGTCATGTGGTGAAGATGTGCTCCAGGGAGAAAAGTCTTCTTGATGCTTCATGTCCATGCTGAGAATGCATGTGTACCCATGTGTCCTGCTGTCCGTAAACTCTCTGGGACATTTTAGATACGCTTTAATGGCTAGGATCACTGTGGCCTCTTCAGGCATGGTGAGACATGGTGTGAAGACCAAAGAGATGCCACACTTCAAAGACTTTCTCTCCCAGTGTGCCCTGGTGAAAACATCTCACAGAACCATGCCATGCCACCACATGCATTACTGGTACCCTCTGGCTAATACTAAGACGGGCGCTTTGGTCTGTCGGTACTGCTAATGGTGCGAGTTGTGTATTGGGTGTCAGAAGAATGTAGGAAGACTGTATATTGACATTAGCTCATATGGATTTCATGGAAATGTCTGAGATTAGATGAGCGTCTTAAGCAGCACTTGCTTGTGCAGTTTGAAATGAGATGATTCCCTTCAAATTCTTCATGACAGATGTATGTCTTTGAAATATGGGTTTGCGATTTTGAATATTACTGAGACTTAGAGGTCAGGAACCTTCACTGTAAAAAAAATAAATAAATAAAATAAAATAAAAAAATTGAAATTTGTGAGATTTGCAAGGATAATAAACATCACTTTTTTACTATCACTTTTAATTTAAACCTATTGTCACAGTATCTATAATATTACTAGAATTTGTAAGGTTTTTAAAATGGCCTTTTATAACTGTGTAGTTTTATAACAATACACAAAAACAGTGTAACTACTGTGATGCCTAACCACAAAGTGATGTTTTCACATTTACAGTTGGATTACAGCAGTACAATTTC
Organism: Prochilodus magdalenae; assembly: GCA_024036415.1. NCBI lineage: Eukaryota > Metazoa > Chordata > Actinopteri > Characiformes > Prochilodontidae > Prochilodus > Prochilodus magdalenae. The sequence continues at coordinate 53,243 of JAMWET010000119.1, read as the reverse complement.
AGTACCTCAGTTTTTCCTTATGTAACTACACAGGAATATCTTAATAGTTGTAGCAGCAAGTAATTATATAAGTGTAGTAGGGTGAGGGTTATTACATTTGAATGAACTGTTGTTCCTACAAACATTTCAAAATGTAACTAGGGATGTATAATACCATATATTATAAGAGTGCATACACTGCATCTGCACATAAAAGCTATGTTTTTGCATTAATCTAGCAGAAGTAATTTACTTTTGCTGGGACTTGGCAAACTAATCAATATTCTGTCTTTAAATCTGTGGTATTTACACATCAGTAAGTTATTATGTGCCCTGTGTTATAATACCCCAAATGGAAAGTGTGGATACCAACCTGTAATTTCACTGAATTAGGTAATTAACTACAAAGGAAGTGTCCACTTATTTTAAATGTAACTTTTACATAGTAAGAGTAGAGTGTTTTTATTGTGACCCTCTCAAATCCCATCTGTAATTTCACATCAAGATGATTATTGTAAGGATAAATGGGCATCTACTTTTACTGTCCATACCATCACATTAAAAGCCAGAACTTTGGTTTGGTTACTTTATTGTTAAATGCTAGCTAAGTGTGAAGAAAGGTACAGATGCAGGGTAAATATTGTCATTTAGGTAATGACACTCCTCCTGTTACCATCAGAATAGTCTTGTTTAAAAAAGAAACAGCAGTTCCTCCATCACAAAATGGATGTAATTAAATAAGATGAAGTGAGCTGTTACAACTATCACGATGACCTCATGCAGCCTAAATACATTATTTAAGTCAGCCACCAGAGGAGATATAGTGGGTGTACTTCTACAGTGGCCAGAGAGAAATGTACCAGCATGTAGAGTTTTCTGTGTGTCTCCATTTTCTCTATCTCTGTCCAGCAGATGCATGAAGCTTTCATTCGTGTTGGTCATTGAAATATAAGTGATATAAATACTGATGTGTCATATATCATTGTAATCAGGTATACCACAAGGATGTAAGACTGATGTGGAGGTAAAAGGTAAAAACACAAAACTAAATGGAGCAGAGGGTACTCTAATAACCACTGCTTTAGTGATATGGACTTGACTGTGGAACCACCTGACTCATTTTGGTCAGGTTTCCTGACACTCATCCTTATTTGTGACCCTGCTCCAAGCTTCCAAGCCGGTACTCACATTTTGTGTCCAGCATGATATTTTTACCGTACACATTATATTCACTGTCACTGTTAACAGCTACGGGAAGTAGGCCATCATGCCCAGGGAGAAGTTCTGCTCATGAGCCATCGTCGACCTTGGGCCTTAGTCATTGTAATAAAATCTGCCTCGCATATGGACAAGCACAGCTTCCTTTATCCTGGTGCCATGTTTGTTTTTCACCAACTTTCTCTCTTCTCTCTCACATCTGGTGTAGGTTTCCTCCAGTTCTAACCAGTCAGAGTGGCTGTTACATCTCCAGGCAAAGAGGCTAGGCTAGTGTTTCAAAGGAACTGTAGGCATATGTATAAGGGACTGAGCATAGTCAGTATATCCAATATTGATCCATCTACTTTCCTCCATGACCGAAAACAGTCTTATTTCATTTCATCCAATTGACTTCAATTGCAGTGAACTTATTTTTTTAATCATGAAGCCCGGATTGAAAATTGCACAGCTGCGTTTAATCTTAGCCTGTTGGAATGGGACTCAATGGATATTACATGCGAATGAAAACCTGTAGCTGAATTCCTCAGGTCATTGTCCCTCCACCAAAGACTTTCCCAAAAAACAAAAATATCGAACGCCCCAGGAGCTGCTCCAAATGTTACGCATTTAAAGCACATGTTTTATGTTTGCTGGTCCACGCCACTTTCCCCACTCCGCTATTAGATGAATGTAAACACTGGACTTCTTGACTGCTGGACTTTCCAACAATGTGTTTGGTTTCCAAGCATGAAAATGTGTGGGTAATCTGGAGTGAGCATTTAGATCAATTTGACAGGTGGGGAGGACAACCGAATGTGTTTATTCTGCTGAGAATACAAATCACTAAATTTGGGCCCACTCTTGGTCACTTACATGAGAGGCATATTTGGTCTAAAATCTGTCAAAAATCAGCATAAATAAAAACTATATAATGAAGAAGTCATGGACTATATTTAAGTATGCTGAAACGGTGCCCATGTTTTGGCTCCATCAATAACTTTGTGGTATGGCACACCGCCTTTGTCTTGGTTATACAATGAAGCCATGGAATGATTGATGATAGTGAAAATGCTTAAAATAAGCTTGCATGACTAAAATCTCTCACGTTGTGAGAACCACAGTGGTTTGCAAATCCGTACTATTGTTCCTTTTCTGGCGAGCATATGCCAAGGAAAAATCAAATGAGCAATGGGATCTTCATGCAGTAGAACTGCTGGCATGTTCAACCCTCAACAATTGTGTAGAAAACTTTGATGACCTTATGCAAACCTCAGAGGCCTTAGTCAGGTACAGTGTGCTGTGATTGCACACCCTGTGCGGTATTGTGTAACACCCACACAACGTGCCATTATGTTGACTGCTGTTTTCTCTCCCTCTCTCTCGGGAGTCTTGATTGTGCTGCATTGTCTCAGTGGAGGAAGTTGGCAGACTTAAGCAGGTTCTGTTGTAACAGAGGTGCTTGGAGGAAGCTCCCAGGCTGGCACTGCAGGATCCTATCCCATTCATAGCTTTCATCACCCTATTCCTCACCTCTAATATCTCAGGCCATCTCCTCACACCTCGCTCTATGCCTTTCTCTCTGCACATTGCTTTCTTGGATCCTTCACTGGTCACTCATCTCTTCCTATCTCTATCTGTAGCTTTCCACTGTGGCCTCCAGTTTCCATATACGTATTAATCTGTTTAGGTCCCTGACAGTGTTCTATGTCTTTTAAAGCCTTACCTACCTATTCGTCTACCCTGCTTCCTATTTTGTTTAATGACGTGTGCCTTGTTAAGCCAAGAGCAGAAACTCTTTTTAAAAAGCAGACTTTTAATTAATACCACATGCAAGAAGAAGAGCCCAAACTTTATATTACTGAAAATCCAGAATACTTCTATTAGAATATCCAAAGATATTTCCTTTGTAACAATAACAGTAAAGTTGTGCATATTGTCTGGGATCTTTCTTGCTAAATACTCCATTTGTCTTCAGCTCAGAAGAACTCACGAGAGTCATAAGGGGATTCTGCACCCGAGTGAGTTTAGTAATGGAGCACGATTGCTATGATGATGATGATTCGCATCTCTGTTTTTAGTTTTCCTGCTTTCATGCAGGCAAATATGAGACTAACAGAGCATAGAGAGAGATGTTTACTCGTGGAGCTTGCTATCTGTGACTGAACAAATAGCAAAACTGCCTGCCCGTGTTCATGAACAGATATGAACAGATTTATGGAGATATACCATTAGCATGATATGAAAGGTTTTATTTAATAATAATTTTATTTTCTAAATATATATATATTTAGAAACACCAATCCCAGCTTCTAAAACATATGCAGTCTGAAAATTTTACATGCTAATTAGATTGTTTAATAAATAAATTCATTTTACATGCTCACCTTGTTCTGAAAGATGGTACAACAGGCTATATAGGTTCCTAATAGATTTTGTGCTACAAGATTGTATGAAACACATTGATGATAACAGTCCAAATATAATAATACTCTTTTTATACAGTGATATAAACAATGAAATAGAAACATTCTAACAATCTTTTATGTAAAATTCTTTTTATCTGATTGTTATTGTCACAACTAAAAACATTTAAAATATATCCTAAATATTCTATCAAAATAATCCTAAAGGTGCTTTTTGTAAAGGTTTGCAAATATTCATATGTTTAATTACATAATTTGCATAGATATTTTTAATTTTTAATTTATATTTTTACTAGATATAGCATAGATATTTTTAATTTTTAAATACTTTTTTGTTTGATTTTAATAGATATAATTACCATTCATTATGTAACTAAAGGTTATTAATTATATAATTATGTAATTGCTTTTAACAGTATGGTGAAATGATGATAAACAAAAACTTAACAGAATGAACAGAAATATACTTCAATCTTTTGGTAAAGAATGCAAATTCGATTGTTCGATACAATTACAATATTAATTCATTATAATTAATTATAATTGTGTAACTAAATGTGTAGTTCTTTATATACAGTAACTACATTTCAGTCCTGTTTGTTACTTCTGTCTAACCCTTCCCTTTGTTTTCCTCTCCTGGTCATTCCCTCCTGCTTGATGTCATCAGTCTGGCCGGAGACGAGTTGTTATTCCTTGTTTTGTTGAAATAAATAAATAAATGAACAAACAACTTGTAATGATTTCGTTTTGCCTTCTACCGCTTGTTTGCGGTGTACCTGAGGGTATTAGACAGAGAGAAGCGAATAAAAATCAGATCGGCTCAGTGCGCAGACACTAACACAAACACTGCGTGTATCCAGGACAACCTGTTCTGTTGTTTCAGTGTTTCAGTGGATGGGTCTTTCATCTAGCATTGCACTCACTGGCTTTCCTGTTTGATCCCTCAGTAAAATAACATTGTTTTAAGACCATGGTCATTAATTCGCTGCTTAGGAGAGTTCGCACAGAAGTCTCTTGAAAGTAAAAGCTCAGCAGATGGACACCCCTGCCTTCACCCTGCATGGATGAAGATGTTGGTGCTTATATAGACTGTATACTGAGTTTGAAATTGTATTGTTTTAAAATAAGACTCATGTAAGTATTTGTGACAAAAATCAATAACACAATTCAGCTATTCATCCAAACATGTCTTTTAGTATCTACAACTGTTGAACATGACTTTCTCACATAAGCCTGTTAAACATCATTCATTCATTCATTCATTCATTCATCTTAACCAGTTTGTGGGGTGCTGGAGACCACTTGTTTTTAAAGACTCCCAGACCACATTTTTGCTCTATCTCTATGTGTTGAGAGCTGAGATGAAGCACCACTGGTCTACCACACTTGTTTCAATGAGTGACCAGTGAGAACCAGAATCAGTGTATAATTGCAACACGGTTTTGTTTCGTTAAAATATTTTTTAAATATTTCAAACTTGTAACAGTATATATGTATGTACTGAGTGCAAAGTTTATGTGAAAGGGAACGTGTTGCATAACTGCAGCAGGCCTACACAAGAGCACTAATCTAGTTTCTGTGGGCTCCTCCAGATTGTTTTGGAAAAAAGATTCCCAAGAGACCTGCAGACAAAGACAAAAGTAAGAACTGGTTATGAAGCCTATTCTACTTAATATATTGCTGGCAATACAATTTAGAAAGAACACTTCAGGGGATGTTTAATGATTTCTGGGAACTAAAAAGTATTGTTTTGTTTTGTTACAAATTTCTCATTGAACATGTAGAATATATATGCTTGTTGTGTTTAACCCTCTGAGGTTAATGATGCTGTATATGATATCCATGAAGATTGTACAAAAAGAAATAACTAGAAACTGGAAGGTTAGTGTTTTGCCTTTCCAGTGATGTTTCCAAAGTGAATGTATCCCTTTCAGAAGCTTTGTAATCTAGACATAAACTGGACTGTAATTTTGGACAAAAATAAATCTATAAAGATCCAACACTGAATGTCTTGTGTGATTATTTATTTGTTAAAAAGACTGTTAGCATGGCTGTTAGCTATCCACTGACACGTTGGTTTGTCATATGCTGTGTTCCTAACTTGTCAACCAATCACATGCTATGTTTCTGACTTGTCAACCAATTAGATGCTGTGTTCCTAACTTGTCAACCAATCACATGCTATGTTTCTGACTTGTCAACCAATTAGATGCTGTGTTCCTAACTTGTCAACCAATAACATGCTATGTTTCTGACTTATCAACCAATTAGATGCTGTGTTCCTGACATATCAACCAATCAGAGACTGTGTTTCTGTCTTGTCACTCAATCAGAGGTTGTGTTCCTGGCTTGTCTACAAATCAGAGACTGTGTTCCTGACTGGTCAATTGAAAACAGCTACCCGTCCGGTATGTGTTCATTCAATATGTATCCTTTTATGTACAGCGTCCTGTGATGTCAATTCACCATCGAGGTTAAACTCTGTACGGTGCTGCATGATTCCTGCTCTAGGTCGTGAGTATAGATGAGACCTCTTCATTTTTTTTCTCACACTTAATCTCTATTAGTCTCTTGAGCCAGGAGCAGTCCTTTAGCCAAATCCAGTTTCAGGAATTGAAGTCCTGTTTTTCTTGCTCCTGAAGTTTTACTCAACTCAAAAAATGACTTTGATTGAAAGAATAATTTGTTCAAAGTCTTTCTGTTGTAAGTTGAACCAAACTAATTCATTTGCTTGTAACAAATTTGAGCATTTTATGGTTAGACCCACTTCGGCTCTTTATGTAAATAATACGGTACTTGCACTTCTGGTTAGATGCTAACTGCATTTCATTGGCTCTGTACCTGTACTCTGCATAATGATGAATTATCTGAATCTGATCTAATCTAATCTAATCTAAGCACATTTAGCAGTGTGTGTTGTCTTTATTACTGGTTCCATTATATTTAGTAAACTTGCTATCGGTTTAAAGAAATATGTAGGGATACATGATCCCAGTAATCCCAAACACATATACTGCTGCTGAGGTCTGGGCTTCTAGTGTGGTCAGTCCATTTTTCTGAGAACAGCAGCTTCTACATTTCATTTGAAATGCATTTACGTTTTCTTAGTAACAGTTTGTTAGTACCTACACATCCTTTCAGACCCAGTTATTCTTTCAAAGCATAAGGCTTTTCCGATTTGTCCTATATAGGGTTTTCATTGGCATTAATTCTTCGCATAGAAATTATATTATATTATATTATATTATATTATATTATATTATATTATATTATATTATATTATATTATATTATATTATATTATAGTGTTATATAACAAACTACAAGCCCTTTTGCTATTACAGTAAAAGATTAAATTGTGTTCATTATATTACAATCTTTATTTAAGGGTTCACAGATGAATCACCTCTCTGTTGTAGGTAATGACCATCCTGAAACATTTTGCCGTACATGAGCTACTCAACACTGTTCATTATATAACGCTAACCTCAACATGTTAGTTCTTTAATCATTATTTTATTTCCACGACATGTAGAAAATTAGCTTTAGAAAATTCTCATACTGAATATCCTATGACTTGTGCTGGAACAATAAAGTATTTTCTTTTTATAAGGCAAATAATATGACCATGCAGCTGAAACTTTGATGCCCATCAGCGTGTGTGATATGAACCATCTGTAGTGTCTCCTGGTGTTTTGTGTGTAAAGTGTAGCGCTGATCCTCCATGCTCATTTATATCATTCAGCAAGATGCAGCTCACTGTACTGCACTGAATAACCTTTGGAAAAGTGACTATTACATGATCTAAACATCTCACCAGCCGTAGGTGTGGATATGCACCAAGTGTAATGAAATAGTTTATACAAAGTAAAACATACAGAGTACCTTGCGTTTGTACCTCAGGTGAGGCTGCATTATATAACACACTTAGACATGCTATTCTCATTCATGTTATCCTTTAATATATATATTTATTATAATGTTGTAATAATGTTTTTTGTCATAAACATCCCTTATTTAACATCCCTTATGTCCACCTCGAATTGAGCCTTGTTTATGTTCTTCTTTCAGGATTGGAACAATGGAAACATTACACAATCTGCTGTCTGCTGAAGCTTGAGCTTGCAATGTGATAGTGGATGTATGAGGAACAGATTATGAAACTTGAATGAACAATAATCACCAATAAATCCTGAGATTTATATTGTCAAAGAAAGTCACGGAGCTCTGCTTCAATCACTAGAGGAGGGTCTTTTCCCAGCAGAAAGTGTAGTTGTTCCTTAGAAATATAGACATGCCAAAAATAGGAATTAACACATTCCAAGACAAGACTGGTGTGTGTGTGTGTGTGTGTGTGTGTGTGTGTTTGTTTTAGTCTGGATTGATGTATGACACGCTGCTAATACAAAGTAGTGTAACATGGGAACCAAGCAGTGGCACAGCCCCAACTACCCTGCACTAAAACATAGTCAGTCCACAAAACGTCACATCTTTCAGTGTCTATACACACGGCTCGATGACAATTATAGTTATCTCCCGACATTCATTCTGTATGCGTACATGACTAAGTGCCTGCTTGACAACGTTAAGAGTAATAGTATCTCAAACAAGGACATGGCCAGCAGTTCTGTTGGTAATAAGAACCATCTGGATGAAATTTTGATTTAAGTGGTAATACTTGAGAAGAATAATGCTTTCCCCTCTCCCTCAGGCTCTGTGTAACTCTACCTCAGAACAGCTTGGTTGGACCCCAACCATGATACAGAGAGGGAGGAAAACATAAAGCAAAAAAGAGGAATCTACAGATGAGAGCAAGTACCTTCAGGTGTGACTATCGGAGAGCTTTTTATGGCACCGGGTGTGACACGGGAGTGAGCTTAGAACATCTGACCTTTGACCTGTGAGGAAAATACCCCACTGTGCAATGTCAATATCTCTACTGTGTTCAATTACAACATAGACCATTCACTTTCTTAGGGAAGCTTATATTGTACTCAGGATATGATATGAGGAGAACAATATCTCCACAAGCCTTGGAAGTCATTTAATCTTTTAGATGGTTTACTGGACAATATAGAATAGAATAGAATAGAATAGAATAGAATTTGATTTGTGTTCACAAGGATTTGATGTACAAAAATAACAACAGATGACTGCTCTTTACACCAAGTCAGCGCCACCAAAGACTAGGAACCTCTACAACCCTATGCCAAGATGTCTGACATCATACTGAGAAACACTACTTCTGTATGTGTAGCTCAATAAATATTGCCCATATCAGTCTAAATTTATCATCATTTATTGCTCCTGGTAACCTTTATCTTCCTTCCGAATAACATTTGCAATTTCTGCAATGAAGCAACATGTCGAAATAAATTGGTTGTCACACAATTTAGTTAGCTATGTTAACGTTATTTACTAAGAGCTTGCTAGTTACTCGCATTACTTATATTACCTACTTGCTTTCCATTTCAACATCGACAAAACCTTAGTTAAAGTTGTTACTGGCTATGAAACTTTCAGTTTAAGATGATCTGCTTTAACAGTGAAAACCCCAGCATGACTGCTACTTACAGGTTGCTGTTGGAGTTGTAATGCTAACATAGAGAGAACAGCTCCTCCTCAGATGGAAGGGAACATTCGAAGAACCTGGTGAATAGGAAGCCAATTTCAGCCTTGCTTAAAGATGAACATCAACCTTGTCTGTTGACAGCTCAGTTTCTTGGAAAGGGTCTGAAAGGTGTCTACATCCCCTTCATAGCATTCTCTGCCATGTTTCCTGCTGTTTCTTCATTGTCATTGCTTGGCTGGGGGCTATTCCACAAAGCAGGACTTCTCATTCAGCCAGGTAACTTACTGAACGTGTCCTTATTTAGCTATGCAAATCTAAGTACAGTTTTCCAATCTATGGCACCTTTTCCGCTCCCACCTGCTCTTTGCTGCAGTGACAGAGTCTTCTGGAAAGGCTTTACACTAGATTCTGTAGCACTGCTGTAAGGATTTGATCGCATTTAACCACAAGAGCATTAATGAGATCAGGTACTGGTCTTGGGTGATTAGAATTACAAATGCTGATTCATCACTCCACATGTTACAATTCCAACATTGCTTCATATCAGAATTCCTGGCTCATGTGCAGCTGCTCCAGAGAATTTGTGTTCTATTGGCAGTGCTTCACAGTCAATAATAGAGATAATGCAAGCTGTGTGAGCGCAGTGGAACACCTGTGTCAGCAATGGATGCTGAATTCTGGATACTTTTGGGTATATCATGCATGATAAGTATTAATAATAGTAATAGAGCAATGATACTATTCCACAACAGCAGCATTTACAAAACAGTATTAACTGCAGCAGCAATTACTATAACAGAATGCTGAGGGAACATCATGTTTCTTGGCATACACTGCCAATGAATTATTCTTATATCTCCTCAGACCTTGGAAGTACATTCTTCTTTAGTACAAAGCTTCAAAGCTTCAAGATTTGGTGATTTGAAGTTGTCTCTGGTGTAAAAGAAGATTGTACAGAAGATCTCATCAGTCTCGGTTTGGACCCCTTTCTAAAGCACATGAGTCTGAAGATTGCAAGCACATAATAAGGGAACTAAATGATGAATGTTTTTTTCTGAGGCTATGAGCTTATTATCTACACTGATCATTGTATCTTCATCAGTCTAATACTGATTTTGTGTTTGGGATATACACATTGATATTGGACCTTCTGTTTGAGTCTGTGTGCATAATGTTAATACAAAATGATGTATTATGTAGTCAGACATACTGACCTGACAAAATCTGACCCAACACCTCTTTGCATGGTGACTCTAAGCAGCACATGAACACCATATTTTAGCATGCTGCAGTTTCTCCTGGATCAGTAATGCAAGAAAAGATCTCTTTTACTTTTCACAAGTTGTATAACACATAGTGCAGCTTAATAGTTATTGGCTTGGATGCATGGATCGAAGTTTTTTAGGTTCGTATGTGAAGTTTTCTTAAACTTTTAAATGTTAATTTACAAAAACGTTTCTGTAAAAAAGCCGCTGAAGAAACAACATCTTTAGCACCTACAGGGGTTGGACAATGAAACTGAAACACCTGTCATTTTAGTGTGGGAGGTCTCATGGCTAAATTGGACCAGCCTGGTAGCCAATCTTCATTAATAGCACATTGCACCAGTAAGAGCAGAGTGTGAAGGTTCAGTTAGCAGGTAAGAGCACAGTTCTGCTCAAAATACTGCAATGCACACAACATTATGGGTGGAACCAGAGTTTCAAAGAGACAGATTGTTGGTGCACGTCTTGCTGGCGCATCTGTGACCAAGACAGCAAGTCTTTGTGATGTATCAAGAGCCGATATCCAGGGTAATGTCAGCATACCACCAAGAAGGACGAACCTCCACCAGCATCACGTAGTGACCTGGCCACTATCCTGCAAGAAGAATGGCTTAAAATCCCTCTGACCACTGTGCAGGACTTGTATATGTCATTCCCAAGACAAACTGACGCTGTATTGGCCGCAAAAGGAGGCCCTACACCATACTAATAAATGATTGTGGTCTAAAACCAGGTGTTTCAGTTTCATTGTCCAACCCCTGTATGTTTATAAGCATGTGGACACGAAAATGTTGATTTGCTGATACTGGATAATGGTTCTATTCAATTCTATCAGAACTACACCTTCTTAGGTTAACGCTATATCATTGTAAAACCATATTCTTCACTTAACTCATCCAAATGATTCTCTCTTATAATTATACAATAAGGAATCTTTCTTGGACCATGACCAGGTTGAAGGTCATAAGGCCTGAACCTGCTTAGTCTCATCTCCATGTTAACAGTGACAGCAAAAGTGCCGTCTGACAAGGTGGCACCGACTTTAGCTCTTCTTATCACTCATGGAAAACCACTATAAGTGCTACGGCTCCTCACAGTGCCAGTCAAGTAAATAATATTGGACCTTAATCAATACTGCATGCTCCCTTGTTGTAGCCGAGTTTGCAGACAAGTGTTTGACAGGCCAACATTTCTTTGAGGAAGAGCCAAGAAAACTGGAGAAATGGAAAGTAGAATAAAGGAACACACAGTCATGCCCTGAAGGTGTAGTGAGGGCAGGAAATTCATCCCAAATGAACGTCTACAGATGGACACAGATGAAAGCATGTTGTTTTGTGTTTATTGTTGGCTCAGGACATAATGATCTGGCCTCCTGACGGAAAATCAACACAAACCACAACTTAAACTCATTATGGTGATACAGTCCACTTTGACTGCATGCGATTTCAATGGCAGTGCTTGTTTCAATGCGTAACTACGATGGCATGTTATTACACATCTCTATAAGCAGTAAAGTCATACATAATGATTATAAAACATGCTCAGCTTATATTACTGTGGATGATGACCTCTCACTGCTTTCCACCAAAGTATTGCATCATAAGAGGTTTTCTTGGTTAATGTGTGGTCCCCGGCCTTGGGAGCTAAATATTTAATAAGAAATGTTAGCCAAGGCTTTGGCCATTGTGTAACTCCATGCACCTTGGCCCGAACCAGGCAAGCCTATCCGAGCTCTCTACAGGAATTCTCCCCTATGGACTACAACGACTGAGAAGACATTTCATACGGGGCCAATACGCTGAAGCCCTGATGTATTACTTAACCGTAATCTAATATTAATGTCATATTCCTGTGAATAACTCCTGAAAAGGTCTGCTTTGTTTACCTCACACAGCTTTCGCTCTGGGCTCCAGTGGATGGCCAGAGGGGAAGCATTCTGAACTGCATGAAGCTGTTGCATACTGCTCCCTTCTGCCAGAAATCTTTCCAACCTGTGACGGAATGAGATATGGCTCTCTGTAAGTGTTGAAAAGAGTGAAAGCAGAAAAGGCACTGCAGAAAGCAGTAATGCTGTGGAAGGTCAGGCATCTCACTGACCACTGTGTTAGTTTGTTTTTGTGTTTTTTGCTTAACGAGGTAGCCCTTCTATGTGAAATCATGAAATCATGACAAACCTTTTTAATTTGCAGCCCACATGACAGACCAAAGGGTGCCATGGTTCAGATCATCTAAAGTACAAACAAATCTAATGTTGTATCAATACAACCTGTCAATTTTGCTTGATTGTATAATAAAAGTATATATAAATAAATAAAACAACTCAGCATTTTCTAACTCTCCTAATTAGTTTGCAGAGGTTGTTTGGCACCTACCAAGTGTTGGATGATCTGAAAAAGAAATTAATGTTGGAGGGGAGATCTGGCTCGCATCGAGTTTAGATATACTTGTTCAGCCTCCATCTGACAGCATACTTTGTTGGGCTTCAAGGCTTGATATAATAAAATGGACATCTGAGTTTACAGCACAGAGCAGTAGTTACTCAGCTTCTGCTCTCAGACATGTGAAGCCTAAAGGCCTATGCAAACAAGATTCTTTAATCATTCATATAATTAATGTTCAAATGCAAATGTTTCAAATTGCAACAGATTCAATATTATTTTATTTGCACTCTTACCAATATTTGTAAACTTTTACCAGTGATATGATTTGTTTAGGTTTGCAGATCATGTAATCACATTCAAAAGAAAAGAAAAGAAAAACATCCATGCCCCCAAACAGTACCACTGCTTTGTCATAAACATATCTTCTCACATCCTATAGTGATGACACACTATTCTGTAGCAAAATCTTTCCCACTTTGAAAAGTTGGAAAGAGCTTGTAGACATGTTATTACTTGGTAGTTAAGTACCTTCTATATTCTAGTCTTAACTTCATTGTTTGCTTTGAAATGTCTATCTCTTCGTAATGCACTTAAGTGAGTGAGCTCTAGTGGTGGTGTAAATTGTGTGTATTGTGTTGCACTTTAATGACCTTTGTATTGCACTTATAATGACCTTTTGTCCTCTATAGGAATGAGCACTGGGTTGCCAGGTAATGGTTTACTTGCTCTATGTCTGTGTATTAATCTCTAGGTACCAGCACTGGCCCCCTGTTCGGGAAGTGTCTGAGCTCATGGTGAGTTTTAGACTCTAAACTTTCTTTACCAGCTGGAATATTATTCTTTGGAACACTAAGCACTGTTGTAAGTCGCTCTGGATAAGAGCGTCTGCTAAATGCCTTAAATGTAAACATAATGTAAATGTAACCAGGTCGAGAATCTATCAGTACTACACCAGAGATTGGTGTCAGCAGGCTCTTTTTAACTTTCCTTTATTTTAGAATCTCTCTAATTGAATTATCATCTAGCTTAATTGAAATTTGCCTTCCAAGCTCTACTCCTTTTAAGTGATGTCACATACTTAATGTGACAGTATATTATTTTAATGGGGAAGCAATTTGAACAAAGCCTTTTTTACAGGCTATTTCTTTCCTTTTTTCAATTCAAAGTACACAATTCATGTTGTAAAGGTAACAAAAGAAACACGAAGAGAAGAGACTGTGATTAGGCTTTAATTGTGAAGACTAAATGTTCAAGTGCATCTATATCTGTATTTTGAAAAACAAAATATGCCAGTAAATGATCAGTGCATGACATACAGTCAAGCTTTTCCTAAAGTTGAAGGCTACGCACACACACATCCTCTAAATCTTTTTCTTTCTTTTTTTTCTTTTTCTTTTTTTTTACAGCACAGCCTGTCAAAACAACCCAGACTTGCCACACTCTGATTCTCTTGAAAAATATGTTTACTGGCCACATTCAGTCCTGTCTGGTTCCAACAGCAACACAGAAATTTTGTTGTAAAATTTCAAAATCCCTCTCAAGATTGCAAAACATCTCAGCCACAGTCGTCCTGCATTCAAGTGGTTAAAAAACTTATATTAGCACTTCACCTCTGCATACACTAATGAACATAGAAGTGCCCTACACTGCAAAAGTCACTAAATAGCTAAATGTCTGATGAATTTAAAACCTCACTTGTGCCAACATTCTGTATGCTGCAGATACAAAAATTGTAGAAATAATTGCACAATGAACTCTGCAATGACTGTTCTGAAATGTCTGAAAAGTTGTCACATTTAAAACTTATTGCATAAGATCTAGCAGATTTTTTAAATTAAATGTTACTTTATTTTCTACTTATATAACTTATTAACTTAGACAACTTATTCCAGAAACTGTTAGGCCAATAAAATCAGATGCGAGGGAACTTACTTCATTTTTATAGGTATGTATGAGTAAGGGCAGCTCTATGTTGGTGTTAATCTTCCAGTCCATGCAACAATTCATTAGAACATTCTGTGCAGTGTGTGGACTTTAAGCACTGACATCTTAAGAAATGGCTAGCCACTAGGAAAGAAACCGGGGGGGCACATTCCGCATAAAAATGATACTGATGAGGTTAACACATTTTTCCAGCAAGTTAAACAACCGAGGTTATTTGGTGCTATGTTGTATTTTGGGTGGCGCTAGGTTTGTTTAGCTTGTGTTAAGATGCTTGTTCAAAAATAAAGGGCTTTATGCATACAAAAATCATGCTCACCAGCATGATAAAAAGTTGTGTTGTGTTTGGTGTGCAGTTTTGATGTGGGGGATTTTTCACCTTTTCCTGTAGTTTTGTTACAGCGTGTTTGGTTTGTAACAGCTTATAGTCTAATTTTGTAACGCTCGAATTTTAACTATAATGTCATGCCTGCTGGCTCTCTTCTCACCATTGATCTCCCAGACTCCATTTCCCATAACCCACCACCCGATGACCTCACTGTCGCATGTCTGCCATCTCCCTAGTATTGATCACACCTGTTGTGATCTAGTCTGTTTGTACAAATACCCCTCTCTTACACTGCTTATTATTAAGTATTGCCACTCTGTCCTTACGGAGCGCGTCTCTCTGTGATTACTCGTTTGCTAGTCTGGTTTTAACTCGATTAGTAAATCACTGATTTACTCTTTTGCTGGTCTGATTGTTTGCTTGGTTTTCGTCACCCGCCTGTTTCTTCTCTCTGACTCTGCCTTGCCCTTCTGTTATATCAGCCTTGCTCTTGTTGTTGCTGCGCTTGATTACAAATCTGTTAAATAAACTTTGCCTTGATTTTAGCTTAGCACTCGTCATGATCTGTTTGTACATCAACACACATACATTGTTTTGTCATCTCATTTGTACATAAAAAGGGAAATAAAGCCATAACAGGACACAACATTACTGAAGGATGGGCTCTGACTCTTACTAGGAAATATGTCCCCACTCCAATGCCAAACCCACTCCTACATCCTTGGCTATAGCAACCAAGTTCACAGTACACTAGTGTTCAAAAGTTTCAGGTAACTTGTTATATTAATTACTGCCGTTGCTTTACTCCCTTTTCAACTGTACAGTGCAGAAAAAAGACTGTAAGCTTTAATGATGTCTGTGCACTGCAATGCTATTAGGTTTGTGCTTTCCACTGAATACAGTTTCTGTTTCAGTCAGTGTCTGAAATGCAGTTTGGAAAATACTATTATATTGTAGTAGAATTATAGGGTTCCACATGTGGGGTGCTGGGGGATCACTGTATTTTATATTGCCTCCAACATTCTTCAAGATTCCTTTACTGGGGTGAGGCTCAGCCTAGCCCAGCAAATATAACTTTTGGGTTGGCTTGGGTTCTGTGAGATTCATCACTCTTGAGAACACCCTCGGCGCAGTGCCGATGCCTGTGATTCTGCTCAGTACTTCCGACCTCTCATTCATCACCACAGTGCTGGAAATCCTACTGATATAAACACTAAATCTCTTTATGAAAGCGTCATAGGCTGAGATGTGGTTCTTTTGAACAATAACCAAACAAAATGTCAGCTAAATGGGTGTTAATAATTGCTAAGCCAAGTAAGAAAAGTTATTAGCAGTTGTAGA
The DNA here is from genome assembly GCA_024036415.1 of Prochilodus magdalenae. Lineage (NCBI taxonomy): Eukaryota > Metazoa > Chordata > Actinopteri > Characiformes > Prochilodontidae > Prochilodus > Prochilodus magdalenae. The sequence goes on along the minus strand of JAMWET010000119.1, from coordinate 36,817 downwards.
ATTTATAGTTGCAGTTTTTGTTGAAAAGGGAAAATATTTAGGCCTACATAACTTTCATCTGTAGAATTCTTTGTTGTCATCCTGTGCTCAGAATCATGCTGTCACAGACAATTATGTCATTGACCTCTGCATGACATCATTTTAGGTCATTTTGAATTGCTATGGAAACTGTAAATAACATCCCTCAGACAGGCCATATGGAACACACTGTTTTGATTTATTCAAAAAGCTCAGTTCAAACAGATGGTGGCTTTCTCTGGTGTCAGTGACACAAGCAGGACATTTTGAAACATCTTTCCTTGTTCAACCTTAAATGGGCTGTCCACTGTATCTGGCTGATGTACACAGGAAGAATATTTGATCTCTCTTCTATGGGTGGTGCTTTCAGTGAGGAAAAGAAGAGATAGCTGAGAGGGCTACTGTATTGATCATGGTGAAGACGATATCATAATGGTGATGTCAAAGATGAGATGATGGGAATCAGGGATAAGATATACAGCATGCTGCCAAAGAGCAGAGGGGGAACAGCCTCCAAACATTGAGTCTTGTTGCACACAGCACACACTTTGAGTTCTGATTTCCAAGTCTCAAGTCCAGTCTTCACCAGCCGTTCCTTTGTGCATGTTGGACTGTCAGATTCTAATAAAGAAGATAGGCTCCAAAGGTTCAGTAAAAAGATCCACAGAAGCAAAACCCTAACAGATATTCAAAAGCATGAAAGGCTGGCATTGCATTTCACTGTGAATTGGATTTGAACTGGACCCTAGCTACGCATGCTGAGCTGGTAATGCAGATGGCAGGGGACTCACTCAGGAAAAGGTTAAACAACCATCCACTATGTCCATGTATGGCAGATAGCGACAACCCTTTTTACCCTGTTACATCACCATTCCTTTTAACAACACTTAATAATCATTTGGGGATTCAATACACCAACTGATCTTGATTGGAAAGCAGATTTTGTTTTTATTTTTTCTAATGAGCCTTGTTACTTAGCTCATGCACAGCCTTCATTGGGAGAATTTGTGCTTCCTTATGTTTTCAGTCGAGTCTTGACTGCAAGCAGGCCAGTCTACTACCTGCACTCTGATTAATTAGCCATGCTTTGGTAACATGTGTTGCTTAATGTGACAGGTGTTGTCATGTTGAAATAAGCATGGACGTCTATGAAAAAGATATCATCTAGAAGGCATCATATTTGACTTGACATATTTGACATATTTGCAATTGATTCCTTATAATAAATATATATACAGTATATGTATATATATATATATATATATATATATATATATATATATATATATATATATATATATATATATATATGTATGTATGTATATATATATATGTATATATATGAAAATTCTTATATTCTTATATGAACATATATACATTCTTAATTGTGCCATTTTCAGCTAGGAGCTTCAAGAATTCGAAGTCTATATGTGTATATATACTTCGAATTCTTGAACCTCCCAGCAGAAAATGGCACAATTAAGAATTTCATGTGTTTATATATATATATATATTCATTATAAGGAATCAATTGGTTGATGCTTGGTGGAGGCAGAACTATATTGTATTCTATTGGCTTGTGTGATTTACTTCGATTAGGTATGTGCAACAGACAGACATGAGATCTGTGAAATCAGAACCTTGTGGTTAGTGGTTAGTTTATCATTTCTCGCATGACATAACTCGCATGTTAATATGATAAGATTTAATTCCATTTAGAGGTTCTTGTTAGTTTGTTTGATGAAAGGCCAGTTAGTGCAATAAACATAGCAATGATATGACAGATGATCAATGATATCACTGATGTACAGAGTGCTAGAAATGAGAATATTATTAAAAAATAAACAGCATAATATTAATTTTTAAACGCATTACTAAGTGATGGAATCTGGGTTAAAGAATTTTGGAAGAGCCTCATGAGGGGAAACCAACTTCTGCAAACTGCTGTAAAGACTTTTGTCTTCCAGCTTGAGCGCAGCATGACTCAGAACCACAAGAAGACATGCAAATTGCCAAATCGGAGCAGATTGCAATTTAACAACCATGTCTGGAACTGATAGTTTAAGGTTGAAAAGATCCTTCCTGGTAGTTTGGTGGAATTTGCAGTTGATATCAACAACGTTTTCCCCATAGAGCTCCGAAATGTAAATCTATCATGCTTGCATTGATAATGTTAGGGTTCATAGTTTCAGCTCTCTGGTTTATGGGAAGCAGCAGTGCACTCTGGGATAACAGGCCTGGGAATGCCGGGATATGATGCATCACCCTGTGAATTCCAGCTAACAACTGAAATTGTTAAGGGCAGCCTTTCCGCACTGTGACGTTCTCATGTATGATAACTCACATCTTGTAAAGACTTTCTTTTTGTCTCAGGCGGTTTAAGTGTCGCATTCCCCTCGCTGACGTACTTTCCCTCGTCTATAGGGCAGACTGCTTCTTCTCTTTACGTAGGCTGGCCTCCCTGAAATTCTTCTTAAGCAGGAACACGTACAAGAGATCCATCACAATGAGACTAGCCAGACCATCTGAATTACTCTGCTTATAATTCAGCAGAGGAGAATGCAATAAAGCAGTAAGCTCAATATATTGCATTACCTGTGTATTGGTAGATTGTTATGAGTTAAAGGGAGGACATTTTCATTTGTATCAGCACATACTGAAATACAAAGGGAAATGTCACTGATTAACCTATATTAACCATAAATGGAGAACATCTGTTTTCAGTATTCTTCACTGGCAAGAGATGCAACACAGCACTGCCTCAATGGCATGCTGTAGCAAACTGATTCACCCAGTTTGTCCTTCATATTCTAGCAACTGTAACTATGTCTGAGATCCCTCTCAAAAGCTTGACAGTATGCCACGGCATATTTGTAAACATGAAAACTTGAGCAATATCTTGTAAGTTTTGTGGAAAGAGTGAACTGTTACTCATTTTCAAACCAGTTTTTTAGCTTATGTGTGGAGAGGTTCATTATATTTTCCTGCTTGAGGCCATTTTAACATGTTGCTTGTATGTAAGCCATCATAGTGCTTTTCTGGAAACCAGCAAATCAGAGCAAAGCTCATCAGATTATTACTGAGAAGGGAAAACTGCTTGTTAAAGGAGTGTAAACCAGCATCTGGACGTTTTTCACCCCAACACCAAGTCACATACCCTCTATGTAGACCTCATAGAACATGCATTCTATGGCACCTTTAATCTTTCTGCTTATAATGTACATGCCTGTATGATGGCATTCCAGGGAATTCTGCCATGAAACTTTGAAACCTTTCTCATATGTATTCTTCATACCAGTGTGTCCTCACCCTCATCCTGGAGACTAACTGCACTGTGCACTTTGGGGTTTTCTCTTTTCCAACACACCTGATTAAACTAATTAGTTTGTTAACAGTTCGTTACTGGGATAAAGTGAGTGGGTTAAATCAGGAAAAGTACTAAAGCGTGCTGGTCAGTTTGCTTCCAGGACCAAGGTTGGAAAGCCCACTATTAACTCTATACATTTCCATATCTTTAAAATGTAATGAAATCGAATTTAGTACGTGTACTCAGTGTTCACATGAAATGTATGAGGCAGGTTTATCTGGTGATCAACTTGGGCAATTTTTACCTAATAACAATTTTCATTATTAGCATAAATTAGAAGATTTAGCATCTTGCTTGGGGTCTTTAGTTTTAACACAGTGTGCATGTGTGCGCATGTTTATGTGAGGTATCTGCAATTTAGAATCTAATGAAGAAAGTGATGCCACATGTGGTTTGGTTGGGTTGAAATGTTTGCTGTGCATGTGTTGGTGAGACACTGTCCTTAATGCAGTGCTGTTCAATAAATAATTATTCTATATTTTCTATATACATATTAGTTTATGAAGACAGTGGATATGTTATATATATATGTATATGTACATACATGTGCAAACCAGTCAGTAAACTAAACTTATGGGTAGCAAATCATTATATATTCTACCAAACCAATATACACAATATATAAAAAAATAAAAATAAAAAACAATGTTATTTACAATGTATGTACGATTAAACCAATTACTTTAGAAAAATGATTTGTTAAATGGCACCCCACAATTCTTGATGATCTGTGAGTCAGAGTGAAGCTTGCTTTGCTTATCCAGAACCTCCTGGCCCATCTTTCACCCATATGCCCCTTCTTCATTCATTAGAAAACCTCTGTTCACCATCACCACCAAAACACACATGTTCTCTGTACCTCACGCAAGCACGGCATCATCTGTAATGTTTGATTTAGCCTCAGCTTGAAAGTCGAAGCCTTTGAAACTTTAAAATTACCTTTTCTTGTGGTGCATTACCTAAGTAGCTCACATGCTACAAATGCAGAATCTAGCAAGAGCTTATTTCATTCCCTAAACACAAGCAGGACCTGGCTTGGCCTTTCTCAGCTTCTTTGTATTTCTGACTTTGATCTCAGAGTACCTCATCACTACATGAGGTGTTTGTGTGTCGGTGTGTATATTGTGTGTGTGTGTGATGTATGTGGGCCTAACATATTAATAAACAGGTGCATTTTTATATATGTATGTTGATGTAATTTAAGATTTCACACTTGGCTGCGCATGTGACATAAGCAAGGGTGGCCCTTAGTGCTACATCTGACTGACCCAACAGCCACGATTGCAGACATTCAGTGAGCAGTGATGCCCTCCATGAGTCCAGCACCAATGGCAGATGCTTGCGCTATGCGGGACTACATCCATTACGATGACCGCACTAAATACTACGTCAGCGTCATGGGTAGTGTCAAGATAAACAGTTTGTTGTCACATGTCACGTGTCCAGAAAGCTTGGTATCACTCCACCTCCACCTCTAACACAAGATCTGAAGGAACTGTGTGAGAATATTCAAGCTGCAAGGGATGGATTATCACAGGTCACCATTAGGAACCTCTACAATTACATGCCAAGATGTCTGGCATGTTCCATTAGCAAACATAGTGGGCCGATGATGTACTGAGAGACACTACGTCGGTATGTGTTGCCCCTATCAGTCTAAACTTTTTATTAATTATTGTTTCAGGTGACTTTTATCTTCAATCCGAAAATCACTGCAGTCTGACACTTCTCTCTGGGTGCAACTATTCTATAGACAATGAGTGTAACAGAAAAATAGATATCAGGTCAACTTCATTTATTTCTTTTTATAGATTTTTTAATAAGTCAGTGGCAAATGCATCTGTACTGATGCACTGATGCCTTTTCATCTGTGAAACTCATCCATAGAGATCACATAACAGTTGTTATGTGACAAAGATAGGCCAATCTTAAAATAGTGTCTTTTATATTAGCCAATTAAAAGGTCTCTTTTAATGCTGCCACTAATGACAGCTTTGCCTTTTTCTGTTGTTGAAGTGCTGGTTCAAATGTGAAGTTAGGGGCCACTGAGATCTGATGGCTTAGGATGTACAGTGTGTTCAGAAGGTCTTGTATTATGTAAGCTAATGAAGCGCTGCTTTGCTGTTCAGTGGTCCATACAGGAGAGCCCCAGAAAGACTTCCACTGTGTATTTTTAAGCATGTTCCCATGCAGAGGAGCCGAGTATGACCACTATCACAGAGATCTGTGGTGTGCTGTATAAGATTTGGAACAGGCAGACTTCTCATGTCATCACTCAGTCCTGGACAACATGTTTTAGATTAAACTCCACAACTAGACATGGGGATAGCTTTACAGTCAAGCGCACTGCATACCGACATGGCAAGAAAGAAACTGTACCTAAAGTTCAAACCATATGCCAAAGTCAGTGAGTTTGTGTGTCTATCCAAGAAAAATGGTTCCATGCTAAGAACATGTTCCTCGCTGCATGTTCAAATCTAACTGACTGTACAGGATGCCACACTCAGGACATAAGATCAACAAATCATACAATTAAATCACCAGAAATTGACGTTTTGGTTAATAATTTTTGACTGCAATGCATTTTTTACTCTGCAATACTTCCACAGCCCCTCCTGAACCCTCAGTATTTCAATGGTCAATCAGTCTGTCATGTCCATGACTATTATTCTTCCTTAAAGGTTGGCTTTGGAGCATGATGCATGTGGACGTGTCGCTACCAGTATTTTGGGAGGAAAGAAATGTCCCTACCAGTATTTGGCTGTAACGTTGCTTGAGGCCAGTACGTGGGGTCAGAGGTGCAATTGCATTATTGGTGCTTGCACCATCATGCTATTCCGATTCTGAGAGGCCACGTCTCTAATTTGACTAATTCAGGCATGCTAGCATTTGATTGGCTGAAAGGGAGGGGACTCTCTGAAGGATCATGCCATGACCTGGATATACTGACTTGACTGCCAGAGGAGAAGAGCTGATCACAGTGACTTAATCCCTCTTTCCTATACTGCATGCATTGCCAACATGTTTTGTACTTTGTAGTAGGTGGTAAGCTAACCTGTACTTTGTAGAAGGTGGAAACTTGCTACTGGGGGTGATGGTTGTTTTCTGGATGGGGAGGGTAATGGTAGGGTTGTTGTGTCCCTATCAATGTTAGGACCAAACATATGCCATTGCTTTAGTATGTAAATAGCCTGTGCCATGTGCAAATGATTATCAGTTCCTTTTCAGTTAATGTAAAGTTCTGAAATATGGGTGAAGCAACAATGCTAGAATAATACATTTTGTTTATTAGGTTTGGAGTCGTAGCTAATTGAAAAAAAGAACATTAACTTAAAAAAAGTTAAAAAATTAACTTTTAATACCACATTTGTGTTTTAAAGTAGAAGATATTTTATTATGACTTGAAACCATAAATGCTGTTATAGTGCATTTGCTCTCTACTGCTAGAAGCAAATCGTTTTCCTCCTTTAGTAACAAAGTTTTGTCATTTTTTGACAATAAAAATAATTTAGAAGAAAATTCTCAAATCAACTGAGTACAAAAGCGATTGATTGCACTACTAGCTATGTAACTATGTAATTGCACATACTGTAATACACTTATAATGAACTGTCATAAACACAAAATGGCAATATCTCTACATGTCCAGAACTATTGTTTTTTTTTTCATGTTTCTTTTTCAATGCGTCACATAAATCTAAAATGGAATGTTTAAGGCCTCTAACAAGAGACATTCCCTACATGCCCTTTCAGTGCTGCCCCACCATAGCCAGATGCTGTGGGTAGTACCCAGCATTCATCACTGCGACCAGCCTCATCTACATAAGCAAACAAACTCAAAGCTGCAAAAGATCACACGGTGGGAACAGCGATGCCGATTCAAAGGCTGAATCGCACGCTGTACCCTCTCTCTCTCTGAAGCCCTGATTTACGGCTCTCGTAAAGGAGCCCAGGGCGGAGATGAAGAAAGGGAGAGAGAAACAGGGAGGGGACGATTTGGTGCGCTGGGAGGCCGCAGTCTTTCTCCCTCTCAGACGCCTCTGTCATGCCAACTATTGTTTGTGGAGATTTACAGGCAGGGCGAGCGTCTGTTAGTGCTAATTCAGCACCACACACTCCCCTGCAGCTACAGCACAATGAGCTCTGCAGATCCACGATTTGATTCAAGTGGCAACAGAAATAGGAGAGCCAGCTGTTCAGCAGTGAATAGAAAGTGTTTTCGGCGCATTTGGATGAAGCCTGGCCTTTACATTTTAAGTCAACTTTCTATAAAGCTCCTGAAGGTTACCTTTGTTTTTAGTTAAAGGAAAATGGTGTGTTTATTATAGATAACAAGCAGGTGAGCAACAGATACTCTGTGGGGAGTTCCCTAAGACTATATGGTATGTTTACTTAACAGTACTGTGTGCGCATCTGATAGTATCAGGTGCTCACCTCAGTGTGTCTATTGTTAGTATATCGTCACTGTCCAAAGAAAAACAGGTATCTCCAAAATGGCAACTTTTCAGGAGAGGCCAAAAACCTCATTTAATTTGAATGGAAGTCAATGGAACCAGACGTCTTTCCAAACGGTTTTGGGCCATTTTTGTTGGTCTATTGTTCATGAAATCTCCACAGTGTGTAGACATCAGCTCATGCTATCAAATGAGGCATAAAAGTAAAAATCAACAAAAATGGAGATGATTTTCTTTGGACAGCGACGGTGCTAACCACGTAATATCTGGTCTCAACATATAGTATTGGCAGGTCATCACATAGTATCTGGTGCTCACCTGATAGAATATAGTGCTTACCACATAGTATCTGGTATGTACCTAATAGTATTTGGTGCTCACCGTATGGTGCACCCTCTCAATTTTGATACATCACAAAAATTTAAATGCATGATTTTTTTTGTCTCTCAGAGATCATACAGTTGGACAGTCGCACCACTTTTATACTGCATGTTTTAGAAAGAAGGTGGGTGACCCCACCATTTATGCATTGAACCCATCATTGGAGGTTGCAGGTGTAATTTCCGCTGATGCCATTGCCATCTGTACCTGGTAGTTTCAGAGAACTTGTTACTCTCCACATATATACTTTGTGCCTTCAGTGTATGGTGGTAGTATGAGGAGGTGAGGCTTTAAATGAGGGAGGACAGAGAGAACTCTGGAACCTGGGCTGGGGCTCTGAGCAGCTAGAAGACTGGACAAATTCTTTTGATGGAGGTAGAACTGAGAAATAAGATTAGGGAACATGAAGGAGAAGGAGTGGTAGTGGCTGGCAGGAACGGTTAGGAGAGTGTAGAGCAGGGAGTTCATAGTGCATTAGATTGGATACAAGAGGGGTTCCAGGCATGGTCCTCACCCTTAACCTCAGTTATTGTACTCAAAGCTTCATATACTACATCTGCTCAGTGAAATGTTATGGTAATTCAGGCCTCTATGTGTATCTAAATATACAGTAACAATCAAAGGTTTAGACACGCCCAACTAGATGATGGAATGTCCGAAAAAACTCAATTTTGATATACCAGATATATTTTTGAGGTATCTCTATATACCCCCCTATATCTTTGCCATATTGCCACCTCTCAAATATATTTTTGTGCTAAAACATTTTAAATTTTGTGAATATTTGTAATGGGCAGACCAGTAGGTTTCATCTAAATTTAAGAAAATATAGTTGTATCAACCTCCATTGCAAGTTAACCTCCTGTAAAGCTCAATTTTGAAGGGAATCTTAAGGTGAGTGCATAATTTCATGAGTGCTATTTTGTATGTCTGATGTCTTCACTTTTATTCTAAAGCATAAACTAGAATTAAGGGAAAGCTTCTATGAGTTTTTGACGTGTACTGTATGCACAGAATTCAAATTAACTGCTAAAACTGCGGCAAAGAAGAACTGCAATGAAATCCATCTAATATCAACACTTTCTATTTTCCTTTACTGTCCTCCAGTATTCTCACAAATTGCTTTGGATCCATAATTGTTTTCTTGAAGAATGATTTCTACTTTGCTAACATCTGCCAGAACGTATTAGCGAGAGAACCTGATGGACCCAGGCATCTGATATGTTGTTTCAGGTTGTTCTTTTGGAGGAAATGTAGTGTGAGATGAGATCACGCTAAATGGGCCGCACTTCAAGAACTATAAGATATTATTTGGGGTAGAACACGCTGTGAACACAAGGTTTCAAGATTAATCACGGTGAGAGCGCAAGCCTGTCCATGCTTTGTGTGGTCTGTACACTGCTTGTCATATTTAAAAACACAGTACGGTTTCTGAATTTCCTTTCGCCCAACATCTTGCCGCACAAAACCTGAGTGGGGAAGATAAAATTGTTCAAGGCCAAGGTTCTCAAAAACTGTGTTCTTTGTACAGCTCTTCTGCAGAACTGGGGTAAGTGTTACCTCTCTTCCCTGGAGGAACACAGCAAGTGAAGAAAGGAGAAAGAAAATTGAACAAAGTTGAACAGCAGATGGAAGAATAATGATCTTGCTTTGTTGCAGGGGGTCTTTGCTGATCGGAACATTGACTGTGAAGGCTGTTTGGACCCCCTTGTTCCTCCGGAAAAACAACGAGGGGAGGCCAGCATCCAAAAACTCCAGCACCCCACGTTCAGCAGGATGGCTGCAACAGTGCCTCCCCACCTCGCTGTTTATCTGCCTGTGTGGGACATGGCGTGTCTCCAATCACGGGGCCTTGGCTCAAGCTCCAGAAGCTGCTGGAGGTGGTTTAGAAGCACAGGTCAGCTGCTTTTGGTTAGAGTGCAAGCATCAGGAGTCTTCAACATCCCAGTATCCTCGCTGATAATCCAGCAGGTCCAGGCCTCAGGCTCTAACCAATGGAGAGCTACACTGCTGCCCAGGAAGTAAGGAACTTCCTCAGCACAAGGTTCCTGAGAGAACACCTATTATTAGTATAATGCAGTTTTGTAAAGTCCATCCTATGCATGATTAAGTCAACATGGATGCATGTTTTTGAACAGCAGTAAAACTTGGTTTATCTCATTAAAGCACAGGAGTTTAAACACTGTAGCTTTACTGAAAACTGTACTGAGTACTAGTTAGCTGACTAGTCACCCAGCTGTAGCTTTAGTGTATAGGTAGACTAAATTGTCACTAAACTGCCAAAATAGTAACTTTAAAGGGAAGGGCAAATGCTAGTTAGTGTAAAGTGCTTTTATTCCAGGCTATTTTGGAGCATTTTTATAGGTACGTTCCTTATTAAATATTCACACAATATAAAGAACTTCTGGAAAGGATCTGAAAAGAATGCATAAAAGTCCAAAAATAGTGACACCTGTTTTGGACATTGGCATTATACTACCTTAAACTAAACTTCGGTTTGTCAGTTCCTCACTCTGAATGATTTTAAGTCATTGAAAGTTTCACTCTTTTAATAGCATGTTATCACGTGTGTTGATTGAATGAACAGTTTATTGGTTTATTACTCAAATAACAAGTTTTCACATCATAAAATATTTGATGTTTCCTGGGGCAACCTATCTATACATGTAGGTCCTGGCTTTAATAACTTTGAACACCTTGTGCAATATAGCACCTTGTGGTCCACAGAATAATACAGAAATATGTTTTTTAAAATAAGTGCTATTATCATAAATAACAACACTAGCAAAATGACTTTCAGCCAATCAGACTGAGTGGCCCTAAATATTTCTTGTATCATTGACTTCCTTTAAATACAATATTCAATAAGAGATGTTTTTTTTATGTTTACAGCATTGGTTTATTGTTATTATTAATTGCTTTTATTAGTAATAATCGATCTTTGTCTATAACTTATTGTTAACTGTATGAACAAAACATTGCATCTCCACTTGCTGACAGTTTATGACATAATTTAAAAATGCCTGCTTTTCACATTACATAGAGAAATGGCAAAAATTACTTGGGGAAAATTTGGTTTCACTGAGCTCCATTAAAAGTAAAGTTTTTTCTTCTCCTGTAAACCATTTTGGAGAGAAGGTATTGTTGCAGCAACATACAGTATAACTGAATGCCTGTGGCCTTATGTTGCTGAATTGATGGCAAAGAGAATGAGCTTTATGCTAAAACTAGACTGAAAATATGCTGGCATTATATAAATGCACTTCATAGTCTTTAAGTGACTGATTATTGCAAAACAGACGAAAATAAAGTAAAAAGTATATTTCAGCGAATGTAATTTGGACATTCTGGTCCAAAACAAGCTCAAATTCAATGAAAGGTAAAGAAATTGCACTGAAATATTTCTACTGATGTATGAAGAATTGCATTGTATGTTGACATAATAAAGTCTATACGCCAAAAGTTTTTCCTGTGCAATGATTGTATTTGGCTAAGAGGGTTAAAAATGTTGTTATATTACGATATATTTATTTAGACCCATTAATGTGGCACTTTAAAAGTAAAAAAAGGATTGAATAAGTTTCTCTCTCCTTTCTGTGTGCCAAGCTTTGATCAGCTCTGAAATAAGTCATACATAGTATATGACTTAATGTTTTTTCAAAATTAAAAAAAAAAAAAGTATAAAGCGCATGAGGAATCATGAGGAACATGTTTGACTGATTTGTGCAGAACCGCTAGTTCAGAAATCTCATAATTTTGCAGTGCTTTGGCAAAATCAAACATGTTTGGAGCTCTGACTAAATATCTATAGTTTAATAAAAAGCAGATATGCACATCTGGAGTAATCTGTTAGATACCTGAGCATGTTTGTAAGATATAAATCCCAACAGTGCATTCCATCGCTCCTTCTTGCTGTGGGTCAGTGAGTTCTTCCTAGAAAAACACAACCACATCACGCAAAAACACATATATCCAAACATTTTTTACAGTAATTTACCTAATGAACCATAAAGCCTGACGACTGCAGGTCACCACATTTCAGTTCCTGACTCTTGTTAAAGGCAAATTTATGTTTTTCTGTTTTTTCCCTTTATTCCAGTGTGTGCACTTTGTGCATGTAGTCAATCTGCAAACTTACAAAGCTCAAAGAGCAAACTAGCAAGAGAAACTCTCTTCCACAGAAACCATTTTTCTCAGCTGCTTGAAATATTTTACTGAAATTCCAGTTACACGGTGATGTCATCTCATAACACAATCCTTACCGGCTGCCTGTAGGAGTGGAAGGATGCTGTTATTTCCCTTAACCCATCTGGCGGTTGACCAATCGAAAAAAAAGTCATGAACTAAAAATTAGGAAAATTCTGATGATTCAAGCATAATTACAATGTTCATATGTAAAAAAAGTGTTTTGATGTGAAATTGTTCATTGTAGAGAAATCTACAGACTCAGATTTCATTACAAAGATGGTACTAGAACCAGGGTCATGATGTCTGCAACATCAATATAGCCGTGCGTTGCACCAATATAGAGGATTTTGCACAAGGGGATTACAAATTGGATTTATAGATTGAGAAGAGGTGGTACACCGTAGCCAGTGTCTCCTTCCATGTGTGTAAAATGGGTCTCAAAGCAGATAAAAATGATTGGCATGAGGGAGTGATTGCATTTGGGTATGCCAAAGACAGTAGTGTAAAGGAAATATATGAATTTGTAGGTGTACAATGCAGTGATGCAGTGGCAATAATCCCAATCTACAGGAAATCCCCCCTAGGATCTGTGCTAGGGGAGGCATCCACCAAATCTGGCCTAACTGCGCAATTCTTTGATGCAGGAGTGGCTGAACGTTAACATTTTCTGCATCCAGAAACTTGTCCAGTACATTCCAAATTGAACTGCAGCTGTTGTTACTGCTCGTGGAGGTATTACACGCTATTACATATGTTTCAATCATGCAATTTAATCACACTTCGCTGTGTATAAGCAAGGACCGCCCTTATTACTGTACCTGAATGACCCATCAGCCACAGACTTTCAGTGAGAAGTGATGGCTCCCATGAGTCATCCGATTATTGCCAGCACCATTGGCAGACGGCTGCATGGCGCAGGTTTACATGCACGTGGACTGAAATGGTGCCATGTTAGGTTGTCATGGAGTGGCTCAGAATGTCCCCTTTGTCTTGATGGAGACGACCAACGAATCACATGTCCAGAAGGCCTGGTGTCACTCCACCCCTATCGAAAATTAGATTACCACAGGACATTATTAGGAACCTCTACAATTCAGTGCCGACACATCTGGTGTGTTACATTAGCAAATATGGCTGCTGGACGCCATACTGAGAGACATTACTTCTGTATCTGTAGCTTGAAAAATATTGCCCATCTCAGTCTAAACTTTTCATAAGTTATTATTCCTGGTAACCTTTATCTTCCTTCTGAATAGCATTGCAATTAGACTTCCTTCTGGCTGCATATATTCTTTTGACAATGAGGGCACTATCCAAGCCAATCTATATGTGATAATGGTGAAAACCTTTGGGAACCATGAATGAAATTCCAACAGACGTTTAAGTTAACCGTGTATCTTTTGAAACAATATTTCAGGCATCAGGCAGTGTATTCTTTCATGTAATACCCTCCTGTAAGGGAGTTTTTAGAGGTGGACATCTGGTTCTACTGTGAATAATTCTGACTCACTAAGTCTTCTCAGTAATTTTGTAGAAATTAAAACGAAAATAAGTGGAAAAAACATGAACCCAGACTCTTAAATGAATGTTCTGTGTTCTGTCACTCACTGTATTAATGCATGCTCGATTTGTTGTTATCTCTGTGAAGTGTGCAATCCAGCACACAGTGCACACACACACACATGGCCCCGTGGCTGACCTGAGGGAGTCAGATTTATGTGTGTTTATTTATCCCAACACTGTTGGTCTCTAGGGGTCTGCCGGGGTCAAGCGCTCCCGGAGGAAATTCAGGAATTCTCCCGTAATTCCCCTTTACCACAGACATGCAAATACACAAGTGCGCATTTTAGCAGAGGCCTGCGCTCACTCTGTTTCATCCCTCTGCTTTAGAACACATCAGTCACAACTCCCTGTGATCTCCTTGAAGTATGCAAACATACATTGCCCGTCCAAAATCTGGAGACACCCAGCATCTCTTCTTTATCAATTTGAAATAACATATTAAAGATTCAGTGGGCCTAATATGAAGGAAGCGATATCAATATATTGATACACACATACATAGATACATAAGATATTAAGACTTTTTACCTTTTGTGCCATTTTCTGTTTTCTGTCACTGTAAGACAATACTTGACGTTAAGACAATACACATGATCTCTGTTTTCATTGGCTGTATTATGCCACATTAAAAAACAGCACGGATGGTAGAGACTAAACTGCGTTGACTAATTATGCAGGTATTTGTTTTTGTGACATTTGTGTCTGTTTTTGCAGCTCAGCGCACGAGATGAAGAGTGAATGATACGATATCTGAAAAGTCATATTTACATACTACATCGAAATGAGAAACAGAAAAAACATGGACAGTTCTGTTATAGGCCCTTTAAACTGCAGGCTTTACACAGTAGTTTGAAGAAGAAACTGTCAAATTAATATTAAGGGAAAACCTGTTTTTCATATAAGTGAAGACAATGCTCACAATTATTTGTATGTAGATACTGTACAAGCTTCTACAAGCTTTTTTGGAATGTGTTGCAGGAATCAATTTCAGGGTAAGCCTATTGTATTGTATTGTATTGTATTGTATTGTATTGTATTGTAAGCGTATTGAATAGTATGTACAAAAAAAACCTATGAAATTTATTGGATAAATGATTACTTATCTTGTCTGTTTTGGTGCAAATACAGGTCAAAATGTATTAAATCACAGCTTTTTTTTTTACCCACTGTCCCAACTGTTTTTGGAAATGGTTTTGTACATGAAACCATATAAATGTTATAAGTCAACTCTGTGAAGTTTAATAGTGTTTGTGTGGGTTATTAGGCCCCTTACAGGAAAAAAACAGACTGTACTTTACTCTCTGGAGTGTCAAGCACAGAGGAGGTCTGTGGAGAAAACTGTGACTGGAGAAACCATTGGAGGAGAGAAGAGGAGGATACAGATGGTAACACACACTCACATACATAACGTTCAGTTTAAGCCTAATGTACCCGGTAGCCTTGTTTTGCGCCAGGCAGTCACAGTATATTCCCACTTAGAACTAAGTTCATGAGAATCTGAGTTCATGAGAAATCTCAGATGGTCCTGCAATTGCATTTGAGGTTTACGTGGGGTCTCTGATTGGTCAATGTGTGTGTGTCAGAGTCGAGTGAACAATGCCTGCTGTTTGGATCAGGCTGTTAGGATGGAGTCTAGCGTGCATTTATGGTAAATTCCTCCTAATTCATGTAAACTCTCATTCTTCTTCCCCAACTGTGGTTTCTTGCCCAATTCAAAAGAGCCCCATTGTCTGTGTTCTCCAAATCCACTGGGGGTCTGTTACTGAGAAAAGTTGTGAACATGAATTTTAGTAAAGGATTCTAATAATCACAGTTAACCACAGCAGCTGTTCACATACACACACAGAAACAAGGAAAGAAACAAAGAATCCTGGAAAGCTAGATATTCAGCACAGCAAAGACATCTAGACATCTAACAACCACTAAAGCACTACGAAAAAGGCCCCATACCAAACAGCAACAACCTTGCTGGGTGTGAATATAGGGAGAGACAGAACAAGAAACATCTGAGTATAATTACAGGGTGGGGTAACAGACAAGACACAGGTGAAGGGCAGGATAAAAGAACAGAGCAGGGAAGGAGCACGAAAAGAGTATCACATGCCCACAAATTAAGGGCACAAAAAAGGAACTAGGACTTAGGAAATGTAACAATATCTCTGTCAGTATTTCATTTGTTCACTATAAGTCTGTGCCCCCTTTGAGTCTTCAATGTTAAACCTATTTGACATTTAATTAATATTAATATTATTAAAATATAAATATTGTACCCAAGGTGACTCTGACAGTATATTCCTCTTCAATGAGACACTAACCTACACAACTACCCAAAACACAACCTAGCTGCCTTCCACAGATTTCCACAGCATGTGCAGTTATATTTGTAGTTTGGTTTACTTCATCCAGATCAAAGCTTAAAAGGATACATGCCTGCATCGAAGTTCTGGTTCGCTTAGTGTGCATACTGGCATATTTAACATCAAACCAAAAGATGTAACCATAAGGTCCATGGAATTTCTTGCTGTTCATTATTTTATCTAGGCATGGGTGTTGTAGTCAGTTCTTGTTTTATCTAAAATTAGCCTAATCTAAAAATAGACCACAAGACCCTCTGCATTACTGAAATCCTTTTGGCAAGCACCCATTATAGCGACTATTAAACGACCAAAGACCCCGCCCACTGCTAGAGGCGCTTATAGTAAAGAGTGAACTAAAGAATTGAAGAGGGAGTGGGAGGGACTGTGTAGATTCTCATGATATGTCACCACCTATGGTTGAATTATGAATTTGGAAGTTACATCAATGCCGAGGCATCCAAAACACTTGACATACTCATCTGACTGCATGAATAAATTATATTATGTGTAAAGGATTTTGTAATCACCATAAAAAACAGCAGGTATGTGGAGAGTATTGCTCTAATATCACAAGGTGGATAAAACAAGAGCTGAATATGACACATGTCCGGGTAAAACAATGTACAGCAAGAAATTCCATGGACCTTTTGTTTATATGCTTTGGTTTGATGTTATATACGTCAGTGTGAACACTTAGCAAGCCAGAACCATGTATTATTTTCTGCTTTGGTCTGGACGAAGAGAACCAAACTACAAATATAAATGAACTGAACATGCCAAAGAAATCTGCAAGGCAGCTAAGGTGTATCTCTTTGAAGATGGACATAACTTGAAATACTAAAACAAACATTGGTTTTAACACTGAAAGAATAGAACATGAATATAAATGAATAATACCTGCTCTGTGGTGGTCCTGTGGGGTCCTAACTGTTGGAGAACAGGCTTAAAGGGGATTTTATTAGCTTTCAGCAAATGCTAATAAAATTAACAACGAGTGTCGATACATTGAGTTGTACCTAATAAAGTGACTGATGGGTCTATATCTCCAACACTAACGATGCAAGCACATTTTAGCAATTACAGTGAACTGAACTGGTAACTAATACGAAATAATTCTTTACCCTTTCAGTTTTTAATGAATCATGCAGCTTTTGGATATACAAAACAAGCACTTTACAAGATCAAGATGTATTGTTGGTCCTTGTATTGTAGGTTTGCCCTGGTTTTAGCCCCCTTTTCCTACAAAGTCATGATCATTTTTAGTTCTGAAAAAATACAAAAACCAATAAACACACAGTGTTGAAATCCTTAGTGGTCTAGAGGGCATGGCATTTTTTCAAAGTTGCTAATTCCCTATAGTGCTGAAAGTGTTGTTGAAAGTGAATGAACTCACTACCCCACACTCATCCGTAATCACTGTACTTTAACCAGAAACTAAAGTGAGTTTATAATGGACACAGAGAGAGCATGAACCGCACTCTGTTCAAAATCAGGCCAGGTGCACTGACACAAGCCAAAAGAATCAAGCCAGATTAAACAATACGAGCATGACTTAAAAGAGAGAGAGAGGGAGAGAGAGAGAGAGAGAGAGAGAGAGAGAGAGAGAGATGCAGTGGGAAGCAAATGTAAGGGGTAAGATATTGAACGGGGCCTCCTAGCACTCATGTCTCTGTGAGTGAGGCAGCAAGCCTGATCCCCTCTGCGTTTTCATTGCCTCTCAGTGTGTTGCACAACAGTATTACCAAGCAAATGCTGCATATGACATCTTAAACACTGGGCTCTAGCTAATGCGTAGAGGGAGACAGATGTATTGAGGCAGTGGGAGTTCATGCATGTCACATTTGTGGTGCAGTAATACGTGTTCTGCGGCTGAAATGGCCTGCTGCCATTATCAATACTGAAACACTTCTCTCACGGATACTCTGCACCCCTCCTAAATGTGTTTGAGATGCCTTGAGGGGCATTCATACCCAAGAATTTGTACTGGCAGTGAGGATCAAGGCCCTGTGTGTGTTTTGAATGGAACACACTTCTCTTCAGTCTCTTCGCAGTATTAGTCAGAGCCAATGCCATGTCATTGGAACTTGTGCGGCTGTTGGATAATCCTCCTATTTAGGCCTGAAATGGGCACAGGTACTTCAGGAAAAACGACAACAGCTGCTGTTAGCATGCATGTGTGTATGTATGTATGTTTAAATGGAAATAGTGCCAGATACCACGACCTGCATACTAGTCCAAAGGAAAGTAAGGCGAGTTAGCAGTTAGCTGACTTTAATAAATGCCCTAAGGGCCTCGAAGAGCATTTAGCACCACTCGCCTATCATTACCTGATCTCACTGGGGACTGTGATTATCCCTGTCAAAAACAGTGATTAGAGGAGGTCTACACACACACACAGCATATCTGTGACCTGCGGCAGCCTGGCCGAGGTTTGCCCTCAAACTTCTAACTGTATCCAATCATGAGTACATGTGGGGAAATCTAATAAAGGTTTCAGAAACAGTACTGCCTGTCAAAAAAGCACACAACAAGGCAAGCCCACAAGCGCTAGCTGAACACTTGACCTCCAGCAAAGGGGTAAAGGTCAGTCTTTTCCTGCCCACCTCATAGATGGATGGATTTTGCTTGTTTAGTTAGAGCTGGAGCTACAAGGCAAGCATTACTAAGAAACGTTACCCCAGTCTTTTCCATAAAAGGCTGCCTGCTGCGTTTCGCTACACAGAGGTTTTGTTAATGTTTAAAGTTCACAGTAAATCATGTGTCCAAAATTACATGAACAAGTCTGGATGACCTTAGTGAGGACCTGGATGTGGTTTGAGAAGCTCAAGAAAAGGACGTGAGGAATGGACTTGGTAGCTTCAGATACAAAAAATGTAGACACCAAACAGGGCTCAGCTGATCGCTCACATCGAGTATAAGCAGCGAAATGTGCAAGTTACAGTCTGTGGGTTTAAGCAAGGCTAATTCATAAACTTGCTCTCTTTTGCCATGAGTGTTGTCTGTTTGATAAAAGAATAATTGCTGAAGTTTGGCCTCCTCGTGCCTGCCAGTTAGACACTTGGGCCCAGGATTATTTGCTTATAGCCTGATCAAGCTTGTGAGACAGATTGGCATGTTGCCAGGCAAATGGCACCTTTATGATTGCCATGATTGACACATGTAGTTATCGCAACAAACCCTTAAAGTGTCAAAAAATTTTAGCTCCCTTAGTTATTACCTGGCTATGTGGTTTTGCAATAGTTAGAACTGTTATGCAACTCCTTAAGGTTCAAGATGGGTTTATCTTGATTTCTTGTGATCCAGGGGAAAGAGCTTTAATAAACCATGTATCCACGCACTCTCAGCGGTAGGTAAGCACCTCACCATACATGGTTCTGAACTGAAGAGCACAACTACCAGTCAAAACAAGGTGAAAGGTTGAGCGTCCGACAAAAAAAAGCTTGTAGTGTGGGATTATTCTGCCTCCTGCTGGTGAGGAGAACATTGCAAGTGAGCCAGTAACAATAACCACTACTTCTCATTCTAGTCTTCATGTACTTTTGGTTTTTATTCTTCACAAAAATCATTCGAGTAAATAAAAGAAACTTAAGCAAAGACAAATACAGAAATATTTGCACTTTTAGTAATAAAAAAATGAATTTTTGTTACTAATTTACAGAAATAGGGAGGTCCACCCTATTAAGAAATATATTAAATAGAAAATCAGCGTGAGCATTCATGCTTTACGAACCGAATATACAGTCAATGACTGGGCTTGATTTGTTACAACAGCTCTTTCTTTTTCCTTCAGTGCATCAACAGCAGGATCACATAATGGCATTCTTATGTGGACTTCAAACACTACCATCATATTGTCCGTGCTGTGCGTGGACCATTGTAGACACTGCTGCGAGCCTCTTCCACAAATCTTGTGAGCCAAAGCCGGAAACTATGATAATCTTCAGACTATGTATATCAAAAGACCGTTAGTGGTTTGGTGCATTTCAGGCTCTTTTTGTAAACCAAACTAATGCTAGAAGCAGCAGCTTGCTGGGGAGCCTCCAGGTAGGGGAGCTGTGTTCTTTCTGGGCCTCCTTTTCACCACAGACAGTTCACCGCTTCTCTAGTTTCTTAAACTTGGCCTCTGTAATAAATAAATAAATAAAGATACAAAATACTAAGAAAATCTGTTAATCTGTAAATACTACTCGCTGGAAGCTGCCTAAAAAGCAAAAATCTTTCCAGTTAAAGTTACTATTACATAAGCACATTGTATAAATAAGTTACAAAGAAATTATTTACTTACATTTACATATACTTCTAACAATTTGCAGACAAGAGAACCTACGATCTGGTTATTATCTGATCTGAGATTATAGCAGAGCACCATTAGGGTTTAATGTTTTGTCTAACGGCACCATCTAGTGGTACAATTTGATAAAGCAGTTATTTCATAGAGAAAGGGATCCAAACTCGTGCGTGTGATGATAAACTAGGTAAAAGCACCAATACAACACAGTAAGTAATCACTGAGAGCTTTACTTTAAATCTGCAAGTCTATGCACCTTTATTGCACTTACCCAGTTTTTTGGAATATGTGTCCAGTTTATACGCTGCTTGCTCCAGAGCTGTGACCTGTTCCTCGATCTGGTTTATCTGATCTAGATATGGCTGCAAGCTAGCATCTACAAAAACAAAACAAAGCCTCAATCAAAATGTGTTCTACGTGGTGAAACAGCAGTGATGAAATACCAGTAATATGTGTATTTTGTTATAACCAAATGTAACTCCATGCCAATGGTGCTGCTTTAAGCGTGCTGCTGGTAAAGGGGCCAAATTATGAAAAACTCACTTTTTCAGTGCTTATGGACATTTGGTATCTGGAGTGACAATTCGCAAACTGTGAAGTAATACAACTCAAGTCAGTTTTTGTGTGCTACCAAGCTTAGGGATTCAACAAGTTGTTCAGGCTCGGGTTCCCGTCCTACATCAATTCCCACGAACAGCTTTAGAGCTACCTTCTTGAAAGGAGCACCTTCACCCCCTCCCTAACAAACGACTGAGCTGCCAGCATTATATGGAAGCTAGAAGCTAATCATAAGTTCTCAGTAGCTACAATAGACATAGAACTGTACATGACGTGTGCTAATCACTCTGTGTCAGACACAAAGCTAAAATGATTCACCATCTTATTGTTCAAATGTTCCTGTACATTAAATGGTGCAGCAATTGCATTAGCATTGCATGTGCATCAGGCAAATAATGCACCATTTAAGGCATTTGAGAGTAGGGGATCATCATCATCATCTAGAGGATCAAGCACCGAAGCCAGACATTAACATTAAGATATCTTATGAAGATAAGACTACAGTGGACCATGTTAACTTGTGGAATAGGGGTATAATATGTCACCTCTAAGGCAATAAAGCAGAACTAACTTGGTACAAGGCAAAAATTAATAAATAGAAACAAAAATAAATAACGTCTTGGTCTTAATTAATGACCTTACATTTCTGATTAAGGTCCTGTAGGTTGCGACTGATGTTGATTGATATGTCCTTCATCTCCATGTACTTTAGACTGGTGAGTTTATTCATATTCTCCAGGAGTTTATAGTCCTCACAGGTGGCTGTGGAAAAGGAGTGGGGAAAAAAAACAAAGTATTTAAAAATTCAGGGTATTATACAGAGTAATGTGCAGAGAAGGCTTTGGTTGGGCTATGAATTAGGGATTTAACGCAATGGGTATTATGGGCCAATATAAATATCCAGTTATTTTTTATGTATACATAAACGTTTAGAAAATGTCTGATGCCAATGTTTTTTCCAACATCTAATGGCCCTGTTATGATTCCAATGTTCTTACACAACTCTACAATGAAGCTACATCCATGCTACTTTTCATTTTTCCAAGATGACTAGCACAAATTATCAACAAACAAACCCTTGGCCCTGACATCAATTCATCTCCTAATGGGTGCATTCATGTAAACAACATACTCTAAATTCCTAGACCAGATGAAAGCTGTTATTGGAATTCTAGAAAACGATGAAGAGAGCAGATTTTTACGTCAGTAACAAGGTATTTTCAGTACATTTACAGCCTCACCAATTTCTTTTCTTAGTCTGCATGTGTGTGTCACATTATATTTTAGGCAGTCTATTGGCTGGTTGTAAACCAGAAATCTTATTATTGCCTGACTCATGTAGACTCAGAGTTTTACATTATCTGGTTTCCCCAAATGCATGCATGTGTGTTGAACAAATTACAGATTAAATTAGATTTTCTGCAGTTATCAGATTATTAAGTGCATTTAAACAAACTCAACATGACAAACAGATGTTAAGAAAATGTCAACATGTATGACACAATGCAACGTCCCATAAATACATCCATTGCCTATTATTACTGTGTACCTGTGAGTTCTCCTTGCAGAAAAACTGCCATTTTGTCAAACATGTCTCTGCAAAGTTCATTGATGTCAGGTTCAGCAGGCTCAGTAGCTTCCTCTGCTGTTTCCACGCCACCGTCATCTGCAAGAGACATTCACAAAAGCATCAAAGCCTAGTGAGTCAAGTCCGGCTCTCCTGGGGAATTAAAAAACACATGTGATTCATACATCAGGCAACAAAGAACTAGCTGCCAACATTCACATGTGTGTTTCTTTTCACATAATTTTGTGTACTTACAGCAAGTGGTTTAAATTAAACTTTATAATTTAGACCTGTACTAAGTCTGCTCACAAAGGCTGCAAATACGTGGAAAACATGTATGATTAGCATGTAGTGCTTCTCAAACTCGTCCTTGATGACCCTCAGATACCTCTCTACACGTTTGGGGGGTGGGCTCCAAGTGGGCCAGTTTGACAAACACTACCTGTCAAGTATGCAATCTCTACCCACAAGACTTCATCAGACGGAAGACGGTTCCTACTATTTTACTACATTTCCTTTTGTAAGTGTACTTATAACTCCAACTGGTGCACATTGTAATTGCGTACATGCTCAGCATCACAAGACAAATATCACGTCCAGAATGAAGAGATTAAACACTAAAAGCGAATGTGTTTTAAAAGCCCATACATTACACCACAGCAGCATAAAGGGTATCAGGTTTCAGTGTATTACACATTGTCTCGGCCTAAAAGAGCACTGTTATTTAATATTGCATACTGCCTCTATCTAACTAGCTCATAATAATGCATTATTTGAATAGGTTTAGAAAGTAGATGGCCTGCTGCTAGCTAGCATGGAGCTAATCTAACCGCTGAGATAAAGCACTCACTGTTATTAGTGGTCTTTCTGGGTGCAGGTACTACGTTTTCGCTCGCACCATCGTGGCCCACATCCTCCCTTTGGTCGGTGTCGGTCCTAAGGTTGAGCACCGCCGGAGGTGCAGGTACCCTAATAATACTGTCCATCGAAGATGCCTCCTCTCCTGCGGCGGCCATTTTCACTTCCACTATCACATGACTAGACTTGAACTGCACGTGACTCGCCACATTCTTTCCGGCCACACCCTTATTTTTATGGTTACGTTTAATGGATTCTAAAGCACAAACTGATACAGAGACATAGTAAGAAAAATACCAGTTTGATTACAAGTATATAACGTCACTGTTATACAGGGTAAATTTCACCACAAATCGAACAGCTTGCAGTAATATAAAATAATATAATTTGATACTACTGTAAACAGACGTTTTTTTTTTTTAATAACTGAAGGTATGTATATGTGCAGTATATTTGTCTCCGAATGTGGGTGTGAGGGAAAGGCACAGACAGGTTAGACGTAGTGAAGTGAAGTTTAGCAATACTGGAGATGCGCGGCCTTGGCCATTTCAAAATAAAAGTCCTCTCCTCACGACCCACTCATATTATTTTAAATGCGAGCAGGCTGTTGCATTAAATTCTGTATAAAATATATTTAATAGAATCGAAGTTTTTGAGTATTAAGTGTCAGTATTTACAATTCTTTGTTACATATTAAATGGAATAACGTCAGACGTTTATTTCATTTCGCTTCGAGATAAAGGTCCATTCAAGAATAAATAAATATAGATATTTGTAATTCATACATGTTTGGTCATTGTATTTAAATATACATTCACGATCAATTAAGCCTTTTGCGAATTTATGAGATATTTAGCAGCAACAAAATCAACGGACGGTTTTAAATGGTAAAGATCTAACACCAAGGAAGTTCATGATTTTGAAACTGCAGATTCATATAGCACATCGAATTTAGACTGTTGCGAAATTCACACAGGTTGCTCTCTCCTGTGCCCCTCCGCCCCGCGACGACGATGATGATGGGACTCCTCTCTCCATCGTGACAGGACACAACCGACTGTAAACATGGCGGCGTGCACAGCCAGCGGTCTGTGCTCTTCGCCTCCTTACTGAAGTCCCAGGAATCCACGCAATTGAACCATGGAGACCGAGGAAGAGCAACACATGACGACGCTCCTGTGCATGGGCTTTCCAGACCCCGTGGCCATTCGGAAAGCCCTTCGCCTGGCCAAAAACGACATCAACGAGGCTGTGGCTTTCCTCACGAACGAAAGCCCCGGACTCGGCTACGGCTACGAGCCGATGGAGAGCGGCCCCAGCCCGGGTTCCGGCCCAGGGGGAGAGGGCGAAAACAGCGGCAGGACTGGGACGGGCGGTTTTGACCCTCCGCCTGCTTATCACGACGTTGTGGAAAGCGAGGTAACACCGCAAGCCGTAACGGTACAGCACACATTTATCGCCCGACTCTTGAAATACTGATGTATCTTGCAGTTAGCATGACTGCATGTCTAGCCTGGCTAGCAGACTCGCAGTGTAGCGCCCTGCTCTGAGTGGCTGTCAGGAGCTGGAGGGAAAGTGGCGGCGGCGGCATGCTGCCGGCTCAGTAATAGCTGAACACCGAACATGTGTCAAATACAGCACTTCGTGTGATTATAGCCCGCAGCCTGAAGCGTTAGAAGCAGTCATTTAGATTTCATAAATACAGCGAGCAAACGAGTACCAAGTAAAGCGCGTTGGAGGACTGGAAAGGCATTTAACGTTGGTAGTACTAGCAGCTAACCAGTAACGTTAAGGTTTAGGCGGAGGGCGTTCTCATGTTTGCTTATACTGGATAAGCGTTTACACCTGTTACACTCGAGTTCCTGCGATTTCCCCATATCCCTGGCATTGCAGTGGTTAATTAGTTAGAATGTATAGACCCCTTGAAGCGACGGTGTCGAGACCATGTAGCTAGCTAGCAGTTCTAGGCCCATATGACTGCTTTAGCTAGCTACGCTGGCTAGCTAGCTGTCAAGCAGCAGTGTCCGGCTATTTCCAGGCGAGTTAACGATCTACACTGGTCAGGAAACGCTCAGAGTGGGTTTAATCACAGCAGCCAAGCAGTGGACTTAATGTTTATAGGTTCCTGGCTTGTGGGTTGTGAATGTTAGATTAGCTATCTGAAATCTCAGCTGCTGAGTGACGGCGTATTAAAATGTGCCAGTCGTAGGGTTTCTGCTGTGACAGCCTTGGGGGCGATATATCAGTACACACTCATCGTTTTTGCACTGGTACATTAACGTTAGTTGGGTCTTAGGTTAACGCTGGTACATTCAGGGATTACCAGTAAACCAGTGGTGTGCATTTTTGTTGATATAGCCTGTTTCATTTGCTGTCTAAAGGTTAACTCTATCATTAAAGCTCAGACCCACGTAAATACTTTCTCTGCAAGTCTGCATTAGTTCTAAGTTAGAACCTGTCTGCTCCAGTTTGTACGATGAACACCAGTCTTTAGTCTGACAGTGTTCCCCATCACAGCATCTGCTGATGTTAGCCATTTGATTGCTCTCAGACCTCCTCTGACAACATCTGGGTGATTCTGTTCCCTGTGGATTTGTCTTGGCTGTCTTGGGCAGTGCAGTGTGGATAGCCAGTTTAACTGAATTAGGAAATTTCAGACAGTGTTTTTTTTCTTTCTTCTCGTTCCTAGAGTTGACAGGACACATTTAAATTTTTCAATTTTAAATTGTTCTTGGATGTCCATACTGAAGGTATGTGTCCGGATGAAATCTTGTTTTACACACCCTGACCCTTAAAGCTCTATGCTGTACGGATGCCCTGATACTAGATTGCTTTACTACGCAGTGCGGATTGATGAATGAAGTGTTGGTAATTGGATGAACAGTTGCCTAGGGAGTCCTTTGAAATGAGTGCTCTAGGAGCGTGAAAGTCTTATAAGCTACCCACTAGAGTTTAACCCTCTGGCCTGATTAATGTCACAATGCTGGTCTGTAGCATAAGGCCTAGTGATTTCACAGCTCGTGCTCAGGCACACTGAGATTGCAATTGTGTGAAAGTGTCTCACTTGTTCCTTTTATCCATATACAGTCCCCTGTTGGTAGTGATCATGAGGCATGCTAGATAGCCTCTTCTGGTAATTATTTATCACTGTTTCTGCACATTATAACTATTTGCCTCTGCAATTAGTGAATCACAAAAGGCCACTAGTACGAATAATGTGCTTCATGTGAGCTAGGGCCCCTTTCTCTGTATCAAAGTAAATTTGTATTATAACCAGTGTTTGTTGGTAAAGCACCTTTGAAATGTCTCACATATTTGTGATGATTAATGGACAGTGTGCTAGTACAGTGCATTCCAACAGAGGAATCTAAAATAGTTGTTTTCTCTGATATACGACACTATTGCTTAAGAAAATCAGGCGTTTTCGAAATTGTGTTCTACCTAACGTAACACAAATACACATACAGTGGGGAAAATAAGTATTTAGTCAGTCACCAATTGTGCAAGTTGTCCCACTTAAAAAGATGAGAGAGGCCTGTAATTGACATCATAGGTAGACCTCAACTATGAGAGACAAAATGTGGAAAAAAATTGAGAAAGTGATTTTTAAAGAATTTATTTGCAAATAATGGTGGAAAATAAGTATTTGGTCAATAACAAAAGTTCATCTCAATACTTTGTTGTATATCCTTTGTTGGCAATGACAGAGGTCAAACGTTTTCTGTAAGTCTTCACAAGGTTGGCACACACTGTTGCTGGTATGTTGGCCCATTCCTCCATGCAGATCTTCTCTAGAGCAGTGATGTTTTGGGGCTGTCGGCGGGCAACACGGACTTTCAACTCCCTCCAAAGGTTTTCGATGGGGTTGAGATCGGGAGACTGGCTAGGCCACTCCAGGACTTTGAAATGTTTCTTACGAAGCCACTCCTTTGTTGCCCTGGCAGTGTGCTTGGGATCATTGTCATGCTGAAAGACCCAGCCACGTTTCATCTTCATTGCCCTTGCTGATGGAAGGAGGTTTGCACCCAAAATCTCACAATACATGGCCCCATTCATTCTTTCATGTACACGGACCAGTCGTCCTGGTCCCTTTGCAGAGAAACAGCCCCAAAGCATGATGTTGCCACCCCCATGCTTCACAGTTGTATGGTTGTTCTTTGGCATGCAACTCCGCATTCACTTTTCCTCCAAACACGACGAGTTGTGTTTTTACCAAATAGTTCTACTTTGGTTTCATCTGACCATATGACATTCTCCCAATACTCTTCTGGAACATCCAAATGCTCTCTAGCAAACTTCAGACGTGCCTGGATATGGACTGGCTAAGCAGGGGGGAACACGTCTGGCACTGCAAGATCTGAGTCCCTGGCTGTCGTAGTGTGTTGCTGATGGTAGCCTTTGTAACGTTGGTCCCAGCTTCCTGCAGGTCATTCACTAGATCCCCCCTTGTGGTTCTGGGATTTTTCCTTACCGTTCTTGTGATCATTTTGACCCCACGGGCTGAGATCTTGCGTGGAGCCCCAGATCGAGGGAGATTAGTAGTGGTCTTGTAGGTCTTCCATTTTCTGATTATTGCTCCCACAGTAGATTTCTTCACATCAAGCTGCTTGCCTATTGCAGATTCAGTCTTCCCAGCCTGGTGCAGGTCTACAATTCGGTTTCTGGTGTCCTCCGACAGCTCTTTCGTCTTCACCATAGTGGAGTTTGGAGTGTGAGTGTTTGAGGTTGTAGGCAGGTGTCTTTTATACTGTTAACGACTTCAAACAGGTGCCATTAATACAGGTAATGAGTGGGGGAAAGAGGAGCCTCTTAAAAAAGAAGTTACAGGTCTGTGACAGCCAGAAATCTTGCTTGTTTGTTATTGACCAAATACTTATTTTCCACCATTATTTGCAAATAAATTCTTTAAAAATCAGACAAAATCACTTTCTCAATTTTTTTCCACATTTTGTCTCTCATAGTTGAGGTCTACCTATGATGTCAATTACAGGCCTCTCTCATCTTTTTAAGTGGGACAACTTGCACAATTGGTGACTGACTAAATACTTATTTTCCCCACTGTATATGGCAGTGCGTTTTACATTTCACCATGTTATTGGTCCACTGAGAGGGAGACACTCACTTTAAGACTAACTCCCATAGGTAGAACAGTTATTCAGTACCAGTTAAATGCTTTGTCAGTTCTTCATGTATGATGTGGGATTGTGCTGATGTT
This sequence comes from Prochilodus magdalenae, assembly GCA_024036415.1. Classification (NCBI taxonomy): domain Eukaryota; kingdom Metazoa; phylum Chordata; class Actinopteri; order Characiformes; family Prochilodontidae; genus Prochilodus; species Prochilodus magdalenae. The sequence continues at coordinate 8,003 of JAMWET010000119.1, read as the reverse complement.
GCTAGAACATTATTGTTTATCATTAGATACAAGTTATAAGAAGGGAACAAATTAGAGAGCTCTGTGACCTGAGCCCTTTACACAATGATAAGTGCCTCTTGAAATACTAAAATTATACCCACAGGGAAGGCCACGTTGCTTATAGGATAGGAACAGCAACGACTCCTCCCACTCCTCCTGCCACTGTTTATGCCCTACTTAGCGTGTATGTTGCCAGTGGCAGATAGACTTGTTGATTAGTCTAACCTCCTCATGCAAGTAACCTATTGCAAAGAATGAGGAGGTTAATAAGAGTATTGCCAGAAACTATTAATGGAAGTATTGCTGGTTTTGCTTTTACCTAGTTTCAGTACAGAATTGACATGTTCCAAACAGAGTATCCGATTTCCGATCATTGCTGTTACAGGCCCTCTGTCTTTCTGGGGGTCATCATACCAAATATTAATGCGTCTTTGGATACCTGTTTGTCTATTTGATCTTCCAGATTAATCACCTTACATATATACTGTAATTAAAGAAACTGATTTTTGGGCTGAAATATGTTTGCAAGCTTTTATTTGTTTAAGATGATTTTAAAATATTTTCTATATTGGCCTTCAGGGTTCTCAGGATGGTCCACTTTTTGTTCCAACCATGCTCACAACACACATGGATAAAGGAAACACCTGGACTATCCAGGTGCCCTTGAGGACCTAGTTAAGTAAAGCTGGTAAATAAATATAGGATGTATTTGGAGTTCTGTGGAATCAATACATTATTACATAATAAATATGGATAAGTAAATATTTACCTAGGAATACTTGAGTGTTTATGCTCTTGTTAATTTTTAAAATCTAAAATTTGACTTGACAGTGAGCAGTAGTGCAGATATTAACATTTCTTGACTGAATTTTTAAAGTTTGTTTTTAGTTTCTAGAGATGTTCACTGCTTATTCACATGCTGGACTATTGTTTCTACATCTTGGAGCAAGACTCTTTGACCTTTTCCTGAAATTTCCCATAAATATGCAATATTGTACAATATATGAAAGCAAAGTATGCCCTAAGCTGGGCAAATGCCCTCCTGTAGAGGTCAGGTAACGGTTCCTGTTCTTGTGTCGTGACCAGCCATATAATTGGCTGTAAGCCAGTCATTTGTAGGCGATGTAGTCTGCTTGTCATGCTGCCATACTTAACACATAACACTTAACGCATTAAAAAGGTGTGAAATGTCACAGGTAAGGAAGGGTAGATCTCAGCTGTGCATCAGATCTTTGACAGACTGTAAATCAATGCAAGTGAGGTCATCTGGGAGGGAGCAGTCTGCAGTCCCTTTCTAAAGGAGGAACTGGGAATTTTGTGCTCATGAGTAATTCAATGTGCACATTCTTGCAGGAACACATAAGTATTTCTGATAGGCTTATTTATTAAAAAAAACAAACAAAAAACATTTTTTTAGCACATTTTAATTTGTATTTGGGGTCGAAGGGGTCAGGGGGCTAGAGAAACCATTTCTGAATTACATGGTGCTTACATGGAGAATGGTCATTTCAGATCAGGCTTGCCTTCTTAGCATTTATAGCTCTCTTTTTCATTTTGTGTCCCTTCTGTTCTGTTTCTATTCACTGACCCATATAATTAGCCGTCTTTGTGGACTACAAGCATGCAATAAACATGTGCATACATTAAAATAAATGAGCTGTGTCGAGGTTGGCGTTATAGTTCTATGCATACATCTCATTAAAGAGGACCAGTCATGATTGCCTATTACTTAGTGTCAAAAGGTGCAGTGTCATGCCAAGAATAAAAACAAATTGCTGTCGGAACCACTTTAGAGAATCAAACAGGGAGGACTTACCTGCCAAGAATCACCACAGCAGCATGACTCTCCCATCCAGTCACGCCCATGCACATTTCAGAATTGATTCTGAAGCAACCAGAAAATCATATAATTTCGTATAAAGTTAATGTCTGGATTTGATGGAGAGGGTACAAAATACTCTAATAAATAAAATACAACCGTCAGAAGGTTTAGACATGGCTACTTATAGAAGGTCCCCTTATTTTTAAGCTAATGCCTTAGAATAAAAGTGAAGACACCAAACTCTAAAATATCACTCTAATTATGCACTCACCTTTAAAAAAAACCCACCAACCCTCTCATGAATAAATGTGCCTTCAAATTGTGCAACAATAAAAGGGAAGGTTTTTCCTGCAAATATAAATATATATGTCACATGACCTTACCCGCTTACATCACAAGCAGAGCCTCTAAAAGAGAATCAGAATCAGAATCTCTTTATTTCACCAAGTATGTTACACATACAAGGAATTTGTCTTGGTAAGAGCAACACGTATGACAAGTAACAAAGACAAGTAACAAAAACACAGAACACAGGATCTGACACCTGCTAAAATGGAGATACCAGTACAGCAAATGCAGTCTTCATCAGCTTGTTCCTCCGCTGTCAAACCAAAGAAACGCAGAACTGGGAGGATAAACTGGTGATGCATGACTTTTAATTTTCTGAACTCTTCCAGTGGAATTAAAAGAACTGACTCCTTGAATCCATTTAACGTCAAAGCCAATGATAATAGTTATCTTAAGTCACTTTTGAGTCATAATATGAGGGAAAATTATGCTTATTTATTTATCTACTTTTATTTAATAATTTTATTTATCTATATTATTTCACATTATGGGGGTGATGTGAAATAATATAAATAAATAAAATTCTTTGAAAAGCAACAAACTTCAAAAATAAAATGAAATGTGACCTTGTTCAAGTAAACTTTCTATTTACCGGCTTTTCTAGTCTATCTTAAGCAGTCATAGGGTTTGCCGGCGTGAGAATGTGATGCAGGCGCTATTTAAGTGGAACAGGAATTTTAGGAGCCGATTCTCTTTTCCACAACGTCCTGTGAAAAAACATTGTGTGTTTTTGGTTTTTATTCTTTAAGCCATCGCTACAATCAGAAAAGAAATACTAGCACTACCCAAATTCAGACTCTTCACTGCTCTACATTTAAAAACAGTCTTTGCCCAAGAATTTTTCTCTCCTCTTAACCTAGTTCAATCAGTTTGTCACTAATGACAGTGCACTTTTTACATGTACAATAAATGCTCACAGGGAAACCTCTAGAGGCATATTGAATTGTCTTCTTCATATTGAATTTCTTTGTTTTTCTTTCTAAAGATAGACAGACAACCTGACTGCATACTTAATTTTGATTATTCATAAATACAAAGTTTTGCATAAGCTTTAAACCAGAGAAGTAAAAAAAAAGGTTCTGATGTTGACTTTCAGATATGCTGATGTTGAGGAATAAACTCTTTTTGGATTCATCACTAGGATAAATATCTGCTTGGCTCTGTGATCTGAAAGGGTTTAAAAGTGATGTTGAGTTCTTGCTGAAAAGGAAAGATATTTTAGTTCAGGTCAAGTCTAGAGGTTTTTAATGTCATTAGATCCATGTGCACAGTGGAGTGAAATTACGTTCCTTCAGGAACAAGGTGCAACATGGAACAAAAGAGTACAAAGTGCAAACGTGCAGACATGCATGTGTAAACAAATCAAAACTAGAAACAATACAATAAATTAGAGAGACGTTAGACACAGTGAACAGACAGGACACTGCAGCACCGACACAACACTCATTTTAGTAGAATAAGGTGTAGAGAGATTTAACACTGTGATCTGTGAGTTTATCCAGGTTTTTTATTACTAGCTACTAAAACAGGCTGCCAGGCTGCTGTTGCTGTGGATTTTGTCCCCTGTAATGTAATGTGTGTTACAGTGTGTTACAGTGCAGTAGTATTTTCTGTGTAGCAAATTATCTGGTTAGCTTGTTAGCTGTTGAGAAAACATAGCTAGTCTTTATTCTCAGAAAATTTTTAAGTTCTGTCCTCACTGTCTTTTTGTAAAGAGTTTGTAAACAACTTGTAAATCTAAATAGATTCCTGACTGAGCGGAGGCCTTATGTAGGAACTGGACACATGCTGACCGGCTGTACATGATAAATAATGCTTGTTTGCTTGTGGTGAAGGACACGACTGATTAATTTTTTTTGTACCTCTTGGCTAGTAAAAAAAAAGAGTTCTTTCTGAGTACTCTGCTCTGATCACTCATCAGACTCCTCCGCTCTGAAAGGTGACCCTCCTTGTCCTTCAAAGTTTAAGTCAGCAGAATAAACAAAAAAAAAAGATTTTAAAGAAATCATAGCTTTGCAGCCTTGTAAAGGTCTACGTGACCAGCTGTAGATGAGCAGGAGTGGTCATGCTATACAGCGCCAGTACAGTGCTAGTATAGCCTAATCCTCACCAGCTGTAACAGTCCGGATGACCTCTGAGAGATGTCAGTATAGAGCTTTATAGGTTCTCGAATAAAACCAAGTAGACAATAAAATGTCATGATGTTTTTTATAAATTTTAATTAAGCAGGCTATTTAATTGATCAGGGCTATTTGACACCATGACTGGTCGCCTTGTAATGTACTGTCACATGAACATGACCAGTATTTAGTGGGAGAATGGGACATAGTTGGTGCTTGGTTGACATGATTGTTAGATAAGGTTTTTCGTAGCATTGGCAAGAAAGCTACTTGATACTGTTACAGCTGAGAGCGGAGCTGTTGTAGTTTATTATGTTGTGGAAGGACTGGAGGTCATAATGCTCACCCCTAGTCAATCAACACCTACACAAGCAAAACGACAACCCTCGTGGTTTAGCTATAAAAGTGCAAAGGGTAAGGGAAAAACCTGTATGGGCATTTTTTTTTTTTGTTTAAGTCAGTTTGTTTCCAAAACACTGCCTTTTTTCCTCTCAGTCTTGTTCAATCAGTTCGTCACTAATGACAGTACACTTTTTTACATGCGTGTGAGTCAGCTCACTCTGTTGTACTAATTGAATAGTATACATTTCACACGTTTTGAGCTTTTTTCCGAACATTGGTAAGATCCGGACGGGGAGATGCTGCTTCAGAAATGTCAACTGCTGGTAACTATTTTTTTTAATGATCACCTAAACCTACAGAGGCAGTCTCCTTCATATTGAATTTCTAAAGATAGCGGTACAGCCTGATTTCATACTTGATTTTGATAATTCATAAATACAAACAGTTAAGTCAAATTTATAGCATTACATATGCATAAGCTTTAGTTGGGTAACCAGAAATGGCCTAAAAGTTAAATTATTGAAACTATATTTGTAATGTTGATAATAGTAAAATACTGATTAATCTGAAACAGTAAGTTATCTTTATGTACTATTTTGCCTTACAGTGTGCACATCTTAAATGCAATGTTTAGAAATGAAGAAGAAAAAAAAATTGAAGGTGTTTCTGTCTGGATTTAGGGGGAATTGTAGAGCACATTCTAAAAAGTTAGCACAAGCTAAACAGTTGTTATAAGTAACTGGTTTAGGTTGTACCTGATGAAGACTGCATTATCGTTAAAGTGTGTTTCGTTTGCTCTTTGATTAAAGTTGTTCCAAATATGTTGCCACTTTGCGATAATGCTAAATGACAAGACACTGGTGATAATGACAGCCTGTTGTTCTGAACGTTTCTCTTACAGTCTCTTCCTCAGTAAGCTTTTCAAACCCATTTGTCAAACTCTGGGGATGGTACAAATTCTTTTCCCTTTCTGTTTCCATATTGGCAGGAGACTATTAGTACTAAGTGCTTTGTGCGAAGGACAATGGCTGACAATTTCTGATGCTTTAGTGAGCTTTATATAACTGCGCGTCTTGTGTTCCTGTGCCAGGCTGTGATGTTTTCGTCTGGTTTTGCGTGTCGCAGGTTGTGAGTCTTGGGGCTATAAATAGTAATAGTGAGGAACACCGATCCCCAGGCCGTGCCCTGGTCCAGAGAGGGCTGGTACACATAGTAACAGACTGAAGCTCCTGTTACCCCACCGCTTTGAACAAACACAGCAAGGAGCCCAGATAGACTCACACATTAGGACTGTGCAACATTGCTACATGTTGCAGTTACTGTATAACTTGCTTCATCTGTATCACTACAGTGCCAGTATTCCAAAGGCCAATACGTTCTGTCAGGCAGATCAGTTTTTGTTGCAGGTAGTTAGCTGAGCAGTTAGCTATGACAGCTAACATAGGGCTGTGGTGACTGTGGTGGTTCCTCCTGTTGAGCTGGTCTGGCTACTGTCACAGATACTGTTTTTGGCTTAGGTTTGCTAATCATGCTAATCTTGCTGTATGACTTAAATCAATAAATTAGCTGGTGTTATGATTAACTTGACCATAATGGCCCCAGCGGTATTATTTGTACTGAATGAATCCCTTTGTGCAGATCTCCAAGTGGACATTCAGCCGGTGGGTTGCAAATCACCTTTAATCTTTTTAGTAATGTAATAAAACAAAATAGTTGACAGCAAAATACAACATTTAAATTTAATTAAACATAAAAATAAGTATCTGTGTAATTAATTAATAATAAATCTTTCTGCGCCACAAGGAGTGCTGAGTTGCTATGAAGTTGCTATGAAAGGGTGTTAAAGTTTTTACTTAATTAATGCATATATATTTATTTACTTATACCTGGCTGTTTCCTGTGTGTGCTGTAAACATGTAAACAGAATCCTTATTGTTTCAATTATTTTAGCCACAAATTCTTAATTTTGGACACAAGATAAACTTCTGCTCCAGAAACAAAATTCTCAATCTGGGGATACAAGCTTTTGTTTTGATTGTGATGGGTGAATGAATGAACAACATAAGTACCTTCCTGAAGCAGTAATGTGTGGTAAACAATGTAGTGAACAGAATTACCCGCTCCACATGCACAGATAAAAGAACAAATTATAATGACACAGGTTTGTAACCCTGAAATAGAGCAATTTCAACACACACATACACAAACACATACACTCCCTGTTGCTAGAGGAGAGACAAATGCTCCCTGAAGAGACGAGAGTACTCCCTGAAGCCCAAGCCAGCTGTCTGACAGCAACCACAACCCTCAAACCACACTAACACAGATTGCAGGATGCAGAACAGATTTGTGCAGCTTTGCAGATCCCTCCCATTTCAGAGCACTGGTCACTAGGATGTACTTTCAAATGCCTCTGACATTTAGCCGCCAAGGGTGTTTTCACACCTGCAGATTATTCTGAGTTGGGTTGTGTCAGTCGTGAATGCCGCGTCAGTCCCTGTAGTCACTCTATGAAAACACTGCATTTCTGTTTGTGTAGATAATGAGCGTGATGGCTTTACCTCCAGCCATAAAGGAGTTATGAAAATGTTTTGCGTCATAAACGTGCCATGATAACCATTGTGCTGTATGTAATATTGAAATTGCTCTTTGGCAGATATGCGATTTAACAGCATGTGGAGGAGGGTTTCTTTATTCTACTGACTGCTACAGTCTACAGTATATAGAGCTTTCAGACAGTCACATGGTTGTGTGAGGAATTGTAGGTGGACTTGTACAATATTTTCTCTGTGTTGTTACTGAGGCAACATGGGAGTAGGTATTAAGGGTTGCTACACATATAGTGAAATTCACAATACCCATTATACATGAGTAATTGTTATTTTTACACCTATGATACTAGTTTAAGGATGAACCATTACTATTTTACAGTACTCTTGTCTCTAAAAGACTACTGTGCCTGTTGAAGGAATAATAAAGAAAAAAATAAAATAAATAGAAATGAACACAAGTATAGGAGCAGTATTGTTTGTAGTAAATGACACACAGCATTATTTTGTTACTATATTTTAGTTTTTTTTCTTATAAAGATGACGTCGCTCGCCCTATTGTTTTTTTTCTGTCTCCTGCTTCTGAGGTTTGTAAGTGAAAGGGTTAAAAGTTCCCCCAAATTCCATCTTCACATCATGACACTAGCTGTATATAGATGCCCAACAGGAAGAGCAGTCAGGGGCTCCTCAATTATCCAGCTTTACTAAGAGATCTTTCTCACAGCTCTCACTGCACTGTGGGAATCCAGAGAAAAAAAAACACACAGTCGGGGTTTTTATAGTTTACCGTGGGGGGAAAGA